>JAOQMP010000001.1:11867-24349 GCA_027563575.1 Erythroxylum pedicellare
GACTATTTCATAATTTTAAAAAATTTCCCGAAACGGTACCCGGTACCGACCGGTACCGGTACGGTTTCGTTCCAGAGCTCAATCCGGTACCGAGCCCGATACGGTATTCATAACTTTGATTGAAATTGTTATTTAGAATAAATATTAATGAAAAAATAAAAAGAGTAATAAAGTTAATTTAAATTTAGTATAATTATTCTTCACTTGGTTATAAATTATTCTTAATATTGTTAAATAAAATTAATTATTAGTCAATCTAATTTTTGTTAGAGATATTGACAAAGATAAAACTTTATATCTAAACATAAAGTGAAAAGGAAATCCAATTGATTAATTTATCAATTTAATTAATGTGTGATTAACTTTATAAATAATTATTATTTACAAATCACTCAGCTTTTTTGGAAAAAAAAATGGAGGAAAAAGTACTAACAAGCAATTAACAATTCCATTATCCTCGAAATTTCACACGTTATGTGTGTATAGAACAAAAGCAGTATCCTCATACTTGCCTCGTCATCCCTTTAGATAAATTCACCCTCTCTTCTTTTTTTAGATCTAACGAATTGGATGAATCCCCCTAAAGATTCAAAGACTGGTAAACTAAAATGGAAGTAGCTGTTGGACCTAAAGCATAACTTAATTTAATGAAGAAATAATTAATAAATCTAATTATTAGTGGTTGTGATTGGGCAGAAACGTGAGATAGTGGAGATCACACGCCAAAAGGACCAGCAGAATCTCATCCACAAAATTTTCAGAGCAATCACAGTCACATAACATGTCTTTTTGTCCTCTAGTTTCACTCATTTGGATTTTCAAAAAGATGGGTTGGAGTTTATTTAATCTTATATCACGAAAATTTTATCATAGACTATAAGCATGCTAAAAGAAAGAAGAAAGGGAGGGCACATCACACATGTACGTGTACATTAACCTTTTTGACGTTAGAAAAGTAACTTTACTCGCTACTCTTGACATTGGATTGCTTCCCAGTTTCCAACTTTTCTCACACTTTTTCCTTTCTCGTCAGCCAAACACCTCATCACATGGGTTCCATACTATCCATTGTATGTGTACAAAGAAAAGGAATCCGCTTTTCACTTCTTCGCCAAGAAAACATAACATGTAATTGCTGACTCTTCTTTGCACATATCCAAGTCACAACTTTTGACCCTCCAAATCAAATATATATAAAAAAACCGTCCGGCTTCCACCTCAATCGACTTGAATGTATAAGTTCATCTTGCAGACATATGAAAAGAAAGAAGGGGAAAAAAATGTAGTAATTAAGAACAATCTTCTTTCCTCGTCGAAGATTCCAAGCTTCACTTGAACAAACATTCGTTAAGGTTTCCAAAGATATGCCTATATATAGATCAAATCAAAGTGACCATCCGGTTTCTGGATAGATAGATATATACGTAGAATCTGAAAGAAGAACACGGGTTGGTTGGTTGGTTGGTGATTAGTTTGGACGTGTTATTAAGTTGTGATGGCGAACATGCAAATCATTCCAGCTTCCAAGAATGTGGAGGCACAGCTAGTGGAGATGATGGTTCCTCTATATTCCTATGGATGCGGGAAGAAAGTGAAGAAAACCTTATCCAATCTCAAAGGTAACAACACAACTAACATGTTTTCACATGAAATAACTCAGCTCTTCCCTTATTGCATCATTGTAAAATATGCAGGAATTTACTCGGTGAATGTAGATTACAGTCAACAGAAGGTGACGGTATGGGGAATATGTAACAAGTATGATGTTCTAGCAACGATAAAGGGCAAGAGAAAAGAAGCTCGGTTTTGGAATCGTGAAGATAACACTATTACTGATGACGATGATCAAATGGAAGAAGAATCTAATAAGACTCTATTCAAGGCTCGGTCTCTGAGCTTGAATTGGAAATCCTGGAGTTGGACAAAGGTGTTCACAAGATCCTATTCCTTCTAATGCCATGTTGAATGGAATGTGCAACTACTTGCCACTAATTCATCATGTTTCTCTTTGTTTTGTCCTTTGTATATATATAGATGTATTAATCATTCTTCTTCTTCTTCTCTTTGTCGGTGTCATCTTCATTCTTTGAACTTAGACATGGAGAATATCACACGTAAATAGTCAAAGGTGCAGTTAAAACAGGTAGGTGTTAGAATTTGACCATGTTGGAATCGTAATGAATATAAGAGGAACTGGAATACTCTAGAGATCACAATCTTTACTCATATTTAGATTTCACAATCAGAAGTTGGGTATCTACAGTAAAATCCATCCAATTATATGAATGGCATCCTTGAGAAGTTTATTTGGGTTCCAAGGCCGAAAGCTCTCCTATCTACTGTTCCCAACCAAGCTCGAAACCTTCCATTACAAATTTTTTAGTGAAGATGATAAAGGTGACAAGCGTGGCTGAGTTATTGAGAGAATATAAGAATATACCATCGTCATGGCAGAAGCGGCAGAGCACCTGTTTCCAAGAAGAAGAATCATCCAATGTGTTCGTGAAATCACCAGTTCTCGTCGGACTAATTTCTGATCATCTCCCATAATATATGTCATTGTTGACTTCTGAGCTTTCTGCTTCGCTTCAATTTCTTTTCACCACAACTTCTTTGAAGTTTCTTCTTCTTCTTCTTCGTTCATCTTTTTTGTTTTTTTCCCGTATTTTCTCAACCGATAAGCAATGTGTTAAGAAAATATTAATTTATACTTAATAAGACCAAGTCAATTCCTTGTTATCATATGTCACTGAAATTGACACCTTATCCTCAATGTGGCCGCGTGAAAGAGTATAAATAAGAAGAAAATATGACCAGTTGGATTACTACAACAATTTGTCAATAAAAATTTTGTTAAAATACTAAATTTGGGACATTATTTTTAAAAAGTAATTAATTATTCATTTATAGTATATCATTTATTTATAAATTATTAATTAGCTAAGTAACTTATAAATTAATATACGAATA
Source organism: Erythroxylum pedicellare (assembly GCA_027563575.1). Classification (NCBI taxonomy): domain Eukaryota; kingdom Viridiplantae; phylum Streptophyta; class Magnoliopsida; order Malpighiales; family Erythroxylaceae; genus Erythroxylum; species Erythroxylum pedicellare. The sequence goes on from JAOQMP010000001.1 coordinate 14,838, forward strand.
TTTAAAAATAATAAATATGTCAATCAATTTTCATAAAAATCTATTATTGATTAGAATTTAGTGAGATTTCATTACTATAAATAATTTGTAAGTCAAATCTTAGTTAATTAATTATTTTTTTGATAAAATAGGTTTTGGAGGACGTAGCATATACGAAATAACAAATGCAAAACGTGTGGGCCTCTTTTTCTAATATAGCGTAAAAAAGGGCCCTTTTTAAAAATTTTATTATATATTTAAATCATTTTGTAATTTCTTCTTTATGTTGTATTGTATTGTAAATGTATGTATATATATTTTTTGTGGAAATAAATATCTCATTAATTTCCCAATAAATAAACAAAGACCAGAGACACTGTGTGTGCGTGCGCGTGTTAGCGTGTTGGTTACTAGTTCCTGCTTCAGCGATCGTCTTTTCCTCTCATCTGGTAAATCTACTTCATTTTTGTTTCTTTAAGCCAAAAAGTTCGTATTTTGATGTTGTTCCCTATGAAATTCGGTTGAAGTTTCTATCTTTGGCGTCAGATTCTTTTTGGTGAGGTTGTTTCGTTGTTTTTGGTGAATCGATTAGCTTGATTGTGTAAATTTTAATTAATCAGTCAGGCAGGCAGGCTGCTGCTGCTGTTGTTGTTGTTGAAGGGGACAGGAATTGAATTGATGAGATGATGACTGTGGGTACTAATGGGTATTACGCCAATGGAGGAGGATCTTCGTCTTCCTCTTCAAACTTGTCTGCCTTAGCTCCGCCTTTCTCTGTCGACACCTCCTCTTTCAAACCTAATGTCATTCGCTACTCTGGTTCATCCTATTGTGTCAACACCTCCCATCCTAATCCGAATCCTTCAAATTTCCTGGATTCTCACCATCCGAATTTCAATCCTGTTGTTGTTCGTGTTACTGATACATCAAATTCTGTCAACAACTCCAATCCTAATCCTGATCCTGATCGTCATCCCCCCAATTGCTTCGACTCTCACCATCCGAATTTGAAACCTGTTGATAACTCATCTGTCACACCTATTATTACTCGCTATGCTGATTCATCATACTCTGTAACCACGTCCAATCCTAATCCTAATCCTCATCCTCACCCTCCCAATTCCCTCAACTGTCACCAGCCGAATTTCTTTACTTCATCCACTCCATATTCATACTCATCTTCAATCCCTTATGATGTGGACCCTTTTTCTTCTGCTCCAACTGATGCTATTGCGTATGCCCATAACCCCACTACTCATGTTGATTCCAATCCGTATTACCTTTCCTACGTCTCCTCTACCATCGGTGATTATGCCCTTCCCCATCAATTTGGCTACGATTTGTTGTCTACTTCTCAGGTTACAACATCCAGTGGATCCATTGCCGATGACTACAATCAAAGCCTGCCTGCTCTCAAGCACAAATCTAACTGGGGTTGCTTTTGGGAGGGTTTTACAGATTGGAAGCAGAATGAAGCTGTGCTAACTGATGCCAATTTTTACCCAATTGACAATAACGGGAACCCAGGTGCCTTCAATCTCTCTCCCAGTTTACCTTTTCCACATGACATTACGCTTGTATTTTATGGACGATATAAGTTTGTGCATGAGGTCCATCCTAATTGAATTTACACCTATTTTAAAGGGATAATCAATTTACACAAGATTTGATTTTTAGAATTGACAGTGGAATTCATTTCTTTTTGTTCCCATTAGTTCTGTGTTGTTAGTTGGTGAGTCGGAAATAAACTTCTTTGTCATGCTACTGATCTTTAAACTTCTATTCCTTTGGTGAACAATCTTATTCTTATTTTCTAGAAGCTATTTTACATGAAAATCTTGAAAGTACTGGACAGAAAACAATACTTTTAAGGTGTACGACTGGTGTTTCTCCCAATCTCATGATGCCTTTAGACAGTCTATTTCACCCTTAGCATGGACTATTATCACTTTTTATTAGCTAGCTCTCAACATATTCTTTCCTTGATTTTAGCTTTAAGATTTGGACTTATGAAGTTTGAAGAATGGGTAAGCAAATGTTAGTTGAGCAGTCTTACCAGGATAATGGCCTATCTATTTTGTTCTAATTTGTATCTTTGTATTTCAGGATTTCATTCTTCCATGGGCACGGGCACATTTGAAGAGACTCTACATGGCATTGATATGATTGGTAGCCAAATACACATTGAACCTGCAACAGCTCATTTAGATTATGACTCCATTTTAGGTGACAATTTCAGCGTCACTCCTCCCAGTTATCCTACATTTTCAACCTGGGAATCTTCTGCAGTTGTTCCTGAAGTTTATCCTCAGATGCCATCCACAAAATCAGTTAATTCGAGGTTCTATGAAATACTAAGTAGCGGTTCATATGAACAATACTCAACAATGTCTAACACTAATTCAAATGGCAGTGGACTATTGTTGCAGTCTCCCTCTGCTTTCGTGGTTACACCACCAGTTCAAAGTATCTATCCTAATATTGGAACTGGAAATGGTCAGGAGAATAAGGATAGTGCTGTCAACAATCCATCTACGCTGAAGAAACTTCATTTATCTAAAAGCTCTGAAGACAATGTTCTTTGTGGTATTAACCCTGTGTTTCTCCTGGAACAAAATGAACATCCATTAGCAGAATTTTCCTCAACAATTGATGAAGGGATTACTTGCAACAAAAATGCGTTCAGGGCCACATTGGATCATTTATTTGAAGAAAAACCCAGCTCTCAATCACATAATATTCGCTTGGATTCCTTGAATTTGGCAATTGACAATGAAGTCATTGGCTCTGTGAAAAACTCCCCTGAGAGTGTGGACCACTATAATCCTGCTGTGGATTCGCCGTGCTGGAAAGGGGCCTTGCCTTCCAGTTTATCTCCATTTGAAGGTCCTCAAGCTCAACCTATTCAAATTATGAGAAAATTAGATACAGCAAAAGTAACGTTTGAAAAATCAAGTGAAAGTACGCTTAACTGTGATAATCCAGAAAATTATCTTATTCCTTCACCAAAGAGGCCTTCAGTTGCTGATGCATTATTCAAACAAGTAATTGACATTCACACAGAATCTGGGAACCATCTTCCAAACTGTACCTATTGCCATGGGGTTCAAAATTTTGATGATCTAGCTGGATCAAGGAAAGAATGCACCCTTTTAAACAAATCAATAGGCAGTTCTGATCACCAAGGTCTTCATACCGAGGCGCAAGATCATGAAGGAGAGAAATGTACACTGAGGGAATATTTTTCACCGGGCACTGCTTTTGTGGATATGGGGATAAAACCCAATGACGATGATGTTTCATCACATATGGCATCTACTATTGCAGAAGACACCATGTCTTCTCCAGCTTCAGCTGAAGACGCTCCTACTAGGTTGATCAAATCTCATGATGGTGACTCAACATCCGAGGTGTATGTTCAAAATCTGGTTAAAACAATGCATAACCTCTCAGAATTGCTCCAATTTCAATGTTCAAGCAATGCATTAAAATTGAAGGTTGAAGATATTCTCCTTCTTAAAGATGCAATCAACAATCTAGGTTCTTGCATATCAAAGACTGGACGGAGAATGACCGCAGGACAGGTCCCATTGATAAACGGGCGAAGCATTTCTCAGTTTGATGAAAAGGTATCTAACCTCCAACCGGTATACAGTATTTTATACCAGCCCTCATTCTTACTTCCTTCGGTAGATAGGGAAGCTGCTTTAGCCTTTAGGGTCATTGAATGCTGAAATTTAAAGAAAAATTGGTTTTGGGATTTCAAATACATTTGAATTAGGCATGGAAAGAGCAAAATAACTTTCATAAGCTTCTAATAAGCTGGAAGGTGTAGGTCACATAATTATGGAAGTTGTTCACTTCCCTAGCCAGTTACAATCTCAATATTTTTCACTAGATGTACCTGATTTCTTGATACATGACCATTAAATTCATTCTTAGGCCACTAATTACAATGAGTTTCTCATTATAAAACACCAACTACAATTTTTCTTTCAGTCTGCAACTAAATGTGTTGTTTGAAGGAAGAAAAGCAATAGAAAGATGTTTCAAATGATGACAGAAGAACCTTTAAGCCTTATCAAGTAACAAGTGAGGCTGACCATGTTCTGAATAAAGTATTTAAATAATATTACTGCACATACACAACATAGGACACCAAGCTAGAAAGGTATCTTATTTTTAGCTGTTGTAAATGAGATAGCATTTAAAACAACTTGCAACTTTGATTTATGACATTTGAATCCGTAACATCATATTAGTTCAAGTCGGAAAGCAACAAACATTAGGTTCTTTGTACCAATACATTCTTGTATAATATTATAAATTGATATAAACAAGATAATTTGTTATATTGCTGATGTTTTTACAAGTATTCTTACCTACATAAGGTATCTAAATTAGGAAATTATAAGTTGGAGATTATAGCTATAATTCTTTCTATATTTTCTATCGCCAGCTTGTTTATTAGAACATCAAATTATTTTTTCAGCAGAGCTTTTGTGAGTACATTAGCCACTTTTTGAAAGGTAGGAACATAGGGAACACAAATTAGCCAGTTTCAAGTTTCTCTTTGATAAAGTACCTATTAATTTCAATATTTTCAGTCTGATCATGAAGCACTTGATTATGATCAATTGAAATAGCAGCTTTGTTATCACAACAAGCTCTCATAGGAAGCAATACTAGAAACTTTAGGTCTTCTAGTAATTTCTTGATCGACATAGCTTCACAAATCCCATATGTAAGGGATCATATATTTGGGAGTGGTTTCCCAAGTCAGAATACATTAAATTAATATTATCCTTCATTTCAGGAGAGGTTGATGGATGAACACGAGGGTATACCATCTGATGTAATGTCAGACATGGTAAGGAAGAGGGAAAAAGAAAACTAGGGTTTCTTGTTTAGAAAAGATCTGATACCATGTAAATTGATAGGAACAGGAAAAGTTGCTATATTACATAAGATATCTAAATTAGAAAAATATAACTAGAAGATTATACCTATAAATATTTCAATATTTACAGCCTTGATTAAAGCCTACACTCCTGTATGTACAGCCTAGAACGAAGCCAGAATATTCCAAAGGAACATTTCATCTGGAACATTGTACAAGAATATTTTCTAATCCAACCAATATGTTGGTATTTATTGACTGATTTAGATAATATTATTCAGATTACAACTAAATTTGGGCCCATAGTCCTTAAAATTGATGGTGTAAATTTCAGGGCCAACTTGATTGTGAGCATGTTTCTGAAAAGGAGAATGATGTAACCCCTGTGAAGGAAGATGAGAACGCCCAAACTGTGAGGGTTGCTGCAGAAAAGGTGCATGAGGATAACATGACCGAGGTACTCCTTTCCTTTTATATACTTCATCTTTGTTTAAAGATGCATAACACCTATGGCCTTTCTTGGCACAAAAATAGAAAAAAATTACAAGAAAATATGAAGAATACTGAACTTCTTTGTTACAAATGGTAATGTTTGCAGACTATAAAAAAAATCCTTAGTGAGAATCTACCTGTTGAAGGGGAACCACAGCCCCAAGTTCTATTGTATAGGAATCTATGGCTTGAGGCAGAAGCTTCGTTGTGTTCACTTAACTACATGGCTCGTTTTAATCGTATGAAAGCTGAGATGGCCAAATGCAGCTCACAGGAAACAAATGGTAAAATCTTCGCCTGTATTGCCAGCTATAACATTTGATCATTGTGATTTTGTTTACCTGAATGCAATACTTAAGGATTTTTCTTCTGCTACCATAATTGTTCCAGATAATAATACTGTCGTGATGAGCCTACCAAGGGCATATGCTACAGCTGGACATCGCACAGATTACCCTGTAGCAGCTGATACTAAGGGGCGTCCAGTCCCAAATGTGTTATTTTCAAATTTGTATCCCTTGAGAACAAACAGCCGCGTAGATGATGTTATGGCCAGATATCAATTTTTGAAATCACGGGTTGACAAATGTCTTTCGGAAGAATTCTCAAGTTCTGAGGTTACTGCTTGTTTGAACAAAGCTGAAAGTTCGGTCCAAGAAGTAAGCATCAGTGAAAAACCAATTATATCTGTACAAGAGACTGCCATGTCAAGTAAATCGATGCTTAAAGATGATGTTGAAGCTTCCGTAATGGCCAGATTCCATGCTCTGAGACTTCGGGATGATTACTCAGACAGCATAAATAGGGAAGAATATCAGCCGGTTCTGAGTAGGAATTCACCAGCCAGCAAGGGTGAATTGGAGGGTAAAAAGTTGGATCGGAATGTCAAACCTGTTGTGCAAAATCTCACTGGTAAATCTTCTGCAGAGGTATCTACTATGAGTGAATTCCACATTTTTTTTGATGATGATTCTGGGACACAACTGATAACTAGGAGTGTGGATCAGCCTCTTGCAAGTTGGTATGACAGTTCTTCTTCAGATTGGGAACATGTAAGCGGAGAGGAGCTGGGGGACCGTTGAAATTGAAGCATGAGCTGCAAGAAGTAGATAGCTATGGTACTTAATGAAGTGGAATTAATTAGGATATGTCCAGCTGTAAGAGGCAAGACAGTGGTGCGTAATTAATCAGCTGCTGAGGGCTTTTCTCTGCGGTGACTGTCAAGCAGTTACAATCCTTGAAATCCTATGTAAATATGTCATATTCGTACATTCCGATCATCTCCTTGTTTCTTCCACTGGACTAGGAAGTTTATTTGGAAGCTTAGTACTGCTTTGACGGTTCATTCACAAGAATCTCTTATGGACAGCACTTGCTTTGCTTTTATTTTGAAACTGGCTGCAATTTGATCATGTAAAAACCTATTAAGTTTGTAAATATGTTCGACTTTCTTCTTTACTGGTCCTTCTGCCGAATATCTCATCACCTTGTTGTGGTTAAACGTGCAAATAGAAGGCTCTAGCAATTGAGGTTGATCTATGTTATTGCTTCTTAAGATAATCCTCATCTACCTCCTCTTTATACCGTAGCTTTAGCTTGACACTGCGCTGGCAAGTGGCCAGTCCAGCTGCTTGTTTGTCTAAAGTATAAATGTAAACATTGAATAAGATCATAATCATACAGAGCACCAATCAAGAAATTTTGATAATTTGGATTTTGTTATATACCAAAACTAATTTGCATGTATGTAATGCATCTTTATTGTTATTCGTGAATTGTTTTCATCAAGAACAACCACCTGGGCGTGCAAATCAGAGTTTGCAGGCCTTTTACGTAGGAATGGTTAATTATTAGATAATAGGTTTAAATTTAATTATTTTCAATAGGTTGACTAACGGATAAGCCCAAGTCTAGATTAAGTTGAGACTCAATTATTCTGAACAAAATAACATTGTTTTATTTAGAATAGTTAGATTTTAGGTAAGCTAAGGACTAGACCTGAACAGCTCAAGTTCGGAACTAATTTAAAAAATTACGTTATTTTATATTTTTAATTTTAAAAAAATATTTCAAAAAAACTAGCCCATCCATCCCATCCCTACTTTTGCATACATGTATATGTAGGCGTTTACTTTTTGAGTGTTTTTAAGAGGAGAAGACATTTACCTTTTACATGTTTAGGCCTTTAACGATAAGCGTGACAATTGCAAATTGATTGGACATCGTTTGGATAGTATGTTAATGAGTCAAGCACAACTTTGGATGTCAAAACTTAAAGAGATTGCTTGGTCCTTAGTCCTCGGGAAACACCATTGCAAAATAAATATTATCAAGTCTAACTGAGGGGAAAAAATTCCAAGAACAATTCAGCCACCTGTTAAGCGGTGAACAAATTGACTGCAAAACCAAATAAATAGTCCAAGAACTAATGAGCAGAAACAAAAGATTGCAGAGTGACATATGAAGACCATCTAAGTAGTAAGCTCCATGATGGCGCTAACAATGTCCCCATTGTGGGTCTTAAGAGCCTTGACAGCCTTGCTCCTCGACACCCCTGCCTGTGTCATTACCAGATCGATGTCCCGAGGCTCAACCCCCTTATCATCTACTTCTTCCTCCTCTTCATCAGCCTGTGCTGCCGCAGATATATCAGCTTTGGGTATGACTGATGCCATGTCTGGCATCCTAAACTGCTGGGCAGCCTGAGCTTGCAATTGAGAGCTCAAATCCTCAATCTTAGCCTCGCCAAATATGACGTAGGTCTCAGAATTTGGGCTCTTGAAGACATCAGGTTTTGAGATGAAAAACAGTATCTGAAACATCAAAGTTCTTTCTTTTATTTTGGTTAAATTAAGACTAAACACGAAGGCAGATCAATAAGAAGAGAAATTCAGACAGAAGCTCACATTCTTGGTTCTTTTTATTGTAACCCTGCTGACACCACTAACAGCCTTCATGCCGAGCTTCAACATTGCCTTGCGACTCTTCTTTTCACTTCTGCTCTGCTTTGATCCGCCATTTGTACCTGCAACCCACTCTCTAAACGAATGACTTCACAGAACTACAAAACACATATAACCAGGCTGCAAACCACATAAAAACTCTGTAAGATCAGGACTCTAATACCATTATTGTTAAGGACAAGAACATCCAGCTAAGTGAACGGCTTTTACAGTTTGGAAATTAGAACTGGAATTGCCTAAATTCGTCATTGGGATCATTAGAAATCAATTTCGAAGTTAACCAATTTAAGATAATCTTCAAAACGGATTGTGATAGTGAGTAAAAGTAACAACTTGTGAGGAAATGCAACTTTTAGACGCACACAAACATATGGAAGAGTGAGCAAGAGCGCCAAATTCAGCCACCATTCTGCTCAATTTCCACAAACAAAGCAACAGAGGCTACTGCATAAACTTGCATAGATTCCCATATGATTGTTCATTCTCATCTCTCCTACAGTCATCATATGGCATATATGATATATCACAAGTCACAACAACAAGAAACAAAAATTTCATTGAACCGAAATAAATGGTAGACGACGAAGTAAAACCCATTAAAATAGGGATGAAAAAGTTGTTATCTTTAAAGCAATCGAGACCTGGAGAGCCATCTTCCTTCTCCTCCTCCTCGTCATCGTCGTCATCGTCTTCGTCGCCGTCCTCGTCCTCGTCCTCGTCCTCGTCTTCCTTCACATCCTCAACAACGACAGGCTCTTGTTCCAGCGGCGTGCACTTGGGCTCCTCTGTTGAAGGAAGCTGGTCGGCAGTGGCAGCAACGTTCTCAGCTTCAACAACGGGACCTGGAGGAGACATTGTTTGTTTGAGTGGGACTGTGGGAGCAATACAGAGAAACGGATAGGGATTGTAAGTTGTAACAGGCTTAGCTTTTGCTTTTTTTCTCACACACGAGTGAGTGTGATACCGAACAGTTTGCATCAACATAACTTTAAGATAATTATTATAAATTATTTTATGAATTTGCTGAAAAATATATTTGAAAATTCATAAATTGAAACCCAATCTAATCAGAATTCTCAACTTTGTAGACAAAATCATTTTAGCACATTTAACATTATAAATGAAAGAAAACAAGAGTATGACAATATTGATATAGTGCTTCCATGTTCATATGATTA
>JAOQMP010000001.1:78614-89108 GCA_027563575.1 Erythroxylum pedicellare
AAAATAAAGTAAAAAATATAAACTAAAATATGTAGAGTGAAATACTGAAATTACCCTAATTTAGGATTATAAGCCTTTTCCATTGATGAGACATGGGAAGCAAAATGGTCTAAGGGAAGGAGGTGGACATATAAAGTTGACATGTAGAACAAATATTATCAACAAAATGGTCATTTGATAGAAGCTCCAAAAAAGCCAAAGGAGCACAAACGGACGATCCGAAGAACACACCCTCTCTCTTTCTCTCTCTCTCTGCCCTTCAGCTCTCTTTTATCTACAGCAACAAACAATCGTCACTAAAATCATCAAACGTAACAATCTGAGGAAGACCAAAGATTTCTCTCTTATAGTATTGTAGAGTAGTAGTGGTTTTTGTGTTTCAGTGGTTTACACAAAGCGATCTTGCTGTAGATGTGTGTGCCCTTTTGTTCATCAATGGTAAACCTTTAGGATACTCAGGTATCGTTTCTCCCACGACTTGATAAGTTTTTGGACTGTTTTTTGTATGTGGGTCTTTGTCAAAATTTGTCCTTATTTATAAAAATCTTAATTTTGATCAGTCTCTCAAAGGAAAGTGACATAAAAAGTCCGACCTTTGCCGAGAAATCTTTAATAAGGCGATCTTTTTCGGACCTAGGAGCTACACTCTGTGTTTGATCATGGCTGTTCCAGAGAATGCTGGAGTCAAAAACGGGACTTCCGGTCAGAATTCTGATAGCACTGTGATATCATCGGACTCCAACGGGGCACACGATCTTGAAAGATCAAAACCCAGGAATGATTCGGTCGTCAACAGTAAGGACTCCAATTCCCAGAGCCGCAACGATGATCAGAGTGTTAACGGCAAGCCCGAGCACCAAGAGAAAGCTGCAACACCCGCTTTAAGCAATGGCAAGGCTAATGGGACCCAGATGCATTCTGGGTTTGATATCAACCAGCAAGTGGTGGTGGGCAAGTCTGGTGGGTTTGTTACCAATCTGATTCAGACAGCTGATTCTAATGGCATCAGTGACATCAATGATTTGGCGGAGATGTTGTCCAAGTTGAATCCCATGGCTGAAGAGTTCGTGCCTCCTTCGCTTGCCCACAATCATGGCTATTTGGCTAATGGGTTTGGCTATACTAACAATTTTGTAGTGCAGAATAATCATGGAAACGCCAATGGACATACTAATAGAAGGGTATTTGCTGTTTCCCCATTATTTGTTTACCTAATTATAGTCTTGTAGAATTCCTTATTTCCTTGGAAACGGTACAAGGTAACTATGATGGATTTTGTTACTTCTGTATGCCAACAGATGTCTATAGTGTAAAAGAATGATAATCTGGGGGTCTGAACTATTTTATCTTCGGTTTAGTTTTCTCTCACCTTTTTTTTTTAAATATTCTCTTTGTCTGTTGTTTCAGAAGAAGAATGCCTATACTCAAGGAAGAAGAAGGATGAACAGTAGGACAAGTATGGCTCAGCGCGAGGAGATAATCAGGAGGACTGTATACGTTTCTGACATTGATCAGCAGGTCAATAGTTGCATTTCATGTTTCATTTTGAGTTTTCACTAGATTTCTTTGTATCTTGTTGATTGGCACGTTGATCTTGAGGTTATTGTTTACATTTGACCTTTAATAGGTAACTGAAGAGCAGCTTGCAGGTGTCTTTGTTCATTGCGGACAGGTATTTCGCTTAGCTTGTATGATCGTGCCCTTTTCATTTGTTAATATGGGTTATAAATCTAACTGATTTCTTTCCTTTTATGTTTGGACAAAGGTTGTTGATTGTCGCATATGTGGTGATACTAACTCGGTTCTCCGGTTTGCCTTCATTGAGTTTACTGATGAAGGTATTGCAAATAGCTTCCATACCTTATATGTTTCTTTCAGTTTTCTTGCTATCTGGAACTAAATGTGAAGCTCACTTGCAGAAAGTGCAAGGGCTGCTTTAAATTTGTCTGGAACAGTTCTTGGATTTTACCCTCTCAGAGTGCTGCCTTCAAAGACAGCAATTGCACCTGTTAACCCAACGTTTTTGCCAAGGGTAAGTTCTTTTCAATAACGAATCTTCTGTCTTGCCTGTCATTTTGGATATTCAAATGCCATCCTTATGTTTACTTAAAAAAAATTTAATCATGAATTTGTTGTGGTATTGACTTTTCAGTCTGAAGATGAGCGTGAGATGTGCGCAAGGACAGTGTACTGCACAAATATTGACAAGAAGGTAATACTAACAATGACATAGAACTTTTTGAACGTTTTGATTGAAATAAGTTATACTATTTTCCCTAAATCCCTGTTCAATTGATACAGATCACCCAGACAGATGTCAGACTCTTCTTTGAAACCTTTTGTGGAGAGGTTTGGAATTCCCAAACTTTTAAAACATTACTTGTCCTTAAATATTGGGCAATATAATATTGGAAATTCTCCTTGTGATAGGTTCAACGCTTGAGGCTGCTTGGGGACTATCATCATTCAACTCGTATTGCATTCGTTGAGTTTGCAATGGTAACTTCTCATTAATGCATTCCGTTACTGTCAGCTAGATATTGGTGATGCTCTTATATTTTCACTATATCTGGTATTATAATCCATCAGGTTATGGCCAGTGAATATATTTTTCTGCAATCTAATGCTCTATAATCACTATATTCTTATTGTGTCGATTGTATTCTCTACCAACTTTTGGGTCTGTTTCTAATGGCAACATCAAATCTCAGTAACTTGTCTTACTTCCCAGCTGGCCGGCTTATCAGCTTCTAATGGAAGTCCAAGTGACAGACTTTTTATTTAGTCTAATTCTTTCACTTTATGGACTTCATGTCGTAGCTTTGTTGGAGTTAGGAGTTTTCTTTTTCCTATGAAGTGCGCTCTGGATTGAATACTTTTAGTGCCACAAATCATTAAGTTGTGGTGTTGGCATAAACCAGTTAAGTGTCCATAATTCTTTGGACGCTCTAATTTTAATAGAATGTAGGTAAAACTGCAATTTTCTCTCTTTCCTTCTATTTCAACTATTTAGGTTTTACGAGGAACAATGTGACAATTAGACAAGTATTTGTGGATTACATAAAAGAAGTTGAGTTGCATATGAATCATGGCAAATGCTGTTTTGAATAGTTGGTATGGTAAAATTTTCCAAGTTCCCTGTCACAGTGCAGGTGGTTCTTTCAACTCTTCCTAAAGCCTTATATCTACTGCTTGTACTGCTACATATTTCTTGCTTCTGCGTTTCTTACCATTTCCTCTTCTATTTCTCTTTCACCTCTTCCCTCTATTTCTCCACTTTTCTTCTCCATCTCTTTATCTAGTTCTCTTTCTCCTTTTGAACCCTATCTCTTGTCGTGTATCTGGAAGGCTTTAGTGAGATGGGTTCTTGTAGACAAAGGTGCCTGATGTGTTAATATGTGTTGGACGTAGTGCAAATGGAGATATTTTCTATGAACTTGTCAATTTGCAGAAGTCAAATAGCTCGATGTGCTAGTGGAAGCCCATTAGAGAAGTGTATTATTCACTTTGTAAATCAGAAAACAAGCTGTATCTTAAATTCCTTCCCAGCTCTTAACTAAGATGAGATGTTTTCATTTTAACAAGGTATATTGTTTGTTAGTTTGACAGACAGGAGGTTAGTAGCTACAGCTATATTTAGATCCTTCAACATTTGTCCCTCGGGTAATATTTAGCATCCAAGGACATTTAATCTAGATGTGCATAATGAGGTTCTGTATACATGCAAGTAGTTCACCTAGTTGTGGATGTTAGCAGGGAATTCGTGTGTGTTCTTTTTATGCCTTTCGTTCATCAAAAATAGAAAGCAAAAGGTTAAAAGAAAAAGAAAAAGTTCTAGACGTGATGGTGCTTGTCATGTATCTTACTCCTGATATTGTTATTGCCTCCCATTTAGTGTTACCGTGTTTGTGTTGCTTTTTCTTCATACTGATTTGCTTTAGTTGCTTGTCTAGCATGTCAGAAAAGTGTACCATGTTGTTTGACTTTGGTGAATGTGATTCTGAGTCCAAAAATCTACCTCTATTAAAATTGAGGTTTTCAAATTATGTCAGAGGCTTGAACTGTGGTGGGTGATTAGTTGTTGGTTGTTTCTAAGTTTTCTGCAAATTGTGAATGCTTGGTATATAATACTGGTTCACAAATATGAGAACAAAGTTCCTTTTCGGTGAAAATCTAAGCCATTATTAGAGAATGGGCCCATCTCTAAGCTTAGTCTAGTTAAGGGGGAGAGAGGGCTCAATGATTTGGACAGTTGAAAATAGATAATGGGGAAGCTCTAATTTTGACGTACCAACTAGAACACAACTAAAGTAGGAGGATCAATTTTCTGTGGATATATGAGCTTTATTTGGCTTTCCCTGGGTGGAAGCATCATTTATGTATTAAGGTCCAGAATGTGAATTACTTGGTGTCTTAATTTCTCTTACTACCCTCACCCAGGTACCTTATTCCCTCATGTTCCTTCCCTCATTCCATAAGTTTCTCATGGTCAAATAGATGTTGATTGCAAATTAATAGTTTTGGCTAGGTTTTGGGCTTAGGCAATGCCATAGCACCGTCTTCTACGAATTTCAGATATTTTTATTATAAGACGCCAAGAAACATGGTTATGCTTCTTATTCGAATCAGGATGAAATCAACAATTTGGATTACTGAGAATCCAATTCTCTGTTTCCTCTCATTCCTGCCCGTATCTACTTTGATTTACAGTTTAGGGCTTTGAAAGTGGAGATTTCTCTATTATCCCAATGGTCTTCCTTTGCTATGATGAAACAGGCGTGAGATGCTTTTGTTTGCCATGCAAAGTTACAGATATGGGAATGCTCTAGTAAGAAGTACATGCTTAAATCTTTGTTTGTAATTTTGAGTTTGAGATGACCAAATGCTTTCAATGAACATTGTCATTATTACACTACTAGTCATTATGTTACCTGTGGTGTAGACTTCTGAAATTATTCAGATTTTTTGATGTTGATGGGTGTGGCAATGAGTTGTTTATATTAATTTTGCTAAATCAGCTTGCTCGAGCATGGCTGGTCAACATGTATAAAAGTTGATTTGTTCTTATGTTGCTCAACATGTATAAGAGTTGATTTGTTCTTATGTTTATTTTTGCAGGCTGAAAGTGCCATTGCAGCTCTTAACTGTAGTGGTGTGATTTTGGGATCACTGCCAATAAGGTGGGAGCAGATTTTCTTTTCTATACCATTCATTTCCCTTCTAGTTCTCTTTTTTCTCTGTCCTCTCCTTCCCTCAGATAAAAAGGAAAACTTTGTGTAAGTTGCTGAGGATGATTTGAACCTTGTATCTGCAGGGTGAGCCCATCAAAGACCCCTGTTCGGCCCCGCATGCCCCGTTCGCCTTTGCACTGAATGAGCCATAATGCTTCCTGGACTGACAACTGCCAGTAGATATCTCTCTATATATACTTATATAGAAACTGATATATATATATTAAAGGTACCGGTGGCGTTTAAAACTATCGTTTTGTCCTTCTATCTGAGCCCGGAATCTTTGATACCTATAGGGGTTTGGTTGTTTATCGTTTTGTTGTTAGCTTATAGAGAATTGGATGGATGGGATTTCGAGGAATATGAATGGCTTTGTTTATGTTGAACATCCTGATTGATCTCTGAACTCCTTTTCTTTTTCTAATGGGATATCATGAACAACTCATGCTGGACTGACTTCGTTGATTTCTGCCTTATGGACCTTTTTACTTGATTTCTATTTGTTCTTGTCATTTGATTTCTTATTTTGGCAGAATTTGGTTACTCTTTCTTGATAAAGAATAGGATTCTGAACTAGTTGAAAAACCGAACATTCACAGCAAAAGTCTTTCTTTATATGTTTTTCTCTTAGGAATATCCAGAAAGGCACTTAGAGAATCGATCTGTTTCTATCTCTGATCATTCTGTTTGAAGAAAGGAAGATGGTTTGTTTCTGTTTCACATTCTGGTTCTTGCTCTTTATGGTAAGTATATCAAGACACTTCTTAAGACCACTATGGAGCTAGTTGGATATCAAGATTTGGATTGATCGATAACCCCATTCTTAGGTCAGTTCCAACTAATGCACTTGGCTTCTATTTCTACATCCCATAATTTCTAAGGAAAGCATATGATGCAGTTCTGCAGTAAACCAGAACGTGAAAACCTTCTGGTTTAATGTTTTTTCTTCACACAAAGAGAAGAAAACAGTAAGAAGTTAAAAAAAAAAAAACAAGCACAAAGAGTAATACCAATCCCCCACCTTTCACCTTACACTAGACGATCTTTCTTTGTGCGTGTTCCTCAAATTCTAATTGATTTTCTCTTTGGCTTCTGAAGGTTCAATATAAGTTGTTGGCCATTAATTAGTAAGCCAAAGAAAGATAGGTTTGTTCTACTCTTCCATTCAACAAAAAACAAATTACTCACGCTATAAATGTACTTTACCTCATTCTTCACCATCCACCTTGATACAGAAATTGGGAATTGCTTAGCTTTATGCAGATCAAGAACAGGATTGTGGGTCAGGGTTGTTTCCTCACATGACAAAGTTCTGCAGATTGTAGAAGAAGATGGCAATATGTTAGAATTTTCTGGTATGGGCATTGGTTTATCAAAGAAAGGTTTGGAACATCTGCCACGAAATTCTGAACTGAAATTGGGGAAGGTGTATTTTCTTCCTTCTGTTAAGACAGTATCTGTGCCCGTAGTTCATCTGTCACCATGAGGATAAAATTTGCCATTACAAAGCAAAAACTAGAGATGTTAATAAGAAAGCAGACATCATTAGATGAGGTTTTGTGGTTGGCACTTGACAGAAGAAGAAATAGCATCCAATCAGAAGCTGGAAGCCAACACTCGAACCGATCCTGAAGCAGGTGAGCATGAGGTGCAGTAGAGACAAAACTCCCTGCAGAAGAAAAACATAATCTGCAGAAACAAAGTTGCAGAAGACCAAGTAATCACCAGGTTTAAGGCATCTGAATACAATAAGTCGTGGAATCTTTTTAGAGCTTGAACATTCACAAAAAACGTATTTTCAGATAAAGCAGCTCATCACGAACACGGCCTGAAACAAACAGTTTGGCATCTCCTTCTAGCTCGTTGTGCAGTTGAGATTTTTGGTTCATTGTACAAAAGGGGCAATGTCAGCTTTCATAAATCTTTTGGTTCCTTTCGTCTACATACCTACAAAAAAAGGAAAATTTGGCAAAATTTGAAGAAATGACACCCTAATTCAAGCAAGACATCAAATCACAACAACAAACAAATGATCAATCTCTACTAAAGGAAATTCTAAAATCCCATCTCGACATACCAAATGCCAAAGGCCAAACCTCTTAAATGCATCTTCAAATTTGACCATACTCAATAAAAGGCATTAAGTGGTCCAACATCACTTAATATGTCAAAATCTCCACTATTCATCCTCTAACAGAAAAGTGGGCAATCTCATCTTTGCTTTCTTTTTCTATTCTCCAATTAAGGAAAGGAAAATCACTCCAAAACATTTATATTACGATCTGTAGTTTCATTGTTTCGTGTATTAATAACATATGCATGAACATTGAACCTTCTTCTTCCTCAGGATTTAAGAAATGGACTCAAATTTGGAGAAATCTTCCAATGGTGGCTTCTCATCTGATCATCAAGAGCAGGTTCAGATGTCTGCCAACGTCATGAATAACGTTCAAAGCTTCGTGAATCTATCACCTGCAACTTCTGAAACTCCATTCATCGGACAATCTCAGGTCAGACAAGACTTGGAACATAACTTGTCAGAGTTTCCTGTCATGGTCTGTTGTCATGGAAATTCACAGAGTTGTTCTAGAGGAACAAAGAGGAAGAGAAATGTTGATAAAGAGATGGAGAAACCAAAAGAAGTAATACACGTAAGAGCAAAACGAGGCCAAGCTACAGACAGTCACAGTCTAGCAGAAAGGGTAAAGCATGCAAGTTCGAGACTCCATTTTTATTACACTCGAAGTTAATAGTAACCATCTTGTTTATGTTCCAGGTTAGGAGAGAAAAGATCAATGAGAGGCTGAGATGCTTACAGGAATTGGTTCCAGGATGTTACAAGGTCATATACAAGGATTGTTTAGTGTTGATATTCATACTGTGAAATTCTCATCTTATAAGTAACAAAAAATTTGCAGACAATGGGAATGGCAGTGATGCTTGATGTTATTACTAATTACATACAGTCACTTCAAAATCAAATTGAGGTGAGCCCTGGAACAAAAACGTCGATCTTTTTTTTTTCTAAGATCCAAATGTTTATAATCTTTTTTTTCTTTTTTACATTTTTTTTTCTCATGTTTATGCAATTTCCAGTTTCTCTCCATGAGGCTTTCAGCAACTAGCATGTATTGTACTAGCCTGGAGATAGAGACACTGCAGAGAATGGAGGTAAATCAACTTCTTCTTTCTTTCCTTTTTTTTTTTTTTTTCCTTTCTTTGAAGCCTTAGCATCTTCAATAGTGTAATATGTCTTGGACTGGATTGATTTTGTAGGGGACAAATGCATATGTGCAAGAAATGGAGAAGATGATAAGAGATGGGTATGGAGGAACTTCTTACTACTACAACTCCACACATCTTTGATTACTAGAAATAATTTATAGTTTTATATGTATACAACTCACTAAATTTAGTACTTAATATATTAGATATGAATATTTATTAAAGGAAGTTGAGAAATGTTAACATAGTTTTCTGTCTTCAAATACATATTTACCTTTGATTTGTAGCACTGAAGTGAATTGCACCAATTTATTAAAGGCAAATGATAAAAAGATATGAAATGTAAGAGAAGACATTAGGCTTACATTGTCATTTTTAGTATGGCAATAGATCAAGTCCAGCCAGACTCTTTACTTTTTTGGTTTGAACTCAACTCAATCGTACTTGCACCGAAACTAAAATCATAATTTTAAGAGCCATGATTAAAACCGATTCAATGGTTCTTCAGATGAGCCTAACCCGTATGTAAATTTCAAGAATCAGTAATATTAAGATCCAGACAACAACCCGAGTTTGAACCAAGCAAGAACTTGTCATCCACCTGTCAACTACCCACTTGAGAAAAATCTATAGACTGCAAGCACGTGGTTGGTTGGTTTGATTTTTAGTTATGACCTAAATAGAAATGGTAGAGTCTTAAGAGTTTGGTTTTGGAAAGTGAAAGTGGAAAATGGAAGATGGAAGATGGAAAGTGTAAGGAGAAGAAGATGAAAGTGATGATAGCAATAGATGGTAGTGAGTGTAGCCACTACGCCCTTCAATGGGCAATCGTGAATCTACACGAAACCATAGCAAGTTCTGAGCTTTTCATCTTCACAGTTCAGACCGTCACCGACTTCATTTACGCGCATGTTTCTACCCACGGTTTTCCTCGTAAGTTTGTTCCGTCGACTAATGTTCATTTTGTGTTTGTGTTGTGATGTTCCTCTTCTTGTTCATTTGTTTTCTTATAATCATTGTAGATCCGGATTTGACTAAAGCGATCTTAGAGAATCAAAGGAAAGCCGCTTCGGCTCTTCTGGACCAAGCTAAATGCATTTGTGCCGAGCATGGCGTATGATCAACTTCATAGTTTCACAAATTTTTGTTTAGTTTGTGATTGATTCTGTGTTCAGTGAGACTCATTCCTAGATTTTGATTCTGTGTTCAGTGAGACTCTTTCCTAGATTTTGATTCTGTGTCAGTAAGACTCATTCCTAGATTCTTTCGATGCTATAGATTGTTGCAGAGACAGTGACAGATATTGGAGATCCTAAAGAAAAGATATGTGAAGCCGCTGAGAAGATTAATGTTCAACTTCTTATACTCGGTAGCCATAGCCGTGGAGCTATAAAAAGGTTACGAACGTTTCAACGGAGTTTATTCATGTAATCCATTTTGATAAGTACAAAAAAGGATGCAGTTTGTTTGCTGATTCCAATGTTGCTTCTCTTGTTGGAACAGAGCCTTTCTGGGAAGTGTCAGCAACCACTGTGTTCACAATGCCAAATGTTCTGTTCTTGTTGTCAAACAACGTGTTTGAGGTACTTCTTGAAATATCTAATGTGATGCAAATACCATGTAAAAAGCTCGATAGATGGGAGTTGTTTAGTATCGGTTACAAAAAATAATTACATTAGATAATAATAATCACTAACTAGTAACTATATAATTAAATACCATACTATAGTGCTTCATATTAATGAGTATATATAATTATTAAATAATCATTATATAATCCTTTTAGATATGAGTTTGAAATTGTTCATGTTCCATTTGATACCGATGTAATGTTTCAATTCTTAACGATAATATCATCATGCAATACTTTATATCCACGTTTTAAAAATCAGACCGAACATCAAACTGATCAAATAAAATATTTAAGGTTTAAATATTTAATTGGTATTAAACCGCTATAAAATCGGTTTATAATAAATAAGAAGTAAAAATTATAAAAAGTAAAATATTGTAAAAAGTAAAATACTTTATTGAAATA
>JAOQMP010000001.1:109183-127389 GCA_027563575.1 Erythroxylum pedicellare
TGCCCCTGATGATGATCAGAGGGCATACAGGAAGCTTCTCAATGATAGCAAGATGGCTAGTTGTATTATACTAACCACTGTGTTACCTAAGCTGTAAAAGCAGCACGAGACTATGGATGCTTATACCATAGTCTATCATCTTAGGGAGCTCTTTAATGAGCAAGCAAGGTCCCAAAGGTTCGAGACATCGCGATTGCTCTTTCTCTCTAAGATGGTTGAGAGGACATCTCCAATGTAGCACGCACTGAAGATGAATGGCTACATCGAGCAGTTGGCCTCCTTGGGTTTTCTTTAGGATAATGAATTAAGTGTTGACTTAATTCTGACGGATTTAACCGATTGTTACTTACAATTTGTGCTTAATTATCGAATGAACAATATATCTAGCACAATTCTCGAGCTGGTCAACATGCTCAAGGCAGTTGAGCCATCTATCCTCAAGGACATGGTTGTGATGCTGGTGGACTCTTCTGGTTTGAAGAAAAAGAGTTAAAAGAAGAAGAAGTCCGCAGGGCCTAAGAGAGGTGCCCAGAAAGCAAAAAAGGCTGCCTCAAAGGGAACTTACTTCCATAGTGGCAAGGATAGCCACTGGAAGAGAAACTGTAAGGCCTATTTGGTGTCCTTAAAGCAGAAGAAGACATCTGATAACTTTTAAGCCTAATATATGCTGATGTATATGTTCCGATGTCAATACATGCCAAAGGTGGTTTCATATACTTCATTACATTTATCGATGATCATTCTCAATGTGGGTCTGTGTATCTTAAGTGGATACAAGTCTGAAGCCTTTGAAATCACTTTGATCGGATCGAGGTGGTGAATACTTAAGCCAAGAATTTTTGGATTATCTCAAACATAATGGAATATTATCCTAGTGGACTTCACCTTGCACACCACAACATAATGGTGTGGCTAAGAGGAGAAATTGAATCTTGTTAGACATGGTGATGTCTATGATGGGTTTAGCGAACTTACCAAAATCCTTTTAGGGTTAAACACTCGAAACTTTTGTTTATGTATTAAACAGAGTCTCATCCAAGTCAGTTGATGTTACTTCATATGAGATTTGGACTAACAAGTGGATTCAGACAGATAAACTTGAAGTTAAATTTGATAAGTGTCTATTTGTAGGATATCATAAAGAAGCTATAGGATATCAGTTCTATTATGTTTCATAACAAAAGGTATTTGTTTCAAAACATATTGTCTTTTTAGGAAAGGGTTTTTTTTCTAAGAGAAGACAGTAGGAGAAAAATTGAACTTGTGGAGGTTCAAGATGCTCAAACAGACTCAGATTAACTACCTAGACCCGAGTTTATTGCTCATGAAGATGAAACAATAGTTCAATCTTTTGACATACAAGAAGTTCATAGGTCAGATAGGATACGTCTTGTTCTCGAAAGATACGAATTTCTCATAAGTGAACTTAACGACGTATTGCTCATAGAAGATGATAAGCCTACTACCTATAAAGAGGTTCTGAAGAGTTCAGAATCTAACAAATGGCTTCAAGCTATGAAATCTGAAATGGATTCTTTGTATGAAAACCAAGTATGGACTTTGGTTGACCCACCCGAAAGGATAAAACCCATAGGATATAAATGAATTTTCAAGAAGAAAAATGGCATGGAGGATAATGTAGTTACCCATAAAGTTAGGCATGTAGCTAAAGGTTATCATCAAAGGCAAGGTATTGACTATGACGAAACTTTTAGCTTATTAGCTATGCTTAAATCCATTAGGACGCTCCTAGCCATTGTCAGTCATTATGATTATGAGATATGACAAATGGAATTGAAGACGACTTTCTTTAATGGAAAACTAACCGAGGATGTGTATATGACACAACCTAATAGTTTCATATCCATGAATGGAGAAAAGATATGCAAGCTTTAGAAATCCATTTATATATTGAAGCAAGCATCTAAGAGTTCGAATATCTGATTTGATGAGACAATCAAAGAGTGGTTTCTCACAAAATCTGGATGAGTCGTGCATGTATAAGAAGGTTAGTGGGAGTGCAATCGTATCCCTTGTACTGTATGTGGATGACGTATTGCTAATAGGAAACAATGTCTTTACTTTGCAATTAGTCAAAATATGGTTAGCTAAGAACTTCTCTATGAAAGATCTTGGAGAAGCAACTTATATTTTGGGATAAGGATCTACAGAGATAGATCTAAGATGTTGCTTGGTCTTTCTTAGTCTACATACATATACAAGATATTAAAGAGGTTTAGCATGGAGCAATCCAAGAGAGGTTATCTTCTCATGGTATATGAGATTACACTATCTAAATCTATGTGTCGAAAGACACAAGATGAGAGGACTCGCATGAGTTTAATTCCTTATACTTCGGCTATAATATCAATCATGTATTTTATGTTATGTACTAGAACCGATGTATCGTATGCTTTAAGTGTTACGAGCAGATACCAGTCGAACCCAGTGAGGGTCTTTGGGTGGCTGTTAAGAATATCCGTAAGTACATGAGAAGAACTAAGGATGTATTCTTAGTATATGGAGAAAGTGATCTTGTGGTAAGCGGGTATACTGATGCCAGTTTCCAATCTGATAGGGATGACTAGAGATCTCAGTCCGGATATATATTCATACTGAATGATGGAGCAGTCAGTTAGAAAAGTTTCAAACAAGAGACGATTGTAGATTTGACGACAGAGGTGGAGTACATTGCAGCTTCAGAAGCGACAAAGGAAGTGGTTTGGATCAAGAAGTTCATCATGAAACTTGGTGTTGTTCTGAGCATCGTTAACCTAGTGCAATTGTATTGTGACAACAATGGAGTTATAGCGCAGGCGAAGGAACTGAGGTCTCATCAGAAGTCTAAACATGTACTTAGGCGCTACCATTTGATTGGAGAAATCATTGGTAGAAATGATGTCAAGATAGAGAGAGTTCTCATCGATCATAATATAGCTGATCCATTTACTAAGCCTATTTTTCAAAAGAGTTTTGTGTCACATGTACACAACTATGATATTAGATATCAAGTCGATTGACTTTGGTGCATGTGGGTGTTTGTTATATAAGTGCTCTAAAGGCAATTACCTTTAACACTTATTGTACAAATCATTTTATGATTAACAAAGACATTTTTCATTATTTCGATGTTCATATTTATAAATTTGATGTTGATCTTAAATTGATTTAATGAAGTCATTGATACAAAACATAGCATGGAGGAAATCACTATGAGATCATGATAATGAGATTCCGATTATGTGTAATTATGTTAGTATCTAAACTTTCCCAAGTTATAGGATTAATGAGATTAGATATCATTAATCCGGATAGACTAGCACATGTCATACTTCTTGATTGAATCAAGCAGTAGATCTCATATTGATATGAGTTGTTTATAGTTAACATGTGGATGTTTACTAAGTGTAGTAAATATATTGGATTGACCTACTATAAGACAATCATATTGATATTCTATTCCAGTGTCAATGATGGTCTCATCATAACAATGGTACAAAAATCTTTAGACTTGAGGTGTCCAAGGATATCTCGGATACTAACCCTGTACTTTGACTCTATTCATCGATGCCTTTCAGGGGTTATTCATAGAGTAGTGATTAGGTAAAGCTTGAGGTATTCGGAAGTAATTGAGTGGCCAATAAAGGATTTACCACTCTTGATAGAAGAAGATGATACCACTCATGGTCATTAACTTCTTATAACTTCCATTAATGTATGTTATTCATGACCATTAATTTCCTATAACTCTCCATTAGTGATGGAGTTATGGAAGGCCAAATGGTGCAAAAAATAGAGATGATTTTTGTGCATCTTGTGTAAGATACAAGTGAAAGAAAGATTCTTTTCACACACACACTCTCTATTTCTCTCTAACTCTCGTAAGAATTCATGTCTTTGCTAGCACAAAGAAAGAATTCTAGCAATCTCCTAGTGAGGTTTCATCCTTCTATCTTCATGTGAACTTTCAGTAGAGACGGTCTACGTTGATCGTTGTGGTTTACGATAACTCAATGTAGAGAAGATTAAAGAACGAAGGAGATCGTCGGAAAAGTATGTAAACATCTTTCATTTTATGTTTTTATTTTCTATATCTATATGCATAAGTAGATCTTTTTTTTAGGTTCTGTTTTATTTTCCGCTGCGTATATTTAATATATATTATGTATGAGATGCATGATCGAAACTTTACAATTTCAAATTCTTTAATTTAAAATTCAAATTCAAAATTTTTAATGGATAAGCAAAATCTATTTCAATCATATTTTAAATTATTTAATTTTATTCGTTTAAATCCTTTTAAATCTTAAACCACTAGACATGTGGAAATGTGGGTCTATTGCATATTGAACTATTATGATGTTAGGATTCATTAACTATTTACAAGAAAACGAGTCCAAAATATTTTTTTGGAGCCTACGGAGTGAGTCTTATCACATTAATGAATAAATTGAATTAGGGTTTAATAATTTTTAATAAGTGAAGATAAGCCTTTGTGAATACAAATATTTATATTGTTCATACGTTTTCATATATGAAGAAATATGTTTCACCTTTTGTTTAATGTTAATCATGCTATGTATTTCAACATCATCTTCAATTGTAATAACTGCATAAATATGTACTTATTTCTAATAAAAAAAGTATGCTCTTTTTTGTCCACCCTAATAAACTAAAAATTAATAAGTAATTAAGTAAAATATTAATAAAAAGTAATTTAATTTATTATTTGAATTATACTTTTTATTTTTTCATTAAAAGTTAATAGGTATCTTTTTAATATTTCCTTAAATCATTTTTACCTCTTACATAAAAAAGTACAAAAATTATAGCATATCTTAACATATAATTCATACGTTAGAAACTATAGCAAAAGTGCAAGCTTAAGGTTAACTACTAAAGATTAAATAAAATTAAAATTTGAAATATAATTTAAAAAGGATATTAAAAATTGAATAAAAAATTATAAATTAAATCGATTAAGTTAGTTGAGTTTTTTAATCATTGATAAATATGTATTTTAATTAAGATAAAATAAATTCAAGTTAATTAAAATTTTGATCTAATTTAAATTTGATAAGCTCTAATTTAAATTAAAGTAATATTATTTTATTAAATAAAAACAAACAAACCGACTATCAGAAATGATCAATCTATTCTCTTTGGAAAGTCAAAGAACTAACGAACTCGATTCGTATTCCACATTTTCAGTGTCTAGCCAAAGAATCTTCCTAGACTGCGACAACAAAAGCACCAAAGTACATGAACAATGTGAAACACCTTAAAGAACCCATCGAACCCACCTCCCTTGTATGAAGAATCACCATCATCATGGGGTTTGGTTTGATTGAATATATCAAACTAATCAACATCAATAAATCTACTGTTCCTCGAAACTCCTCCTCGTGTTAACATTCAACTAATCATTTCATGAACTCGTGGAAAGATGGAGACATAGGATTTCCCACGTGTTGTGACTGATAAACTGAATCAGAATATCTATACACAGGCCCTGATGAACAGAAAATTTTAGCAGAATCCGCAGCCAAAAGTGAGATATCTGTCAAGTCGGGATTAGATGATTCGTTATTCTCAACACCACAGACTCGATCTGATCTTGAAGTCTCACTTATCACACTTCTCTTCTGTTCTTGGACTGGTGGTGTAATGTGAACATGGTCATTAGTAGGTGAATTGCCGGTGAGTTTTTGGACCAAAGCCATGAAATCTCTGGCCTTGGTATGTATTACTCTAGGTGAATGCGTATAAATAATCACCGGATCGCTTCTCTGTTGTTGTTTAGCCGTTCCTGAGACCAGAGCTAGGACAGGAGCCAAAAGATTAGACGACGACGACTTGTGAATGATATGAGATTCTTTATAGATCTTCAGTGGAGATGGACGCGGGACGTTGGTGATCCTACGCTCCTGAAGATGATGATCCAACTTTCCAGGGCGCATGATGGATTCAATTCTTGAAAACAAGTAAAAAGAATAGCTAACCAAGTAAGAATGAACAAGGTTCTTGGAGCTTGAGTAGGTTTACAAGAAGAGAAAGGTTACATATAAAAAACAGGTTTGAATGCGATTGCCAGCGATTCTGACCGTTGACGATGGGAGGCGTTGAAACTTGTTCAGATGAAACAGCCTTTTTCATTTTTTAGTTACGCGACGTGATTGTGTTGTTTATCTTTCGTTATTATTTTATGGTTATTTTATGTTGCTATTGCCGATAATGTCGGGTAGTTAAGACACCTAATTAGTTCAAGTAAATTAAGTGTGTCATTGGTTATTTGGTTGTTGAGCAAGTTGTGTTCTTAGTGCCAAGTGGATATATGGTTCTTGATTTGATAAGAGCATTTGAGTTTTTGAAGTTTTAAAACAAACCTTAGATGATTTTCTAGATTCTTAATTTTAAGAACCCTTTTGTTTTCTTAACAGAAAATTTAAGGTTGTCTTAGATTACGAGGTGGTTGTTCCTGATTTTCAGTGTCATCCTGTGCTTTATCCAATCTATCTATGTCGTATTGAAAATCGAAAGTAATTGATTTGATCTCGTCATAGACAAGTTTAAAATTCAAATTGAGAAATTAGAATTTACATAGTTAATTACAAGATTAAAAATCCAATATTATTAATTTTTAATTTGAAAAGTCAACATTTGAAAATCTTGACTGTAGGATGGTTGAAATTGAGGAATGGACCTTGACCTTCGATTTGCAGCTGTTGCAGGTGTGTCTTTAAGAATCAAATTGAAGGGTCCGATCAGAAACTTGAAAATTTTCGGGTCAGGACATTGAATGGGCTGCCCGACCCAGAAGAGTTTCACTCGCTTGTGGACCTTCAAATGAAAAAGAGTTTAAGTAGGTCTTTCTTACTTAGTTTATAAATAATTATATGCATTAAATTGTTTATTTAGTTTGTATTAAAAAATATCAGTTCGAGAATTTTATGATTTATTAACCCAATTCAATTTAATTTTTTTCATTCACATTTTTATTAATTTGAATAAAACTATTACTCTAAAATTAAAAAATATGATAAATAGCTTAATACTAAAAACATTAAATATAAAATAGGAGATAGTGGATAATAATTTTTTTATATTTTGATTAAAGAAGATACAAGGAAAAGAATATTTTAAAACAAAATCGTAATTATGATTGTGGTAATATTACGAGTATATGATAGAAAATTATCCCAAATAGATTTATTTGAGAAATTTCGAATTGTAATTTTTGTATGCTATTACAATAATAATCAATACATATGATTTAATTCGATCAAGTTTTAAATAATTAAAAATCTTCTATTTTTCTAATTAATTAATTAGTAGTCTTATTTAAATTTTAAAATTGAAATTTGTCCCTTGTTATCAGTGTTTTACAAAACTCGACCGGAAGTTAAACAAGTAAGACAAGAGGTTTAAGATTTAAAATGTTTAATATTAGAGCGTTATAAAACCGGTAAAGATTGAATAAAATTAAATAATATAAAATATAGTAAAAAGAGATCGTCCTTATATATAAATTTTTTTAAAGTTTAGTAAAAATTATAAAAATAAAAATTAATTAATTAATTTTAGTCTATAAGAATTAATTAATTTAAGAAAATTGACTAATTAATTAATAATCTGATTAATTTTTAACAATAAGAGTTATTAAAAGAAACCGATACCAAAAAAATTAAAAATCAAACCAAAAAATTAAAACGTTCAATTGTTGCAATTTAGCCGGTCTAACTGGTTGAATTTTTTAATCATTGCAGGTTACATTCTTCTTTGCATGTTTTATACTAAAAACAAATTTTCACAAGTATCTAACATATTTAAAAAAAACTATTATTCTATGGGATCTTGTAAAATAGGATTATATATTATTTTAATATATAGTTATAATGGTGTACACAACTATTATTATTCTCATAATTACAGGATAACATGTAATTTACAGAGATTAAAACTAAAATGCACTTTTAAGCGAAACTGAAAATACCAAATTATCATACTCAAATGCACATACAAGTCTTCATAAGCAACCAAAAACGCATGTTTGTTGCTATTCCTGAACAGCCCGACCTACACAAGCACTAGTCTAGCATTGGACACCACACACAGAGCTTCGCTTTAACCCTAGTTTTTCTAACACGTAAAGAGGTTGTAACTTTCTCTCTTCCTCAGTCTCCGGACACACACCCACAGACATAAGCATTTTGTTTGTACTATCCTTTTTACACACAAACAACACACTTGAAAAACAACTTTGTATTACTCGAAAACAATGAATAATCACACAAACTACACACACACACACACACATATCTCAAAAGCCCATGTCTCTCTCTCTCTCTCTCTCTCTTATGCTACTCAAACCCACGTCTGTTTCATTAACGACACCTTTCAATGCATGAAACTTCAACACCTGTTCTTTAAGATATAATCAATAACACCCACATGAAACCGTACGTAATATTCACTCTTCGGATATAGATATAGAGAGAGAGAGAAAGAGAGCAGAGTTTGATAAAGATGTGTCTTTAGTTAGCAGGTGGAGATGAACTAAAACATGCCTGGACGACAGTATCTATGGCCACAACAGGTCATCATCTGGCTTGGATCAATGGCGTGATCTGCAAATAAGTACCCACATTGATTTTGTTGAAGTGAAGGGTCGTTTTCGTCTTGAACTTCGTTTGAGACCTTAGTGCATATATATATATATATATATATGGACGTTCTTCTCATTGGTTCGTTTCTAATCAGAAGCCTCTGCTTCTTTAATGGTTCTACCTATTTATCTACAAGTTGTCTTCTACAATTCTTCCTAACATTAATAGTTCTTGGTATTTGGAATATCAGACTAATTATATTATGCTTTAGTTTAAACATTTATTAATGTGACAACTATTTCTATTAGATTATAGATATTAGTTAAATTGCTAACTTCCATTCCTTATGTTTATTGTTAATTGTAACTAAACCAAGTCGTGATCAACAATAAATGGTCTCATTGCAATTTATTATTCAAGATAAGTTGAAAAACTAGAATTCAAAATTTGTAGTAGTGGAAAATCAACGATGACATTTACCATGTTTTAAGTAGTGTTGTTAGTTAATAATGTACGACCTAATTATCAAATACAATAAATCATCAAACTGGTAGGTAGAGCAAAAGGGGTTAGAACACCTTGTTCTTATTAGGATGTTCCAAATTTGTGTTAATTAATCTGGTAAGTGAAACATGGTAGGAACCGGTCCTAGAGCAAAAGAAGTGGACAAGTTTTCAAATCTCGATAAAAGATAGTCGTTTTGTCTCAACTAGAAAAATTGCCAATTTGAGAATTATATACTTTGAAATAATTAGCAATTTTTTATAAATTCATAAAAATTAAAATCTCATAATTTTTAATTAAAAATTGACATGAATCTTACATATATTATAATATCTTGTTTTAAATTCTACTTATACTCATATTGAACCGTCAATTAATAATTAATTATTAATTAGTCTCTTAAACTATTTTAATCTAACACTTTTTTAAAATTGATGTATAAAATATTGAATAGTGCTCAATTTTAATAATAAATTCATAAATATATTTTTTACTATAACTTTCCTTTTTTCCTAAGTGTTATTGTCTTAACTAATTAATTGTACACTTTTTAAACATTTAATATTTATCTCTATTTAATTAAAAAACTGAAAATATCTATCAAATTTTAAATTTCATCAGATTATATACATCACAATCTCAAATTTTGGGTTCTCCAACTGGCAATAAATTGAAGTATGCCTTAAGGTAAGAACTATAGTTCCAGAAACAGCAATCACTGTGGTTTCCTGCAAACATTTATTGAAAACAATTCAGAAAATCTGGGAAGTGAAGTTAGTGATATTTTAATAATATTGATGTTTTCGAAGTTTAAACGCAATTTGATCGATGAAACTTCTCTGATATGTTCTTTTCCTTTCTTATATTTCTTTTATTGGTGTTTATATACATGGTGGGATGGACCACCTACTGACCAAAAGTCCAATTGACTGCGAGAAAATGTTTCAGATGTGTGGACACACACGGTCTTAAGCTACCAGCTCGGTCTAACGATACGAATATGTTAATGGCAATCATAACGGAGATGCATAAGTCAAGCAAAGATATATAGAGTGGTCCATGTTAACATGTACGTTACAAATTCGCCTCTTCATTAACCAGTTGGTGTTTTATGTAGTCATTGGGATCCCATCAATACGGATGATGATGACTCAACTCGATTTCAAGATCGAATTTGAATTATATCAAAACAATATGCCTTCAACATATATAGAAGGGTTGAGGATTGGGAGCATAATGTGTATTTGTAGAGTATGTCACGTTTATTAATACAAGTTGCATACTTCGTTTCCTTGATATAAGATTTGTCAATATTAGGATCATTAGGAATGGATGCAAGAAGACGTCTTTTTTCATACATCACAATGCAATTTTTTTAAAATCTGATAAACAGTTTTAATTTTAAAAACTCTATAATCACTTATAAATGATTAATTGTTGGTTACAAGTGGTGTGTAGCAAATAATAGATTTTATTTAATGAATTGAGCTTTCCATATCAAACAACATATTGTAGAAGTGAAAAGTAGAAACAGAAAATTGCTTTTTTATGTTCTTCCAGATTGACTGAAAAGGACTGTAAGTGAGAAGCAAGAAAGTTTCAAGGAATAGAACAATTACTTTTTGTGGGGTTGAGAAGTATATCCCAACTTAGATCACAAAACCCTACTGATTAGATACTGAAAGTAACATTTCCACGATCCACGTTAAGTCCAATGTACAATGATGTCGAAGAAGAGCTTAAGCTGCTACAAATGTGGACCATAAACTTGTAGCAGATACAACATCATGAGCAGGAGGAGGCAGCATATTTGTAGGGCAAGCCTTGTCTTGTTCGCTCTCGATCTACATATGTCATCCTGCGTAGCTTTAATTAATGCTTTATGATATAAAAAGGACACATCTGCGCTTGGTTGCTGAACCAAAGAGTGGTGGTAAGTTGTAAATAATAACAATATTTTCGTAATAAAAATGTTCTTATTTAGTAGATAATTACTAAAAATTGCCAAATAATGATGTAATTAATTTATCATAAAAATGAGAAAATAAATTTAATAGTGTTTTGTTTAGTCTATTAGATTTTTTAATTTAATGCTAAATCTTTTCTTTTAATTCAACAACTCATCCGTATGTTATTCACATCAGTAAAGCAATATTTCTGATTGATTGTATGAATTTTGAAAGAACGAGTGCCAAATTAAAAAGATTCGAAATCGTTATCTCTTAAAAATGGTATACTAGAGTTAAAAAAACACTACAAAAAGGATTTCAAAAATAAAAATTATCATTAATATTGTAATAATGACATTCATTAAAATTACTAAAAAATAATATTTAATTAATTCATAGTCAAAAGTGCTATATACTACACTAAGAATTGCTAAAAAGAGAAATTATCTTCTACTTAATTGGTATACTAAAGGGAAAATAAATGTGAAATTGGGAGGAGAAATAAAATATTATTTGTTGATAAGTATGGCGTTCATGCGATTCCATATATGGCATTCATGCGAGTCCATGTTCATTTACTTCAAGTAAATTCTAAAAGAGAAGACATTGATGTTAGTTCGACGCAAATGGTTGATGATTGACGTTGATGATGACGTTGTAGCTCATTCACTCAAAGAGAATAAAGCACCGTCCTTCTAATTTCTTTCCCTTCCACTCAAAACCTAACTAAATGACACAACCACCTTCTTAGCCTCTCTCAACATACATCCCCCGTTCTTTAAAGTCACGAGACCACACTGCCCTTTTGTGTTGTTCTTGTTGTTCTTGGGGTTTCGTAAATGTGTGTGTGTCCAAGTGAGATATAGAGAAAGACAAAGAGAAAGAGAGAAAGAGATAGAGAGAGAGATAAATCATATGAGTCCACAGCCACAGGAGCTGGCAGAAGAACTGATAGAGAACTTTCAAAGCTCTTTATCTCCACCTTTACTCAAACTAGCCTCTATATTGCAGTCTCAAACTGAAGTCTTATAATTTTCTAAAGCTTTTTACCTTACCTTCCCATCTGAGAGATCGTTTACTGCATAATTTTTTTTCCCTCTTTTCTGTCTTTCTCTGTCGGTACCATGTAGGTCTCTCCCTCCCCACAAAACCCTCCACTCACTCATTGCTTATCTTCTCATTTAGTGTCTCAATGTTTTCGTATTACTTTTTAGGAGTGTTCTTCCTAATTATTCTTCTGCATTTGTTTTTGATTGTCCAGGAGGCCTGAGAGTAACCCGTTAGACCTTAACAACCTGCCGGAGGATTACTCCAGAGATGGTAATAAACCAGTCTTCGAGGAAGGCTCTTCTTCTGGTATGTAAGCAAAAATTTTTAGATATCTTAAAACTTCTCGTTGGTGGGAGAGAAACCTTTTCCTTCATCTCGATTCTCAGCATGTTAAGTTGTGTTGTCTATGGAGTCAAGGAGTGCAATGTCTTGTTTTCCTTGTTTTTTCGTCTTTTTGGCTGTTTCTTGTCTTAAATCATCACGAAAGCTTTCAAGGCTTCAAATGCTTATTTAAGAGAGGAAACATGAACAGGATTGAGGGTTGTGAATGACTGACCTATCTTAATGTTTTTTTACTCATGATGATTTGAATAACTAGGGTTCAGCTTTTGGGTCCAAGAATGGTCTCATCGAAGTAGCTCTAAATGGTTACTTTTGTTGCAGGCCTGAAGAAAAACAAAAACGGCGCTAAGGACGGAAAAGATGACTGTGGTAAGGTCTATGAGTGTAGGTTTTGTTCCCTCAAGTTCTGTAAATCTCAAGCTCTTGGAGGGCACATGAACCGACACAGACAAGGCAAGTCATTTATATTTATATTAATATCATGATCAAGAATAGTAAAGCTTCGATTTTTAATTACTTTCTTATAATGATAAAACGGACAGAGGCTGTTACTGAAACAATGATATGTCTTCTGTCATAAAAGCAAGTATCGTGGTCATGTCAATCTTCAGGAAGGGCAACTTAGAGTTGGAATTTCTGAAATTTTTGCTTGGGATGAGGAAACCTTCTCTCAAATACCCCATGATTTGATTTGATTTGATTTTGTTGTTGTTGCTGCTGCTCAGAGAGGGAAACAGAAACACTGAACCAAGCTCGTCAACTAGTCTACAAAAGCGAGAATAACTTGGGCCATGGAGGTCATCTAGGGTACGTATACGTAACCAAACATTCCTATTCCCATGTCTAAAACCTCTACATCTAGTACCTCTCTACTTCAACCCGTTTCTGGTTTGAACAAAAACCTTAAACTTTATCAACTAACTGTACATGTAATCCAATCCCATGCATTATGTTATCTTGTTTGGCAGTTGCCACACAATAGCATCAGGAAGCTACCTTCCAGGAGGCACCATCAATGGAGATCCCTATAGATCAGTCTATCCACCATCAAGACTATTTTCTGGTTCTTCTTCATCATCTCTATTACCGCAACCACCACCACATCAACAGTATATCTACACGTCTCCTTCTCGCATATCTCCATTTCCCTCACAATATACACAGCAACCTTTTAACGATTACTACATTGGCCATGTCCTTAACAACACCTCCCAAAACATGACCTTTAACAACATGGCCACCACAGATTCTACTAGCTACACTTGCATTGGTGCTCCGGTAGGTCATAACAGTTTCGGCCCTGGTTCGAGTCGTGGATCGGACCTAAGTAATGTTAGAGACGGGTCACTGAGTCATCATGAAGAAGGATTGAATTGGGGAAGGAGCTATCCAGCAACAGCATCAGGAGGAGGAGTAGGACGCGGATTACATCATCAACGTTTGGATCATAATCCTACTACTTCCATCAGTCGATTCCAAGATGGGTTTTGATTTAAAAAATGTTCTTTTTTTCCTGTTTTTTCTTTCTAATTCTATCTCTCGATGGACGTTTGTGACAAAAAATGAAAGTATTGATATGCTTTGAACCAGAGAGAGTAAGAGAAAGAGAGGGACTTAACAAACTGACAAATGGGGTCATCATGCAATGGAAGGCGAGAAGTTTTTGGTTTATGTACAGAGATTGGAACAGCTTTTTGAGCTCATGAACACTCTCACCAACTTTGGCTTCGAGTTGACGGGGATTGGAGGGTTTGGAAGGGTATGAATGTGTTCGATATAATTGTACTAACCAACTGCTTCTGAAACAAAACCGAACTAGAACTTGTGAGTTAGATTCCAACTGGAAATTCAAACCAATTCCTCTACTTCCTGCAATTTTTTGGAGTCTATTTTTTGCATGGAATGTTATATTTTCTCTTTTACCCTTTCACTGTTCTTTGTGTTCACTCTTACAATTATTATTATATATATATAGCGAGTGCTTGCTTCTGCAACATCTTGGACCAATGAAAACAAACTCTCTTTTCTCTCTGTTCTCAAGAGATGACACAAACAGTCATAGCTATCTAATCTACCTTCTTGGAACATTTATGGTTTGGTCATATATAGTTCCTGCAATCCAAGCAACGTGACCTACTTGAGATATAAGTGTTGGGAATTCCTTTGGACACTGTTCTTCTGCGAGTTTCCTGACAAAATCTGTACACAAAGCAATCTAAGGAGTTGTGTGGCAAATAACTTATTAGTTCTTTTTTTAGTTTATTAACTAAAAGTTAACGTTTTTATCATCTAAAAAAATTATTGATGTATTTGGTTAATGGCTTATTACTTAATTTATTTAATTCTAATAAATTAATTTTTAAAAGTTCTATAAGAGGATTTTTTTGAGGTAGCTGTTTGCCTAATGACAGTATTATCTCTTATTTTATTCTTTACTTTTGCTCTATGTGCTTTCAAATTTGGAACAATATAATAAAGGGGTTATTTAATTTTATAATATTAGTTTAATTTTAAAATACGATAATATTAAGTTTTAAATATAAAGAGTTACATCAAATTAATTTTTTTAGTATAAAACTGTTATATATATTACATACGTGTCATACTATAATTACAGATATTTTAATTTATTAAATAACAAAATTCATACATATTATGTGAAAAATATTAATATGATGTAGTTCGCTACATCATTTGTAATAATAAAGAATTTAGCGTTGAACTATTATTATTATTATTATTATTAATTAATTAAAGTTATAAACTTAATCTTTGTAAAATTAAATATCTAAAATCTTTATTATTATTAATTAAATTTATAAACTTAATCTTTGTAAAATTAAATATCTAAAATCTAAATTCTTATAAGAATATTCAACAAAACACTAAAAATATAATATTTATGCTTTTATAATTTTTTTAAAATCATACCCTCATAAGTTATTTTACATCAACAGTCAATACTAAATAACTAATTTTATCAAATATCTTTAACAAACAGTTGATATAATAAGCTATCAGTTAACCGCTGATAGAATCAGTTAATAGCTAATGCAATTCAATGTTGGCCAAACATGACCTAATTCTGTAAAAAAACTTCATTACACACTAAAATTCTTCTTTTTCACTCTTTAATAAAAGAAGCTAGATAGCTAAATTCAAGACCGGATTAACAGCCAATGAAGTGGAGTGAACACGAAATTTAAGCAGAGAACGAGATTGACTTGAAATACACTCCCTCCTTAGTGATAATTAGTACTTGAAATTTTAATTAATTTGAGAAAGAATTAATTATGTGATTAGCATTCAAATCGGCCTTAATTAACTTATCCTTTCCGAAACAATTTAATATTGAAAATTTAAGTTATAATTGCAATTGATCAGCAAGATTTGCTTTAGAATTTCATTTCCAAGGTATCGATATGAATACAAATCCATAAGAAACATATGAAAATCATTATACATGAGATAACATGAGAAGTGTTAGTTTTAGAAGATGGATGAGTAAAACAAAAAAATCATTTATTCATTTTAAACTTTAAATATTCTTTTTTATTTTGTTATTATATAATCTTAGTCTTTCTAAATATTTATTGGTAGTAAAAAAATAACCTAAATAAATATAAATTGGATGAATTTGATGTACTAATGGAAAAGTTCTATATTTATGTTACTTTATTATTTTTTATACTCGCATCTTTAATATCTCTAACCATTAAAAATATTTTTTAATAAATTAAGAAATCATCTTTAAGAATCATTATACTTCGTGATTTTTTAGTAAAATATACTTTAATTCTCAATTAACTAATAATGTAAGACCTTGTTAATCTACTTGGTGTTCAGAACAGTAAGTAATGCATTAAAGGTAACAATTAAATGCTTCTGGTAGTCTTGAAAGAAGATCACGGATTAGGCCAAAGTGGTAACAGTAGGATTTCTGTTTGATCAGCAAATCTAATTGGCTGAGAGAGACCAGCATGAGTAGAAGCTATGGGGGTGAAAAAGAAGGACTTAGAGTGCTTATGAGAGGCAGATGAAAGTAAACCCTAACCCTAGTATATAGCCCTAACTCCACAGAGACAACTCAATGGAATAGGTTATGCTGGACTGCCACTGGCCACCACTTGCTTGTTATTGAGATGTCAATATGTCAAGTTGGAGAGCTACAACGTGACCCCAGTCTGCTCTTGCTTAGCCTAATATGGTAAATCATTCACCCGTTCAATCTATATATACAAATATCATGTAAAGGATAACAAGTATATATCTATTAATTGAACAATCGAAACTTGACCCTTTTTTTAGTCGTTCTTTGTGTTAGTTATTATGGAAAAGAACATAACAAGATCAATGAATCAAACTATAACTCTTTAAAGATAAGAATTTTTTTTTTTGGAAATTCTTTAAAGATGAAGATTAGTTAATAAGAAACTATTTTGGGTTGGAGTTATGAGAAAGTCCGAGAAAAAAAATAAATCTAAGTTTAATTGAACTTGTATAAATTATTTTATTTTTATTTTTTTAACTTGTATTAACAATATTTGTAAATTTTCAACAACTTAAGATTTATTACCCCCCTCCAAATGATTCAAGAAAGAGAGAAAGAGCTAATGCTCTGTGTTCTTGGACCGAATCAATATTGATATATCGATTTTATCTGAAATCTTGAAACAAGTTTGACATCAGATTCAAAAATTTTGATACTATTTTCCATCCTCTGTCTAATGATCACCCCTGAGTAATACGCTTCAACATGAATTACACAAAGCCACCTTTTGTTATAATCCATAGGCAGCGAACAAAAAGCTCCACGTACTAATCATCATCTTCTTCTGCCACTTATTACAAAAAAACAACTTCGACCCATAAAGGAAACCATAATAGTTCATCTGTTGGACCTATAAAGGACTATAACTATGGATAAGAGTAATGGCTTACTACCATCACCTAATGGTATATAACCAAAGGTCAGAAGATAAGTCTTTAAAAAGAATCCAGAAATGAACCAGATGTTCGATCAGCACCATTTCACAACCAAGGAAGCTGAACTATAGAAAGATCAAACACTTAGCTCTAACTTTAAACTCGTCCCTATCTCACGCACATACCAAGTCCCAACACACACAGAGGATCTTTGTCAACCCACAGTCCCGTACCTTTCTCGAATATATCTCGGGATCAAGAAATAACAATGGAGATCAATGAACATTTTTATATATAAAGAAACAGTGTTTTATGTATAGATGAAGAGCCAGAGGAACTACACTAAAAAAGTTGCATATAACTGTCAAGTGCAAAGGCAAAGCAAAAAGTAGACGGCTATAGACTCAGCTTATTACAAGCAATAACGAGTGTTCCGGGAATGTTTAAAGCTGCTAGAAACTGATGAATGCCCATTATTATTATTTTTTTTCTTTGTTGGAGTTTGAGATTTATGAACAGTGAACTTATTTAATTTGTCTTCTTGCTGCAGAATCTGATAATTATCCTTTGTAGCAGCTTTTTGTGAACAGTAAGTTTTCTATTACTAACTCCATTTCCCAGTCGGACAGGACTTGCATGCCTTTTATTATTGTTATTATGAGGTAAAAGATTCGAATTCATCCTTGACCTTTCAATTTAAGTGAACACACCTTTTTTAAGTTTTATTTTTATCATATTAATTTCATATTTTTGGAAATTTCTCTTCAAACTTTTATGTCACTAATATAATTATCCTTTACTTTTATATTTTGTCATTGTGATAATTCAA
>JAOQMP010000001.1:159489-171301 GCA_027563575.1 Erythroxylum pedicellare
AGTTCAAGAATATCTTCCACACTTTTCGTCTTACCTATCGGAAACAATTGTCTTGTTTGCTTTCCAGCCATGCATCCCTCACAGACTCTCTCCAATGGCGTAATGATAGGAAGATCACTCACCATTTGCTTTTTTTCAACAGTTGAAGCCCTTTGATATTTAGGTGCCCATATTATTGATGCCACAGCTCGTTTTCTGCAATAGCTCTGCTCACCATAACTGCTTTTGTTTTCTTAGTGAAATCAAGAGCAAACATCCAATTTGATGACATAGAAGCGCAAGCAAGTACCTTATTAATAGATTTATGTTTCACCATGCATTTAAGATCATCAAATAATACTACGTAACTTGATTCAATCAATTGACCGACACTTAACAGATTGTGCGCTAGACAAGGAGCAAAATGCACATCTTTAATATTTTTTTATTACCTACTGAATTCTCGGTTGTCCCTTTGCCTTCAATTTATAGTTGTTTATCATCTCCAAGTCGCACCTGCGACTTGACAGTCTCGTCGAGTTCTTTAAATTTTGATCGATCTCTGGTCATGTGATGAGAACACCCACTGTCTATGTACGAGATTTCAGTTTTCCCTTCTCTTGCTGTGGTTGTCGTCATAAATAAAAAACCTTCTTCTTCTTCTTCATCAAAACTTGCTTCTTCTGGTTTGCTCCAACAGAACTTTTCGGAGTGCCCAATTTTGTTGCAGTATGAGCATTTTAATGTACTATTTCTACCGTGACCTCTTCCTTAGTAGCCTCCTCGACCCCTTCCTCTTCTATTATGGTTTGAAGACTCAGCCTCCCTTTTGGTTTGAAATGCATTCTCTTCATCTTTCACTATTGATCGGTTGATTCGTGCCTCGTGAGCTTGAAGTGATTCCATCAGCTCATCAAAAGAGAAGGTGGATAAGTCCTTGGATTCTTTGATTGCTGCCACTACGTGATCGAATTTGCATGACAAGCTCCTTAGGACTTAGGTGACTACCATTTCGTCATTTATCTGATCTCCGTAAGATCTCATTTCTCCCACAATTGATGAGACTCTTGCCAAAAACTCTTGCACAGATTCATTATTTTTCATAGAGGAAGTTTCAAAATCACATCTTAATGATTGCAATTTGACAGTAATTACCTTGGAGGAACCTTGGTATTCTGTTTTGAGTATAGTCCATGCTTGCTTAGCTGTGGTAGTTGCGGCTATCCTTGAAAAAATCGACTCGTTTACTGCTTGTTGGATGAAGAAGAGAGCCTTGGCATCTCGTTTTACATGTTATTTGTTGCAAGTCTCATCTTCTTTATTTTCTTCAAAGCCTTTTTCCACATAATCCCAAAGATCTTAGGATCGAAACAACGTCATCATTTTAATACTCCAAAATTCGTAAGAGTCTCCTTTGAATACTGGAATTTGCGGTTGAGAGACAGTGACACCAAAGTTGACAACCATGCTTGCGTGAAAGGGAGACTTTTGAAAAAAATTCCCAGTTCTGAAAGAACTAGGCTTTAATACCAAATTTGTTGGAGTTATGATCAAAGAAAGAAGAAAATTGGAAGCAACTTTTGATACTGCGAGATACTTTATTAAGAAATCTTCAGTGCCTTTAAATAGGCAATACAAAATAAACGTTCATGTAAAGAAGAAAAATATTCAACATAAAAGATCTCAATTACTGGACTAATTCCTCTGATTTGAAAATATCACAGGAAGACTTATTCAATATTAATTGTACCAAACACGTGAGAATTAAAAAAAACCTCAACAGTTACATCATTCTTTTTTTCCAATTAATATGTCCCTCGTATGAGTAATGTTAACAGTTTTCTCAGAGTTTGAAAATTAAAAATTAAAATTTTGGTTTGAAAATAGAATATTTGAACAGTCAGTGGATAACAATCAAGAGAAATAAATTGCATATTCATATTTTTAACCTATATTTAATAACTAACAAATGAAATATTTATTATAATAAATAATTTTGATAATTTCGTGTAAGTAATTATAAAATAGTTTAAAAAGAGTTAGAAAAGATAAATAGTTTCTTAAATATTAATTTACAATCATTTCTTAATTTTTATCTGAAAAATTATTATCAAGGCGAAGATAAATATTTTATATACGTGTTTTCTTTTAAATGAGAAACTTTTACGCAATATTTTTTCACAGATTGAAATTAAAATTATTTACTTATTTTCTCGACAACAATATTCAATAGAAATTTTGCTAAGATGTAAAATTTGAAGAGATCTAATAATATGCAGTCTTGCCATCAAACTAGTAAATAAGCTATTTCTAAAAATTTTATATGCATTATCTTAAGTAAAAAAGAATCTTTTTAACAATATAACTGCTCTCTCAATTTATATCAATCTACAATATTGACCATCCTTTATTCTTATTATTTACCCAAATAAAGATTTTGTATTTTTGCTGACCATAAGATTGTTAGAAATAAATTCTACAAACTTTAGAAAAAAGATAAAAAGGAAATAAAGAACAAAAGGCGGATCAAAAACAAAGAGATCAAGTTGAGTAATACGGCGGTCCAAGAAACCAGCGGTTGGCTGGTGGCTGGTGGCTGGTGGCTGTGACATTGGTGGCCAATACTGAGACAACAAGCGGTGTTGAGTCATCAATAGGTGGCCAAAACACCACTTGACTTCCTGAAAAGCCGCCCCTATCTCTTGGAAGAAAGCAAAAACCTGTGAGACCGGTTACTGACGATTGCCCCTTGCATGCGAATTTATTGAAGTTGTCAATAACTTCAGGAAGTGAAATATTACCTCTTACCATGTGGAGGGGGAAAAAAAACACATTCTTTTTATTTTTCTTCTTTATTTTTTGTCTAAAATTACTAATGTACTCGCTTGACATTCAATGAACGAGGCCATGCATAGAAATACCGGTCCAAATTGGTAAAGATGCCCCTTTTTAAGTGTCAAAAATTGTTTGTTTCTTCTCCTGAAATAACAAGAGAGTGACGTGTGAATGTGTGATCACACAAATTCACAACCCGCTCATTGAACCAGGACCAGCCCTACATGTCCAAATTCCAATGCTCCAACTTTACTTACCCCTATATGTATAAATACTTTTGTTGTTCAACCTCCTTACCGTCTCATTCACGCAGCCAACCTCCTCTTGTTCTTAGCATAAATAGGGATCAACCCTTTATTCTATCATACCAAGAAAATGAAGAGGCAAAGAAATTTGGATTATGTTATTGGACCTACAAAAGCTGAAGCTGGCAAGACATCAACAACAACAAAGAAGGCAATCCCAAAAAGGAAGATCAAGAGGGTAGTTGAGAAGGCGGAGGAAAGGAAGAGTTACGGTCGTGAATCAACCAGTCCGGTGGAGGACTCGGTGTTAGATAATTGGGAGGAGCTGAAGTGGTTGGCAAGTGATATTGTGGACGAGCAAATGTCTTGGGGATCTACTTGGTTGCCAATGTGGGGTGTAGAGTATGTTGGTGAGGCTTATGGTGAAATGTTCGGTGATGTTGCTTGGGATGAAGATATTTGGAACTTGAAGAGTATCAATCAGATACCGAATGAATGATATGAATCAAAAGGTTTTGAATGACATTTTGTTGTTTACATGACTTCTACTTCTCGTACTTTTCTTTTTCTCGCAGGAGGAAGAAGAAGAAGAAGCAGAACAAGAAGATGAAGTATTAATCTTAGTCTATATATATCTCATCAGACTTTGTTGTTTTGATTTCAAACTCTTTGTTACAGTGAATCACGAACTCCAGTGCGGAAGGATCTTGGTTCTGAGCTAGACGGAGTTCAAATTGAAATAAGGAATCAAGAGAAGAAGAAAACAAAGAAGAAATTTGTGGTTTCAATCTTTACTTGAATCTCGAATACTTTGTTGTACTAACTTGGAAACTCGAAATGACAGAGGCTCGATAATTTAGTTTCCAATTTTGATATGAAATTTGGAAATGTTCTTGAGGTGTGATTAGCTTTAAAACCAGGAGGCATTTAGGCAATGAAACTGATGCACTGTACTTTGAGAATAAGTAAAATACAGTATGGTATTTTCTGTTGGATCGACATTTTGGTCTTGTAAGAGAGAACTGGACTCAAAAGCCTGCTGAGAAGCTTTATCTATATATCCAATAACCCAAGTACTGGACCCTTTACTCTTATAGGAATAGGAGACAACAAATCTAAATAAGCACATTATACGACCGTGATCTTGCTTCTACCTTAATCTTTAACTCTCACATATTCTTACCAAATCTGTTTTAGTAAATCGAGAACCAAAATTCCCAGACTATCATAAGGTTAACAAATGACTAAAAAATTGATAGAAATAAACAGAATAAATTAAATATTTTCTTATGGGTTTACTTTGAAAATTACAAGTTCTTAACTACTTTAAAAAATCCTAAAAATTATAAAAGATAATAAATTATAATACTAAATAATACA
The DNA here is from genome assembly GCA_027563575.1 of Erythroxylum pedicellare. Classification (NCBI taxonomy): domain Eukaryota; kingdom Viridiplantae; phylum Streptophyta; class Magnoliopsida; order Malpighiales; family Erythroxylaceae; genus Erythroxylum; species Erythroxylum pedicellare. The sequence goes on from JAOQMP010000001.1 coordinate 163,929, forward strand.
AAAAACAAAATCCTAAATGGTAAAAGTTTTGACAATAATTTTTAAAATTTAATATACCCAATACACAATGCTATCAGTTTTGTAGAGTTTTGGAGAAGATCAAAATATACGCTGCTTTCTTTGTATAATTTTACAAAAAAGTTGTTTGTGTGAGTTGAACATGTGCGCAAAAAAACAATTTTACAAGTTAATTTAAGACTTGCCCTTTTTGACAATAATTTTTAATACTTATAAACACCCTAACTCAATGTTAATAAAAAATTATTGTCCGTCAAATTTGACCTATCTTTCGAGAATAAAAATTCATATTTGTTTTTTTTGGTAATCTAAATGATACATAAATTTAAGATCCATCGTATTTGTATCATCAAGACATTCAAACTCATAAGTATAGAACATATATTTAATTAGTTTAAGTGAATTAATTATTTCTTAACTATGATATGTTGGAAAAGAAAACACGAAAAAAGGAAAATATATAGGAAATATACAGAAATTAAAGAACACAAGAAATTTACGTGGAAAACTTCAATAGGGTAAAAACCACAGAGAGAGAAGAAATTTCACTATGAAAGTGGAATTATGTTTCTAGTACATTGAAGGAGGAGAAGAGAGCCTTCTTTTATAGGCTTCTTTCCTCCTCTCATATTCTCATCCTACCAATGTGGGATTAGTGTCTTAACATTCTCCCACTTGAAGATTGAATTGGATGCCAATTAATCTTCACCGTTCTTTCTCTCTCGGCTCCATGCTGCTTATGTCTCTATCAGGCCACAGGAGGAACGACACCATATGAACTTATCTGTGCTGACAACCTTAGTCAGAAAATCTGCCACATTCTACTTCGTGTTGATCTTTTTCACAGTAATCGTCCCTTCCTCCACTTTCTCACGAATGAAGTGGTACTAAATTCGAATATGTTTACTCTTGGTATGAAAGGCTAGATTATTTGTAAGATGCAAAACACTTTAACTGTCCCAAAATAGAGACACTATCTCTTGTATATGCTCGAACTCCTCCATGACCAACTCCAACCAAACTACTTCCTTACTAGCTTGTGTAGCTGCAACATATTTTGCTTTTGATGTTGATATAGCCACAACTGACTGTAGCTTATATACCCAGCTTATAGCTCCGCTAGTAAGTAGGAACACATATCCGGTGGTGGACTTGCTTCTGTCGAGATCACCTGCATAATCTGAGTCAACATAACCACAAATACTTGTCTCTGATCCTCTGTAACATAATGCAGTATTCAACGTTCCTTTGATGTAACGAAGAATTCTTTCCATTGCTATCCAACGATCTCTACCAGGATTTGCCATGTATTGACTCACAACTCCCACCGCATATGCAATTTCTGGTCTGGTTCTAATCATAGCAAACATCAAGCTACCCACTGCTGATGCATATGGTACTCGAGACATCTCTATCCTCTTTGCTTCATTGCTAGGACTCATCTCAAAGGACAACTTGGAATTAATAGGGAGTGGGGTGGATGCTGGGTTACAGTCCTGTATATTGAAGCGTTGCAAGACCTTCTTCAAGTAATTTGTCTCAGAAAGCCAGATCTTCCTATTGTTCTTGTCTTGGTGAATTTGCATCCTAAGAATCTTGTTTGCTGGTCCTAAGTCTTTCATCTCAAACTCCCTAGCCAACTGAGTCTTTAATTCTTAAATACGATCTTTGTTGGGGCCTGCAACCAACATATTGTCAATATACAATAGCAATATGACAAAATCATCACCTCCAAACCTCTTGTAATACGCACAAGGGTCTATGTATAATCTATTGTATCCCAGACTCATGATGAAAGAATTAAATCTCTTATACTAACGCCTTAGCGCCTACTTGAGTCCATATAGAAATTTGTTTAACCTACAAACCAATTTCTCTTTTCGTTTTTCTTTAAAGCCTTCTGGTTGGAGCATATAGATCTCTTCTTTAAGATCACCATGAAGAAAAGTTGTCTTTACATCTAGCTATTCTTGATGTAAATCATGCACTGCTGATAATGCCAGAACTATACGAATGGTAGTTAATCGAACCACAGGTGAGAATATTTCATTGAAATCAATACCTTCTTTTCGAACATATCCTTTGACCACCAATCTTGCCTGATAGCTCTCCAACTGGTCATCACTGTTTCTTTTGATTTTGAACACCCATTTATTTCCAATGTGTTCTCTCCCTGATGGTAGTTGTACAAGATTTCAAGTCTGTATTGCTGCTATTTACTGATACACATCTGAACCACCTACTGCCTCCTGGAAGGTTGATGGTTCTCCATCTTCAGTGAGTAGACAGTATGCTACATTGCTATCTATAATATAATTAGAATGCCAACTGGGAGCTTCCCTTGTGTGAGTTGATCATCTGATTTCATTGACTTCAATATCAGATCGTCTGATTTCATCGACTTCAGCCTCATTCTCCACAGGATTCTGATCTAGCACTATTTCAGAAATATGTTCGTTCACCTGTATCACCATAATATCTGACCCTGATGTACCTGCATCTTCACTACAGTGCTTATCTTCTATGAAGATAACATCCCTGCTGATAACAACCTTGCGGGTAGTAGGATCCCACAAGGGATACCCCTTTACACCATCAGCATAGCCCACGAAAATACATTTAGACTTCGGATCCAATTTTGAAACATCCTTGGCATGGTACATCACATATGCAGGACTTCCAAAAACATGAAGATTAGAATAATTTATTGATGTACTTGTCCACAACTCCATCAGTGTCCTCAATTCAATTGCCATTGACGGACTCCGGTTGATCACGTAACAAGATGTGTTGATAGCTTCAGCCCAAAAGGACTTCTCTAGACTAGCTGTCGCCAACATTGCGCTGGTTCTTTCCAGTAACGTTCTGTTCATCAGCTCTGCCACACCGTTTTGCTATGGAGTATACACCGTTGTGAACTGTCGCTTGATACCATTTTGCTTACAGTAAATATCAAACTCTGCACTAGTGTATTCTCCTCCATTATCTGTCCCGAGGCACCTTATCTTCTTTCTTGTATCTAACTGGACTCACACTTTGTATTCCTTGAAGGTTTGAAATATATCTCCCTTGCTCTTGATTGGATACACCCAACATCTCTTGGAATAATCATCAATAAATGATACGAAGTACTTTGCTTCTCTCAGGGATACAACCGATGCTTGCCATACATCAGAGTAAACCAGTTGTAGAACATTTGTGCTTCTAGAGCCCGATGTGTTGAACTTCAATTGATGCTGCTTACTTGTTACACACTGCTCACAAAATGGTAATGAAACCTTTGTGAGCCCCTAAGGAGATTCTGGTCTACAAGAATCTTCATTCCTTGCTCTAACAAATGACCAAGTTTCCTGTGCCATATCATCGAAGACCTCTCATTATTACTTGAGGCAACTGAAGCTTCTCCATCCACCAAAGTCTCTCCCTTTATCATGTACAAGTTGGCAGCTATCTTTTTTTTCCTTCATTATCACTAGCGCTCCACGAACTATCTTTGTAATTCCCCTTTCACACTCCATCTTACAGCCGAGGTTGTCCAATTGTCCCAACGATTATAAATTCTTCCGAATTCCCTTAACATGTCGTACTTGTTGAATGGTACGAATAGTTCGATCGTACATCTTCATCTTGATAGATCCAATTCCAACAACATTTATGGCCTAATCACTGCAACTATATACAACACCTTCTGAGACTGGTTCATAGTGATAGAACCATTCTTTACAAGAGGTCATGTGATAGGTTGCACCAGAATCAACCAACCGCACATCCTGTGTCATCCTCTTGCCATCATGTGTTGTTGATGCTTCATAAGTCAAGGCGTTATCGTCATCTGATCTGCTTGCAACATTTCCTTGAGGGTCGACAAATCTTCTCTGAGGACTAGAACTCTGTTTCAGGTTCCAACAATCTTTCTTGTAGTGACCTTTCTTGCTATAATTGTGGCACTTAATTTTTTTTTTACTCCGAGATTTTGATCTACCGTGTTGTTGACTCCCATTGGGATCACGTTCCGTCAATCTACCTCTCGTCACCGCCAATGCCTCTACTTGCTGTGAAGATCCCTCCTTATTCTTGCGTCGCTTTTCCTCATCAATGATTGCAGCTACAATATTGTCAAAGTTCAAACTTTCCACAGGCAAGTTGGCCGTCAAGTTGATGATGAGTTGATTGTATGAATCTGGTAAACTCTAAAGTAGAATTTCCGCTCGTTTACTCGTCCCTATCACACAATCCGTGTTTTTGAGTTGCGAAAATAGAGAATTCAGTATATTGACGTGCTTGATCACTGTCGAAGATTTTAACACCCGTAAAGTGTACAACCTCCTCTTAAGAAATATTATGATGTGTAGGGACTTTGCTCCGTATATGCTTGTAAGATAATCCCAAATTTCTTTGGGTGTCTTCTTCTCCTCTATACTTGACAATATCTCATCTGCCAATCCAAGATATAAATTTTCCGTTGCGTTTGCATCCATTTCTTCCAATTTTTCATCGGTGATATTCTCTGGCCTTTTGATGATTGCTGCGAGGCACTTATCTTTCACCGAGATAGCCCTCATTCTCATCTTCCAAATCGAGAAATCTCCATTGTTGAATTTATCTACCTTATATTCTCCTTTCACTTCTAAAATTCTGCCGAAAAGCTCCTTTCACTATTTCACCTAAGTCAACCCCATACGTGAATAGTAACCTCGTGGGCCTCACATGAAACGAGCCTTACAAATGATAACACTGAGCAATTTAGGAATATCAAGGTATAGTGGGTCCCACTATGTATGAAAACTGAAAGGTAATCCCACAAGCGCGTCGTGCACACCCAAGGGTACTGCAAAATCTAATTTACTTTCTGATTTGGATGATCCACACTAAGTAGCAACCAAAGAGCATACGGCAAATAGATTTAAACTTAACCCAAGCGTGGTTTTGATACCACTTATTGGAAAAGAAAACACGAAAAAAAATATAGGAAATAGGAAGAAATTAAAGAACACAAAAAATTTAAGTACAAAACCCCAATAGGGTAAATCCACAGAGAGAGAAGAAATTCCACTATGAAAGTGAGATTATATTTTTTTGGTACATTGAAGGAGGAGGAGAGAGCCTTCTTTTATAAGCTTCTTTCTTCATCTTATATTCTCGTTCCATTGATATGGGATGAGTGCCTTAACAAATTGAATACAAATATTAATTAATTAATTTTCATATAATTGATTTGACTATATGGAGCATATAGGACTGTACTATCTTATAAGGAAGAAAAATCAGGCTGTTGAATTTTAAATGGTCGAAATTTCCTTCACCGCTTTCTTTGCATTGAAGTCAGTAGTTCCATTGAATGCTAGGCAGCCAAACTGCCGCAGGAACTTGGAAATTATCCTCATCTTTTTCATTACGAAGAAGACTTGGGTTTCACTCGGGCTACAATACAATAGCGTGATTTACTTAATATACCAAAATAAGTTAAAAGTTGTTAAGTGTAGTTTTCGTTGACCTCTACTACTGCTACAACTTGGGAATACATACAGATACACGTATACACACAGCAAAGCATCAGTTTCATGAGAAATTAAGAGGGAAAGCAAGAGCATTGATGGAGGGGTTTGGAAGAGGGTCCTACTTTATTGAGGCGAAGGAAGCAAATGGTCCATGATAGTGTCTCTTGGAAAGGAAGTGTGTGTGGAATGGACTAACGTGAGTGTCATGTTAGTTGTCACAAAATAGACTAAGGTTCTCCTAAAATGGTCCCTTTGAGTTTGAGCCTACATTCTTACTTATTTATGTGTATATATATATATTGTGTCTAAGTGGCTTGTAGTGGGGGCATCTAAACGAGGGTTTCACATGCGATAATAACCCTTCTTCTACTACAAGCCACGTGCCCTCCCTTCATCAATCATTCAATTCTTCCCTTCCAAAGCCTTCAGAAACAGTAAAGATTGCATAATTAAGTCCTAACACGTACAAGCTAATTCCATCGCAACTTAACTTGCTATTGTTCTATGTGCCTAAAATAAGCCAAAATTTCAATGTGCCCTTTTGTGCGTTTTAGGATGGTTTACCGAATTTATGTAACTTTTTGGTGTATTCATCGATGGACAAACCAATAATTCCCTGCCCCCGGCTAGAATCAGGCTAGCTCTTGACGATCATCAACTAAAACACACAAACAAGAGATAGATTATGCAGTGTTGTGTGTTTTTGACCATACCAATCTTGGGCGTGTAATATATGTCCATCACATTATTTAGGATTTCCCATCGTGTCTTTGCTTGTCTTTCCCGATTGCTGCGCCTGTGTCTGACAAACTAGATGTTCTCAGATTACATCAATCAGATCATTCTAGCTCTATAGGAGACCTGAATTGTTTGAATTGGGGGACCCTATAGCTATCTTATGCATTAAAGTTTTTGGATCGATAGTCATTTGGGAAATTATGTCTTCACCTTCCCGATTCTGGAGACACTGTCTATTGTCATCTTCTATTTATTAGCCCATTTATGTCACTTTCAAGTTTTGATATTTTATTCCTCCTTCCTTAACAATTAAAAACTATAGTGATAACAATATTTACACCTTTTTTTCTTATCCCAAAACTATAACAGTAGCTCCATCCGTGAAACGATTTTGAGTACTTGTGAACTGAATGCCTAACAATTGAACATGCCACACGTTCAATTTCGGGTTCGGACTTGCTGGTCTTAGCTGACAATTTAGATATATTGGAATACTACCACTACCAGCAGCACAAGGTCATTAAATTCGCTTTTTATGGGAGGAAAATAGCCAAGGATAAAAAAGAGTTGAAATGAAGATGCTGGCCACTAAATGTGCTGGGACCTTGTGTCTTGAATAGCCTATTCAGATTTAAACTAGGGTTGCATAGTAAAAGAAAATGACTGTTTTTTTTTGTGCAAACAAAAAATGTATTTTATTTTTTAATTTACTTTTTAAATTCAGTAAACTAAAAATGCTTCTTTTTATATTTTATGTAAGATACCATAAAAATAAAAGGAGGTTAATTTAAAAACATAAATATTAATTACTTCAAAATAGTATATTAATATCGAATAATTAAAGAATATTTTTTTATATTTTTTTAACACCAGCAATAAGTTAGAAAAATGGTAAGCGAATTTGAATTTAAGAAAAATTGTTTAAATCTTAAATTAATCTTTGATGAAAAAATTTTAATTATCTCATTATTGAAGTGAGAAAAATTAATATCATAAGTAATTTAGAACTGAATAAAAAATACTTTTAATTAAAATAAAAATATAGAATAGATGTTATAAATTAGAGCAAATTGTATTAATTTTGATATATATTTTTTCCTAAATTTATCTTTCACTTCT
>JAOQMP010000001.1:194919-208277 GCA_027563575.1 Erythroxylum pedicellare
TATTTTCAGTTCTTTTTTAGTATGAATTTCATAATTTCAATTCTTTTACTTGAAATATGATATAACTTATATTGATATTTTTGTAATACATTATGATTAGATTACAGTATAATATGATATGTTTAGATTATAGTGTAATATGATATGCTTAGATGTAGGTAAATTTTTAAAAAATAGTTTTTAGCAAATTTACTGACGGAAAAAAAAGTCCGTCGGTAAAATATGTCGGATTTATCACCGGAAAATTTTTCCGTAGGTAATTACCGATGGAAATTTTTCCGTCGGTAAATTTATCGACGGTTAAATTTTCATTGGTAAATTTATCTATGGTTGTAACTCCGACGCTATTTTCTGTCAGTAAATTTCGTCGCTAAATAAGCTTACCAACAAAATGTGTATAATTTCTGTTGGTAATTTCTGTCACCCAATTCTATTTTTCTTGTAGTGAATGAAACTCTTTGTCCCTGCTTCTTCTTAATGTATGTCTCGTACGTAGCAATTGGAGGTAACCGAGATCATCATTCTCGCAACCTCATACTTCATGCTCAAAATTAATATATTCAAAGCAATATATCAAACTATTCTCACAATAGGTTACCCAAGATATCGACCTAAACCTACCTTCCACATACAAATGAAATTAATCTCAACTTGCTTAAGTTTTATAACGTTCGATACAAGCAAAGTTACAAAAAATATATACGAGTATTTTTACTTGTAGAACACTTCAAACTTGCAAAAACCCGTTGCTTGACTAGATGGAGAAGAACAAACAATTACAAGGTGACATTCTCAAGTCTAACAAAACATTATATAATTCGTCGTAAGAATCCATTCCGAGTTGGTTGCTTGATTTATGAAGTATTATCAACAAACAGTTGAAACACAATTAGCTCTAGCTACCTTCTTTTGTGGCTAGTTTCATCTTCACGTATATGGAGTGTAAAGGGTCGGTGATGAGTTTTATGAGTTATAACGATCGTTTTGTAGAAAAACTGGGTGGAATTTGTTTCTTGGAATTTATTTTATAGTTATGATATGATCCACAATTGATGAAGGTTCTGAAGCCTAGACATTTCGTGGAAGCAAATGATACACGTATTGTATTCATAATAATGAGATTGAGTTCACACAACAACTTTGTCATGAACTACTAGTTCACCACCTACTTTCAATTCTGTCAATCCTACATTTCAAATTGGAATAAAAATTACATCATATTAATTCAAATTTTTAAAAAATTGGGGTCAGATAGTGAAATTAAATCTTTTCTAATTACTTTATTTTACCATTTTTAATATAAAAATATTCATCTTATTATATCCAATTACATCTTCCAAACTTATGCTTATATTTTGCAGATGTGTCATACTCTAGATCTAACTAATATATGATCCACACTTTAGAAATATCTATTCAAATTTTGTTTTTTATGATTATAATTGCCTCTAATTAAGGTTGAGAAGAACAATTTAATGAAAATTTTGATTTCATTCACAATGAAATTTTTATGTAAATTGGGCTGATTCTATTTCACTTATTACTGCTGTAATATTTAATTAGTATTAATTATTCATTTTATTATACAACCTAGAAAAAGATTATAGTTATTTATGGCTTACTTGTTGCTTGTGTATGTTTTTCGTCCCTTTACTTGAACAAAAAGAAGACTGACTAAGAATCGTACGTTTAAGTTATTACAGAAACTGGGAGTTGGTGGTTGGATATACATATAGCAAACATCCAACGACCAACGACTGTCTGGAAGTACTTATGTGTCTCTCATTTCTTCGTCAATATACGGAACCTTCTTAATATGGTTAGACTGAAAATAGGAAGTTAGTCTTGATAAGCTATAAATTGCAAGAAGTATCATTTAACAAAATGTGATCATTCGGATTAAATTGTAAGAAGTATCATCGTGAGTACAGCAAAGCCTGCTCGATGGATTAACAAGTTGCAAATCCATTTCCTCTACTTCAAATTCTTAGTCAACTCCTTCACTAGCTAAACGTTTTTGAGCTTCCCTAGTTCCATCCTCGAGCAACTCAATATATGAACATTTTCAAACCTTTCGATACTCAAGTTGGTTCCCCAAAAACATGAACTCTAAAAGGGTAATGTGATCAATATGTCTCCTAAATGTTTCTGTTTCTCAACTTTTGTCATTCTGGGTTTGAATCTAAATCCTCCTCCACGATGGATGTCAAATTTAATTATCTACAGCAATTATCAAATCATGAATGTTCATGGAATGTAACTAACTTTGATAAAGATTTAAGAATGAAAATATACCAATCTACTTAACCGTACACACCTTCATTTGGATGAATGGAATGGTAGAATTTTATGATTATGAAAATGGAAGAAATTGATATGCTATAACGTTGAAGTGAAGGACACTAGTCAATTGTCACAATAAATCTCGAAGGGTACACCCTAATTGATTGGCACAAATCACTTGTTTGGTGTCTAGCCAGCTACTTTCGAGTTGGCCACTTTGAAATTTTATGGTTTTAGCATAAATGTACGTATGCTAGTCAACTGCTGCGTTTTCGTAGTTGTAGCTGCCTGTCAATCGAATCAGTATACTTCCTATCATGGCCACCTTGTCTGCTGGAGGATTGAAGAGGTACATGTCAAGAATTCAAGGTTGAAGAGGTTGTAAGAGCGGGTTTATCGAAATAGAAGATTTTGGAAGAATTGAATTGGGTTGAAATCCATTTCCTATCATTTCTATTCCTTTTACTTTCGAAATATGAATACGGGAATCATTGAAATATTTGTTTGATTATGATTAAAGAAGGGGGTATTATTCCTATAATACATTACTCTACTCGAACTACTCGAGGATATGTCGGGAGTTTGTTTTCCGAGACACATCATGTAATTAGTTTCTTATTCCCTCTTATATATATATAAAAAGAATAGTTTATAAATGTATAATAAAACCTCTCTTAAAAAATATATATTTTTTAAATATTTAAATCCAAAAATTATCACGATGTCAAATCCTAAACTTATTTCAATAGTTGGAGACGATGTCCAATTTGTTGTAGCCTTTTATCCAATATGTCTATCAAATATCCAATTCTATGAACTGAAGAGAATATGTTTAAAATCTCATATTGAACAGATAAATAATGTTAAAATATTTTATAAACGTAAGACAAACATTTCTTTACAAATTACGTTTTAAGAAATAGACCCAAATTTATGAACGTGCGTTAGCTAAGTTTGCCAATTTTTAACTTTTTGTAAGAAGTAATGTTCATTATGTCTTGTGCGAAAAGCTAGATCTAACGTTGAAAACCTGAGATATGCCTTCAATTTAAGGTGGAGAGTAAAATTACATAAGTAAACCAGATCTATATGGGACATGGAATCATATGAATCAGATGATTGTGAAGTCAGAATCACACCAATGTCACTATTAGTCAAACGTAGGACTTGTCTTGGTCACATAAAATTTGAAGACGCTCTAAACTAAAGTTTTATTGACATTACATATTTGTGAAAGTAGAAATTTATTAATTGTTATTAACATCTTACAGGTAATCATAAATTATGTACAGAGTAAGATTAATTATCATTGTATTTTCTTTGTATCATTTTTATCATAATAATAAAATATTTAAGTCATATATTAACTGAACAATATAAATATCTTGTTTTTCTTTTTTTCCAATATTTTCTGTTTGCGTCACCCTCACTCATTCATTGACCAAACAATAGCACAAAAAGACAGTGATTGGTTGTCCACGATTCATCACCGAAAACGCTGCTCAACTGTTTGCGACGCCTTGTTTTAATTAGAGCATATGAACTCATGAGTCGTCCATTTAGGTATCATGTGTATTTAAAATTGAGAAATGAGTAGCTTAGAGGTGATCGGTGTAGGTGACATTGTAGCTAATACATTAATTAGGTGACCAACTCTAATCGCTGATCAGTATGGGCTTTATTGTTACAGGTCCTTCTAAACTACTTTTGAGGCAATTAATGTGTAGTGTCTACATCATATTCACTTGTAAATTGTAATGGTATAGTATAATTAGAATTTCTCGTATACTTCACATTTTTGTTGACTGACAAATCTTCTGACACGGTTCGATCTTCTTTCAATAGAGCATGGGCATCATCAGAAATTCGTCTGAGACAAGGAATTTCGAGATCACATGCTTTTCAGACCAATGGATGGTTCAAATAGCTTGTGTTGGTTTCTATGAAGGCATCAATTTGATGGATTATAATCAGAGCAAACAGAAAGGAATAGGATGTATTGAAACTGTATTGAGTTTGGAATTTTTTTCCCCTTCTTCTAAAGAGCTGTTTCTTAAACTTTTTATAAAATAGCATTGCTTTTAGTATAGATAGATTAACTCAGACCACATGCTTCTTGTCATGTACAGACCTCACCAGAAGTGAAAAACCTGGCAGACAAGTAACAAGAACAAATATACCATGAACCCTTACTTACATTCGAACCTTCTAGGATTGACTTTGGAAGTGAACATAACCAAAAATTGAAATGCAAAGGTAATACTACCTATAATTGATATGACCATTCCCCAACTTTTTGAGAAGTCTTCTATGGTGAGGTTTGAAAAAAGAAAATGGAAGGAGAAAAGGATTGGAAATAAAAAAAAATTTAAAGATCATTATTGATGATTGATAAACTAATAACATGTTTTGTGTGATTGAAACAGTAAGCATACGATTTAATTAATCGGATATTAACCTGCTAAGTGCTAATTAAGATGTCATTAATTAAGAAGAAGTCAAAAGCTAATTGATATTTTCTTTCATTCACGAAATTTACACTTTAAATACATTTCATATATTTATTTCAATGCCCAAAGTGATTATACTTCACTTGTTTTTGTTCGTGAATCCCAAAGAAAAACAATAATTTTGATCTGTTTTCCTTAAACATTAATACATTTAAGGGCATACCTAAGAGAGAGAGTGTGACAATTAGGGTAATATAGTGTGAACAGTGAAATGAGCACAAGATAACACAGAAGAGCAAACGAATGTGAAGTTCAGGCTGCAGAAGACCCTTTAGCAGAAACCAAGAAGCCGTGAGAACCAGAACCCACCAATATTTGACGCTTCTTCAGAGCTTGACAACTTCAGGAATATGAACCGGGTACCTGTCGATACAATCAGACCAAGGTCCATCTGATGGTGTTTTGATGCTTCTGTTACACTTCCAAACAGCACTGTTACACTTGAATCCACTTCCGAATGCTATCTGCCAAACCCTATCTCCTCTTCTCATCCTTCCTTTGGACTCGATGTAACTCAACTCGTACCAGAGTGAAGACGAAGAAGTGTTGCCGAAACGATGCAGTGTCATTCTCGAAGCCTCAACGTGCTCTGCTGATAGCTGCAAGTTCTTCTGCAACTCATCGATGACTGCTCGGCCACCGGCGTGAATACAGAAATGTTCAAAAGCTTGCTTGAAGTCTGGGATATATGGTTTCCATTTGGGGTTGAAGATTTTGCGTCCGATGAGTGATACGAGAAACAGGAGCTGTTCTGATGCTGGTAGGACTAGAGGTCCTATGGTTGTGATGTTAGACTTCAAGGCCTCTCCGGCAATGGCCATCAAATCTTTTGAGAGGTTAATGCCAACTTTGCCTTCTTTGTCTTCCTCTTCGTACACACACCGGTAAGCTTTGTCATCTGCACCTTTATGGGTTCGCACAACGTGAACCAAACGGTACTTTGATCTCCGGCGTTGGGATCGGCGGTTGGACAAAAGAATTGCGGCCCCTCCCATACGGAACAGACAATTTGGAAGAAGCATGGCTCTTTCATTACCTTGGTAGTAATTTGGTGTGATGATCTCTGTGCTAACAACAACAGCATTTGAATTGGGATGAACTTGGAGAATATCTCGAGCTAAATCAATTGAGATAAGACCAGCACTGCAACCCATCCCTGAAAGATTGAAGCTTTTAATGTTGCTTCGAAGCTTGTACTTGTTAATGATCATGGCGGATAGAGATGGAGTAGGAGAGAAGAGACTGCAGTTGACGATGAGAATGTCTATATCTTTAGGTTTAAGCCCTGTTTTCTTGAAAAGAGAATCCATGGCAGAGAAGATTACAAGCTCCGCTTCTCCTCTCGCAGCCTCCATGGTTGGGTTTGGAGGGATATAATGAATTGCAGGAGGCAAGCAAGTTTCTTCTCCAAGACCAGACCTTTCAAGAATTCTCATCTGAAACTCCACACTCTTTGGTTTATCCTTCAAAATAAGCCTGGAATGCTCCATAAATGTGGAGAAAGGAACACGGCAAGTGACCGGAGGCTTATAACAGGCATAATCAACGAGGTAGATTGTCCTAGGCTTAGACATGAAGTAAACAGTAGCTATAAAGATGATGAAGAAAGAAGAACAAAGAATCTGTATGAGGTCAAAATGAAGTGATCTCCATAGGTTCAAGATTTCATCAGGACCTAAACGAAGAACCTCAATTGAAACACCAACCATTACAGGTACTAGCAGAAGATAAAGAATGTGATTAACAAGATACTGGTACCCAAGTTTAACATACTTGAGCTTCACAGAGCTGGAAAATTCCGGCAAGATTGGAGGCATTTTTGCAACCAAAGATACAACAAAAGAAAAGAAATGTTACAATAGTTGTTTGGCCAGAAAGAAAATGGAGGATTGAGTATAGTAGGTGAGGAGAGGAAGCGAGTGGAGGGTAGAGATATAAAGCCGACCTGACTAGGGCAATGAAGGGGGCAGATGAGAGGAGTTAATGTGAGACTCGCATCGCTCAACGCCCACTTAACTTGTATTAATTTTCCTTACTTCCTTTTCTATCAATTTTTTGTTGCAACTAAACATTGCTTATAGCCTTCTACACTTCATCAATCGGATCTTCAGTTTCCTTACAAGTACTGCACATATTCTATTCCTGAATCCTGATGTCTTTATTTATTCTCCTAAATCATAGTCTTCTTTCCCCAATTAATCTCTATGATCTACCATCTAATCTTGGTTCAGATATGTTTTCACTTTATCTTATTTAATAAACAGGTTAAAAACATAACTTCTTCCATTCTTTAAAAACTTCTATTATCATTAAAATTCTTGAAAAAATTCCTCCCGAATTTTATTTAAAACAAAAATTCATTCTATTAGACTTCGGTTAAAAAGTAATGATGAAACTCTTATAATATAGATATTAGATATGAACTAATCAAATACTACTAGTATAATAATTCATATCAGCTCTTAAACCTGACTCGAATCTATTAAATTTGACTTAAATTAATAATTTAAGATAATTATAGTAAATTATTATTTTAAGTTAAATTTAACAATTTTAAGAGCTAAGGTTGAACCTCGTGTAAATAACATTTAATTAATTTATGACTGATATTTATGCTACGAGTGTTTCATAGTTAATTTTTAACCAAAGTTTAAGGGAAATGGTTTTCTTATAAAACTAAAGATTAGAATGATTTTTTCAAAAATTTTAAAGATTAATAAAACTTTCTAAAATTTTTTAAAGGTCAAGTGAGATCAAACCCACTTAAAAACTCTAACCATGTGTTATATTATGCTATATAATTAGGAATGATTAATTGTAGAACAAACTTATCTATATCTGCTAACTTTATAGGTGATTCTAGAAGAGAAGGAACTTGTAACCTTGTGCAATAAACTAACAACTGTGTGCGACAATTAGTGCATGCGATGTTATGGCAACATAGGTGTCTCTTATCATTGGAAGGACAAGCTTGAAGATGGCAATCACTCATTGATCATTCAGACACATACGTGTATGCGTGTGTGTATATTGGAAATGGAATGATATAATCTATTTCCACGTATCGAAAGTGTGGACCAAAGAAGGTAATAAATCAAAAGACACCGTCGAGTGGCATATGTAAAATTGACTTCAACAACTGAGGAGTCCGATTAATATTGCCAGGGTTCATTAAAAGCACCAAAAGATAAAGAAAAGAAATGTGGAAATGAAGCTTATATTGTTGTAGTTTTTCATGGATGTTAGAAAAGTGCAATTTATGACTGACTAAATTAACTTTCGTTTACTCATGATGTGTCAGCACCTTACAACCTTTTGATTTATGGGTCCAAGTTGATGAAAGAAGAACATGCATGCACTTAATTAGCGATTTGTCTCATAACCAACAGATTTTTTGTCACATTTATTATAGCCAAAGATACTTATGATCAATAATTCTAAATACAAAAAGTCTTTAATTGGTCAACTTTTCAATTTGATTATTAATTTTATGATTCGATTTAGTTTAATAATTTATCAGTTTTTATAAATTAAAATAAATCGATTAATTTTCATTTAGTAATCTCCTTTTTCAATTAAACTTTAGATTTTTCGATAGGTAATGATAATCTTTTTCAATTATTTTTCAAATTTTTTAATTTTATTCAATCTCTAACTAATTTTATGACAGTTTAATACGAATTAAAATTTTTAAACCCTAATTCTCTTGTTTTATCGGTTTAACTTCTGATTTAGTTTTAAAACATTGCTTATGATGAGTCAAACCTATAAAATAGCATAAAATTAAATTGATATTGAATTGATATTCCGTTAATTCGAAATCTTTGTATGTTATAAGTTGCTGTTAATAATTTAAGTAAACAACGCAACATCAAAATTAGTTCAGAAAAAGTGTTAGAGCTATGTTTGACAGTTATGTTAGTTAGATTGAAAGCTACTTTATAAATACCTCTTCAATTGTTATAATGAGATAGATTTTTACCCTTGCATTTCGGTTATTTTGATATGGTATCAAAGCTTTTGTTCCGCTTCTTTGAATTTTCTGGGTTCTTTATAGGATATCTAAATTTTCTTGCCTTTACGTTCAAGAAACGTTCTCGTTTCTTTATCTTCTTCTTCTTTTGAGTTAACGGTGTTAATATGACCAGCTTTAACGCTTGGAATGCAAATCACACTTCTGGTTCGACGTCAAAACCAAAAAAGAATCCTTCCAGTCCGTATTTTCTTCACGTTAATGAAAATTCGACGCTGGTTCTTGTATCTTCGGTTCTCACAGGACCGAACTATCATCAATGGTAGAGAGCCATGAAAATGTCGTTTCTGTCCAAGAATAAACTTAGCTTTGTTGATGGTTCGATCATATAGCCATCACATACAGATCCTCTGTTTGTTCCATAGGAACGTTGCAATAATGTGGTAAGTTCCTGGATTATTCATTCCGTATCTAGTTTTTCACGAACGTACTAAGCACATTGACATCGATTGTTATGTGGTTCGCGAGAAATTACAACGTGGTGTTATTGTGTTGCTTCCAGTTTCTTCCGCCAAGCAGTTAGCTGATTGTTTCACTAAAACTCTTTCATCACTTATGTTTCGGGATTCTTTTCGTAAACTGGGAGACATAACATATTCTCACCAGTTTGAGGGGGGTGTTAGAGGTATGTTTGACAGTTATGTTAGTTAGTTTGGAACCTACTGTATAAATACCTCTTCACTTATTATAATGAGATAGATTTTTACCCCCTGTATTTCGGTTATTCTGATAAAAAAAGTAGAAGATAGAATAATAATTATTGAATATTTCTGAATTAGCTGATGTTAAACGACTTAGGCATCGATTTTGGGGGTGAAACATTAACGAAAGCAAGATACCAGGAATGGAATGAACATGAACTTGGAATTGGACTTCTTGCGAAAATAATTTCTATGAATCTGTTAAAATAGAATGCTAATTAAATATTCATGTCTATCCATTTTCTGGTATGTATTGCCAAGTGTCATATGGCACGTAACTATCAACTTCGATTTCCATTATCTACACCACCAACTACATTGTCATTAATAATTAATATTATTAAATGAAAAATTATTGTATAAAATTAGTGCATTATTGATTATTGATAATATTGGTAACCTGTCACTCATTATAAATCTTTCTAAGTGTCAATAATAACACTAATGTGAAATTTCCATACATGAAATTAAGAAATCTTAGGAGGTTTAAATATTTATTATTTACGAGTTAATTTACTTGCATTTATAAAAATAATTAAAAGAATTATTGAAATTAACAAACTTTCAACCTTGCAAGTAAGAAATCGTTTGCACCATATGATGTGTGCCAACTCTTTAATTGTATTAGAGTAGTTAGTAAAATGTATGGACCAGATATTATGGTACAAGATTAACACAGAACATTTCATACAACGACCTCAACCCTATTTTCTCAGCAGAGACACAAAATTTCTAACCACACGAGCTTCCCATGAGCGATTTATCATTATGATCTGTAAAATTCATCATGTGGTCATAATAGTATTACCTACGATAAAGGAAACCACTTGTTTTAGTAGAGAAGGCAAGCTTGTCAAATGTATGGTTTTTATGGTTAAAATAAATGTCGTTTCACATAAAAAAACCCATATTTTGAGTACAAGATGTCATTATTAATCGATCTATCCACGTTGCTTCTTGATTTTCTTTCTCGTGATGAAGAGATCAAAATCTTCAAGAAGAATTGAACTTTCTTGGGTCAGGTAAATATCTCGACTCTTGTGGATATATCTTTCTTTCTTACAAAACCACAAGATTTTTGGGTCAATTAAATATCCCACTTGGAATTATAATTTAAAATCATCTATAAAAGTCAGAAACTAGACTTAGAGTTGAACTTATTAATATATGTATTTTATTTCTATAGTTTTCAGTATCAAATAATACTAACTGTATAATAGTAATTGCAAATCTAAATTCTGAATTCCAAATTTAAGTACTTCTAATAGATATTCTCGGATGTTACATCAGTTGTCAGGTATGTGTTAAGTCAACTCGTTCAATTAAGTCGGATTGCCACTTATCGCCATAAAAATTAAAGTTCATGTGGTAAACGTAAGAGAAACTACTAAGTGACAAGGTTTGAAATAGTGGACTTTGTCCCAAATGTGTTTTCATTTTTCATTTTGTTTCGTTTCAATGTTTTCGTAGCTTGCAAGTGACAGTTGAGTAGTTGGATGTTAGATCACTCTGAAACCCTTTTCTTTATTATTCATGTCTTATTATTATTTTCCTATAGATGAAAGTCAGTATCAGATTACGTTTACAAATGAAAGGTTAGAAGAGATAAGATGCGAATGTGTTTGAATAAGATAATTCTGTTTATAATTAATTCCTACGGATCACCAAACTAAACATCTATCTTAAGGCTTCAATATCTTACTTCCAATTTTCTGAATTGCGTATGGTATTAGGTTTTACTCAATCTTTGGTGTTCAATGAGAAACAAGCCAATTGGCAACGAGTGAAAAGTACAAACTCCTATCGTATGTGGATCTCATAATTCCTGTATGGATGGACTTTGATTGGAAATTTAACAAATATAATTAAATTAATCACCAATTTCGTAATGATGATGATATATTGAAAACAATTTATTTTCTTTCTCAATATTATTAAATCCAACTTAGAGTTATGTTTTGGCTTGTGTCCTCAATCAAAATTGACCCAAAATCAACTAATAAAGTCCGAGTTAATTAGGACTTAGATTATCGTCGAACTTGAATCCGATTAATTTTTAAATGAAAAGACATACAAGTAGATGAAAGTTAATGTTTAAAACTATCAAGATAATTTAATGCCAGTGTTTAAACTATATAGATAGAAACATGTACTTGTGAGTTGATTTAAAGAAAGTAGGCATTACTCATGTTGGCAACAAGTTGGAAGTTTGGAATGGAAGTGGGACTGACCAAAACCAATTCCTTAAAGAGATGAGAAGGTATCTGTTGGTTGTTGGCTCATTTAATAAGGTTTTATTAAAAAAAATCCCGATCCAATTCAATTCAATTGCCCTTAGCATCAAGTTGTGGGTATAACAGTATAAATATTGTTGTGCAGTTCTATCTATATTACGTACCAAAAGATGTTTTGCGTTGTGTAGGAGCTATTCGAGTTGTCTTTAATTAAAGCTTTGGTTGTGTGCTAACAGAATTTAAGTGTCACTGCATACCTATGAACTTCCAGATTTTTATTTTGTTTGATAGTATAACCGTAACTTCCCCTACAGCCTCTTTCCTCTCCTCATCTTTTGCTTCTTCATCATTCATATCCAGTGCTTATTTAATGCAACGTGAAAATAAAGAAAAAATAAATAGAGAAAATTTGAATATCTTTTTATTTGAGTTTAAATAAGAAGTTGCAAATTCTTAAATACCTCCAAAAATCTTTAAAAATTGGATTATAACAAATGTTTTAAAAATCAGACGTGACGTTAGATCAATAAGATAAGAGATTTAAGGTTTAAAATATTCAACCAGCATTAGAAAATCATAAAGCTAGTTGAAATTAAATAAAATGAAAGAAATTAAAAATAATTAAAATTTGAAAGAAATTGTCTTTATCCATCGAAGAATTCGATGTTTAATTAAAAAATTATTAATTTATGAAAAGTAACCGATTAATCAATAAGTCAATTAATTTTTAATAACAAGAGTTATTAAAGTAAATTGAACTGAAAAATTAAAAATTACGCTAAAAATTCAAGATTTTTACGGTTGAATTGCTCAAACTGGTTATTGAATTTTTAATCAGTACTAATAACAATGAATTGATTTTAATCTTATTAGAATAGACCCAAATCTTCATCTTTGATATATTATAATTCTTGTAATTTAAAGTTAACAAAAAGATTTAACCCATCAAAACTGATCTATCTTTCAAAAATAAAAATTCAAGTTTATTTGAATTTTTAGCGATCTAAATGATCCATAAACTCAAGGCTCATAACATCCGCATCATTATAGATCTCTATCTCAATCCAAAACTGAATTTGATACTGCCGAGCCTAACTATGAACCAGAATGCGGATCTATTTGTATCAGAGTATGAACCTGCAAAAGAGAAAACAGGTTAAATGGCATTGAATTAGATGGGGCACGAAGTTCTTGGGATAATAAGATACTAATCTTTATACTTGTATGTTGAGATATACATATCTATCAGAATGGTTGGTGGTAAGATTAATTTAGTGCAAGAGTATACAATTGTAGATTACAGATTATAGTCCTAATCATGTTTAGAGTATATTTCAAGTGGAAGACCACAAAAATCTGTTTCTGCATTATCAACTATGACTCATATTTTAGTGCTTATATATGTAAGACTTGAAATCAATTTTGACAAATATGAATACTAACTTAACAATGTTCGTAGAAATCATAATAAATAAGAAAAGATTGATGAGTTATAGTTTGATAATTAATTAATTCAGTGAATTATTATTTTTAGCATAACAAATGTAATACTAATTAAAACATTATGAAATTTAACTTCACTTCATGAACAAAATTC
>JAOQMP010000001.1:234241-247552 GCA_027563575.1 Erythroxylum pedicellare
ATCTAACATCTTTAATAAATAGAACTAATATACTCTGTTAAAAGCTAATTCAATCTTCTGCCAATAGTTAATAGAAGAGTCTGAACAAATCACGATTTTTACTGATTCACTCCTCATTTTAAGGTATGAGAGGCGAATGTCCCAACACTGCATTGGGATTTGTTCACATAGACGACGTCGTTGGTGCTCACATTTTGGCAATGGAAAACAACGAGGCATCAGGAAGGTTAATATGCTCTGCCCAAGTTGCTCATTGGGCACACATCATCGTCATGCTCAAAGCCAAGTACCCATCCTATCCATACGAGAACAAGTAAGTGAGATTAATATAATCCTATTTTCTAAAACATTATAATAATTTAATTATCACATTTTCATGACATTTCAGGCTCGGTAATCAAAAAGGTGACAACAACCCTCATAGTATGGACACTTCCAAGATTGCTCGATTGGGATTCCCTCCCTTCAAAACGATAGAAAACATGTTCGATGACTTCATCACAAGTCTCCAAGAAAAGGGTTTTCTTTAATTTCTTTAATTTTAAGGGGTACTTAAAATTAAATATATATTTGCTTTAGTGTTAAATATATTGTTATAATAATTAAGAAAATCTTAAAACTTCTATTCTAATATCTAATTAAAATTTCACAATTCCGAGCAACTTGATTATAGGATTTAAATTTATAATTTAGAGTATAGTAAATTATAAAAAAAGGGTTAAAAAATTTTTTACGAATACAAATTTAACGAGATTTTAAGGATTACTTAGATTAAATTCACTTATGAATTGTTAATTGATTATTAAGAGAAATTATAAAATAAAAAGTTTGACTATCACCCCACCCAAAGTTAGTCAAAAATGAAGGCTATTCGTGTGACTTCACAGCCTTCCAAGACAAACTTGTCTTGGCCTTTTAGAAAAGCATCTAAATTGTCACCATATAATTAGACCCATTTGTGATTTCTCTTTAATGTTGAAGGAGGGCCGCCTCACCAATAACAATCATTGAATCCATTTTTACGTTATGCCAAACTTAAAGCATACTCATCCCAAATAATTGAACCTCTTTTTCCACTTTTTCTTATCTTTAATTGTGAGAGATGAGACAATCATAAGCCAAGCAATTGGAAGATTTCATCCATCACATGCCTCTAATCCCTTTTGCCGTTGGTGTTGAATTTCTACTAACTCATTAGATTTCAATTAGAGAGTTGGATCAACTTAGGTTGGATCACAAATTCAAAGTACTAAACTTGATTGCCGTCTCCAAAATGAATTAGACCCTTGACTTAATGGCTTAATTTGCGCATTTGTCGAACCACACTTAAGTGGGATAAGTGGAAGATTCGTTAAACGTGGGCAAAAAGCAAATTCCCTTCTTTTTCTTCTATGCAAGTAGTGTTTGTATGTGTCCGATCATGGAATAAGTTCGTGCTTTGGAGATTACTAAGACAGTGGATGAAAATTATGTGAGCACTGAGTGTGACCTAACAACTACCAAACTACTTTTCTTGTGCCAAGTTTCTAAAGATCTCCCTTTTGTTTTACCTTGAGACGGCTGTTTGTCAATTGCCATATTAAGTAATTTATAAATTTTTTGGGTGTGTAATGTAATTTACAAATTATTTTGTACTCAAGTAACCATAGTGGATTGTCTTCTTCCTCTCTATATATATAAATGATAACTGCTTAAATGACAACCTCACAAAACGACTTATTTAACCAAAACAAAAGTCCGGTGGCCCCGGTTCCACTTCCACCAAATAGGCGTGAGCGTGTCAGGAGTCAGGCAATGGGTGGAAAGGCCGCACACACCACCATCTGCAAACTCAGCTTACAGATCTTGCTTAAGAGACAAATGTCAATTATAGCATACAGCTTTGCCCCACTCCTATATCAGAAGTTGGATTGTTGTGAAATGTCGTAGGTGAGTAGTCTTAGTATTAGAGATCGTAATCTTAATATTAGTTTTGATAACTAATAGTGTTATAATTAATCTAAATTAATTTATTAATTAAAAATTAATATTAAGATAACTAATTAGCTTAAGTCAACAGTAATATCTAACTCAACTTCCAAACAGGAAAATGAACATGTAGATCAATGGAATTTTCCAGGCGAGATCCATCAGCAAATTTGCTGATTCTCAGTGTAGATTTTACTCAATAACAGTTTCAAAATAGATAATTACTCAATTTCATACTAAAACTCGAGGAGATGTGAACAAACTCTGAAAGTTCGTCCCTTGGACGGCTCTAACAGCACCAGAAAACCCAGAGGACTTTGGGAACACCAAAACTAAGCTTAAGCTCATCTCATCCCTCAAAACATCTCCTTTTCTCTCTCAACAGATCAAAACAAACAAGCCAATTCCAGGAAACCCAGTACAGGTCCTGAGAATTTTTATAACTTAGTAGTAAAAATTCAACTAAATTTTCCTATCTGCAAAACTTATGGGCACACAATGTTGAGAGGTTGTTGTTGTTGTTGATGATGATGGAAATCATCCAAATAACCAAACTCTTCATTTCCAAATTCGAAGTCATAATCAGGAAGCTCACTTGGTAACAGTAATGGGTCGGTACCATTCAATCCACAGATATCTAGATCATCAATTCCACAATAATCACCTGTTAACCTCCCAAACTCGTCAATCAAGCTACTGAAATCCAACCCAAAGTTAAGATCTTTCTCAATTTCAGATGGGTTGCTGATAAAACTCAGGTCAGAATTCTTAAGATCTTCCACATGATAACCAGATGCAGATGTACCCGAGAATGGTGAAGTATGTGAAAAAGTGCTTTCACTATCATCAGATGCAGTCTCCTTCTTCGTATTGTTCTCTGATTCTGCAGGAGAAGAAGCAGAAGACAACACGTTCCGGCTCTTCTCGGAGGCAGAGGCTGCCATGGCTTCGTACTCTCGCTTCTTTGCCTCGTAGGCTTGTGCAGCCTCTTCAAGAGTGTTGTAAGTACCCAACCATTGCCTCACTTTGGTCACCGGATTTCTAATCTCCGCAGCCCATTTACCCCACTTGCGTTGCCTCACACCAACGGGCTTCTTTGGAGCTGCTTCAATGGCGGATGCGAGAACTGGGGTTTTAGCCAAAACCCTTCTCTTCTTGTTGGGGTTTTTGCCACTGCTGTTACTGTCTTGAGAGGAGCTCTCAGGCTCAAGAGTCTTCGTCTCCGTAAGGACGACCGGAGGAAGACTGATTTCTCGCACAATCCGTTTGGTTTTCCGATCTCGGACGGATTCGTCGTCACTTGAGTCGTAGTCCGTAGCGTAAGGATCGTGATAAATCACACGAATTCTTCTCATCTTGAAATCCTCAACACAGGGCGTTCGATAATCTATGGGTTTTTCACAGGGTTTAGGATCTTGTTTCAAAGGTTGCCTTCTTGAAATTTATGTTTCCTTAAAACTTTCCTCCTAAACCCCTCCACAAAATCTCCTAAATCAAACTACAAAATTGGAGAAAACCAAAAAAGGAAAACAAAAACCAAAAAATAAACAGAGAATCTGAAGGTAAGAAGTATCAAGTGAGATTTCCTATCAGAAACAAGAAAAGGTTGAAATATCTTTTTATGTGAAAATCCTCAAAGCACTCCAAACCAGAACAAGTCCTGCAAAAACCAAACAATACCAAGTTAAGTAAAACAAAAACACTGAAACACAAAGCACAAAGCACAAACCCAGAAAAAAAAAATTACCTTTTTGGTCTCAAACTCATCGAAACAGACGAGGAAGCGAGATTGAAGCTCCTCTGCACCCAGCAGAGAAACAATCGCAGAAAGCAAACGCAGATAACAACAGCTAAAAAAGAAGAAGAAGAAGAAGCTATAGTGATTATTGATGAACAAAACCAAAAGCAGAGCTGCAGAGCCCCAGTCACAGTCAAATCAAAACCAGCCGTCATAAATCCACACAGAAGAAAGCAAGAAAAGCTCGAGGTGGGTCTTGGCTCTTTCTTCTTCTTCTTCTCTCTTCTCTCGCTACCTTAAAAGAACAGAACCAAAAGGAACACAATCGTAGGGCTAGACACTCCTACATATACTACTACCTTACGTCGAAGATCAAAAGAGATAAAGAGAGATCACAAATCTAAGGCTCAGATTCCTTCACAAACCCATTAACTAAAATACACAAATCGCCACAGAAAGTATTCAATTAGGTCTTACTTTGTGACTCCTCCTCTGGTCCCCATACGCCACGCCAGAGTCCGTCTCACGCACGCTCTCCACTCTCCCTCTTTTATTCCCTCGTCACCACCTAACCTTACTAAGCGGTCAAATTAAAAAGGTTAAAAGTAAATTAATGCCTTGACTTTTATTTTTTTATTATAATTATATAAGTAAAAAATAAACATCTCTTTTAAATTTTAAATAATTTTAATAAAAACAAAATTACAGAAACTAATTAAATATTATTAATATATAAGTTAATAACTCAAATTTTAATTAAAATAAGGAATTTTTATAAAAATTATAAGAAATTCTATTATCTTGCTTTAATTACATTTGGAAATGCATGCTGAGCTGGCATGTAGTTGGCAATTTAATGTACAATTATACTTATCTACTCCTTATGTCACGCATATCATGCCATGCCGGCTACCCCAAACGCTTAGTTCAGTCACTCTCCCTCAGATATGCACTGTCACGTGGTAGTTCATTCCACTCACAACAAAGGCGCGTGGGGAAGCCAGATTTGTTTCTTAGCTTGCAGCTTTATTTAGGGAAACGATGCGCCGCGAGTCGTCAGCGTACTTGACGCATAGTTTTTGTATTGACTAATGCATCTCAGTTAAGGCATGATCTTATTCATATTTACATCTGTTGCCACTGAATGGAGAGAGGCCTCACCGACTGTACTGGTGCACCTTCACTTATGGACTGACTAACTAATAAACTCCTTTTACGACGTCGGTTTAATAATTGTAATTACCAAACACGGCATATATTATTCATATTATATTAATTTTCAACTTTTTGAGAGGAGCATGCACCGAACACGTGGATGTTGTTCACATCGGGAGAAGCAACGACCGATGTAACGGTCCAGAGCAATTCACACTCTCCTAAAAGTCATCTTCAATAGTTTAAGAAGAGAATCTAAGCTTCTAGGCAAATTATAGTCGACCAAGTCACGTGACCAACAGCATTAAATTACTATCCCATATTATATAAATATATTAATTATAAAATATAATAAAGACTTTCCTAAAATAATGGTCATAGGACGTAACATGGGTTGACCGACCGACCGACCCACCGCCTGCGTTGTTACTTGTTACAGGGCAATGGTCCTGATTTTCCCGCCTAGTGGCCCCACTTTACCTGATTTTCCCGCCAAGAGCACCACGTACATGACTTGATTGGTTGAGCCAATGTAAGTGTGAGACAGCTGTTGGGTGATGTCTTCAAAAGTACAAGCAGGAGTAATTTCTCAACACTTTCTTACTCATTCCCATTTTTAACTTTTTATTATGAGAAATATCAATTTTATTAGAAATTGGAGAGTAACATTTGGATGTGTGGAGTTGGACTAGAAAACAAAAGGGACGAGGCACTAGGCAACTTCATGGAAATCTTAAAAGCTTCCTGAGAGTAACTTGTTTTCCTGGAAAAGGATGAACATAAATCTTAAGGCCCATCTCTTCTCCTTCTTTAAGTACACTCTGTTATGGAAAATGAAAGGACAGCAGCCAACTAGAAAATCTAGGGAAGAAGCGAACATCAAAACAGTAAATGCAAAGGAAATGATTCAGAAACCTACTCAAGGTCAAGGACTGAGCCCCATTTTCCAGGACATGACAAAGTTTTTCCCCACAGGAATATGCAATCCATTAACCTCTACCATTACACTTGTCTTCTTATCATCAACATCCTGAAGCTGGTTATTATGTTCCAAAGTTGTAAACTCAATCTTTGAATCTCTAGTCACAGACTTCTCATCAAGCTTAAGACCAGATGGTTGTCCACTTCCACTCAATCCTAGCACAGCTATCTTGTTAATAATCCAACCTTTGTCTAAAGCGTACTGACCATACTCAACTTCTGACCACACCTTCACACTTCCCTGGCTAACAGTTGCATAGAAGTGAACATATGATGAATAACCATTTCCAAGTTTCATTTCTGGAAGCTCATCATCATCAAGGAAAAGAGTTCCTTTAGCCTCACCATTGGTAGCTCCTGATGGGAAGGTCACTATCAGGCTAAAAGGTGTCAGTCTGGCTATCTTAGATAGCATTCCACCTTGCTGCATAGGTAAGATGGTGTTTTGGTACAGATGAACATTAACAACGTGTAATGGCGCATCCAAAGTCACGTATTTTCCCTCTTTCGATTCAATCGCCTGGGTCGTATCGAACATACTATACCAAGTACCTGGAGGAAATAATGCTTTAACCTCTGTTCTACCTTGATCAAGCACTGGAGATACCATCAGGCCACTCCCTAGTAAAAACTGTGTGCTCAATCCGTAACACTCGGTGTAATTCGGGAACGAGAAGAAAAGAGGTCTCGCAATTGGGGCTCCACTGAGGTGGGCCTCATAGTTCAATGTGTACAGATATGGAAGAAGTTTATACCTCATACCAAGAGCATTTCTAGCTGATTCAGCTACTGATTCCCATTGATAAAGCTCTTGTCTTGGGGAGTAGTAATTGGCATGATCCCTTGAGAATGGATAGAAAGCGCCAAGCTCAATCCAACGATTACAGAGCTCTTCCGTGGGCGCAGGATAGAATCCACAGATGTCTGAACCAACCATTGGTACCCCGAATAGACCAAAGTTTAGCATAGTAGATATGGAATACTTCAAATTCTCCCAAGTGCCCTTATTGTCACCAGTCCAATGAGCAGCATATTTGCCTGATCCCACATATGTGGAACGTGTTAAAATGAATGGCCGTTTGCCATGAATTCCCTGAAGGCCCTTGTGAGTAGCAATGGTCTGAGAGAATCCATAAAGGCTATGAGCATCATACTCCAAAACTCCATTATAATGAACTGCACTGGTAGCTATAGTTTTATACCCTACTGGAACCTGCATTCCTGAAGCATTTATCTTGTATGGCGGTTCATCCCACCGTGTCTTGGTTATGTTCTTGCAATCCAGGCAACATATCCAGCCAGGTCCAGTTCCAGTTGGACATTGCTTTCCCACTGGGACCTTGCACAATCCGGAACAGAAGTTTGAAACTTCATTCATGTCAATCCATAAGCCATCAACAGGAACAAGCTCATGGAAACGACGAATTTCATCGCCCCACCATTCAACTGTTTTTGGATTGAGAAAGTCGGGAAAGTTAACAGCTCCTGGCCAAACTTGGGCAAGGTAGGGCTCACCCTCATACTTGATGAACACATCATTAGCAATGCCTCGTTGATGTACACCATAAGAGGAATTCACAGAGATCCCTGGGTCGATAATGACAATGTATTTCATGCCAATGCTATGAATTTTATCAAGGAAAGGCAAAAGTTTATCACGAGGATAGTTAGTGGGGTTGAGAGTGAAGTCCTTCTTGCCATCCATGTGATCATCGTCATTCCAGATGACATCAAGTGGGATCTGAGCCTTCTTGTAATTCTCAACTACATCTTCAACCACAGAGAGATTATGGTAACCCCATCTGCATTGGTGGAATCCTGTAAAATCATACGACCACACCATGAGATTGAATGAAACATGAGAATCTATTTGGCACAAGGGAATTTATACGTTTATGGTCAGGTGACATCTTAAATCGAAGCAAAGTTCTCATTAGCATAAATGTAAAACAATGGAATCTACTTTGGTAACTTCAAAATTTATAGTCAATGGCAAAACCTGAGGGTTGTATACCAATTAAACAACATATTTTTATTTTCAATCCGACCTAGCTTATCAGGTAAGGACCAAAACAAGGACAAAAAGAGAGCTTCGGTTCAGAATACTTGTATCCAGAACAGCTGTTAACTTATCGTCAGTTTATGTACTTAACTGAAGTAGACAATTCAAAGAAAGATAGCAACAATTTCCATTAGCATCCATGTCATGCAGACAATGAGATATTGAGAGGATGCCATGTTATTCAGAAAATAATATAAATTTGACTCCTACCATAGCTAGTAACATCTACTAATTCATATATTTTCTGACAAATTGGCTGTGCACAGTAGGTAGAACTTCATGGTTAATCCATAATGGTTGGCAACCAAGAAAGGAAGAGAAGAAAGATAACGAGTCACAGGAAGATTTTAGCTCTAATGTACATATCCAATAGTCCCAAGACTGAAAAATAGTGTTCAATCTTGTCCCATCCGCTCATCTACCAACATAACAATTCCCACAATACAAGCTAACACCTTTTGAGAAAAATACAGGAACCCCAAAGGTTTGCAAATGGTAATGAAAGAAAAAAAGTTTGTGGTCTTTTGTGGAATGTGGACCTTTAGAATACACGTGTTTAAGACATGAAAGGGTTCTTTTTTTTCTAGAGAATTGAAAAGAAAGTTCATAAACGAGAATAGAACATAGAGGAACAATGTCAAGTCATTACATACTGTTGATCTTTTTTTTCTAGAGAATTGAAAATAAAGTTCATAAACGAGAACAGAACATAGAGGAACACTGTCAAGTCATTAGATACTGAATCAACAATCATATGAACACACAAAGTTAGCAATCCGTTACTCCCACTGCTGCAATTCCAGCTAAAGAAATGATTAACAATAAGGGAAAAGGACAAGATTAACGACAAAATAGAACTATTGAGACAAGACAGGGATCTACAAGTTCCCATGTCAAACGGTGGCTTTCAATCAATACAACTAATAAAACAAATCAAGCGGATTATAAGACGGAAACAGAGGAAATGATACTGAAACAGAGGTAAAGAGGTTAAGAATGTAATGATTACCGAAAGCCCAGTAAGGCATTGGAGCTGGTCTTCCAATCAACTCCGTGTACTGTTCGACAACGTCCAAAGGTGTGGGACCTGCAAAGAAGTAGAAATCGAAAATACCACCAATGACCTTGTATGTCAAAGAAGTTCCCCTGTAGAACACATCCATGCCATTGCTGTTCAGCAACAGAACAGCGTGAGCATAGGGTTTCCCATTTACGTTCCTGAGATCCATGTACATAGGATGTGATCCATACAAGTCCGTGTTGATGTTAATGGCTGAGATATCAGTCGTATACAAAGTGTATGGATCTCCAGGATAGAGTTTGATTCCATGGGGCTGTGTGTTCTCTCCCAAACCGTACAGTGAAGCATCTTTAGGCAACTGTGTTGATATCTCCAAGTACTGGTCCTTAAACACCATTTCACCAAAATTATCCGACCCACTAGAGCTCGAATTGAAAAGGGTTTGCCCATTTGATTGTCTCTTAACTGCAAAACTAAATGGGTCCGGTCTGTAGCTAAACAGTAGCTCAGAACCCGAGAACTCTTGAACCATAAGTGGGTTCTTTCTCAATCTCCCAATACTTGGCTTCATCACTGGCGCTTTCTCTCTCGGCAAGAGATCGTACGGCACTTCCCATCTCTGCTTCGTCGCGTCAGTTATCTGAACCCTCAAACGATTCTGAGTTTCATGCCTGCAAAGGTTCAACGTACACAAACATTCTCTGTTTTAGTTCTTTTATAACTTCTGATAAATAAACTCTTGAATCAAACTGACAAGCGAGATAATTAAAAAAAAAACAGTTGCAGACAGGAGAAAGACGCTTACTTGACGAAGAGCTGCAATAGTGGGATATCAGAACCATAAACATTGTTCGTCTTCTTGACTTGAAGGTGACCCAGTAAGCCACCATCAGAAGTCTCTTCAATGGAGATCAACCGGTAACCTTGGCCAATCTTGGTGGCAGTAGCATATCGGACGGAGAAGAAAAGGAAAATATAGATAACAAGAGAAGGTATTAAAACAGAAGAAGAAGAAGACATTGGTCACTCAACAGAGAGACTAAAGAACAACTAAACACCGTAGTCTAAGGAGCATTGAGTGTACGTATATATATAGTTAGTGTGTAGAACCATATAAGATAGAAATAGATAGAAGTTCTCGTAAAAGCTCGAACAGGTGTAAAAGACTCGTTTAAGGCATGACACTCTTTTGAGTGTTCGTGTCCGAAAAGGAAGTCATTACTGATTCATTAATGTCCAAATGTGAAGCTTAATGACTGAGTTTACTCCAAATGCATATAATTACGCTTAATAACATATATATTCTTTTCATTAGTACGTCATAATGATGAATTTGTATTTAAAGAAATTGTGTTAAATATTTACATCAGTGCATGCATGTTTTTCATTTAATGAACGAGACAACAAGCTCATAGAAATTCGCTTAAGATGCTGGCTTTTGGATCGCTCACTAGCTCTGCAAGGTCTCTGCTTGCTTCTAAAGCATGGCCTGAGATCTCTTAAAGAGTTAAGAGCCGATTCTTTTGACTTTTGAGAGGTTATCATTGAAGGGAACAGAGAAATGGTATCCATTGTTGAATCAGATTTCATGTCTTCATCTGGCTTTTAAGGGTTTCGCTGTGAAGAAGACGATAGTATGAATATTTCCTTGGATATGAATGACGAGACTATTAATACAGACTGTAACCCTAAATATTCACTAATACGGAGTTAATGACTCGTTACAAAAAATTAAATTTTGTTAAGCCTAAATATGGTATAAAGGTGAGTTGTTAGGTATGGACCCTTGATAATTTTGAACCGGTCAACTTTTCGATTCGGTTTAAGTAAGTTTTATATAATATCATTTTAATTCAACGTTTTCAAAATAAATATCAATAATATCTTAAATTTTAATAAAATTAAGTTTTTGTTAACTTTTAATAATTAAATTATCAAGTAAATCTTAAATTTTTGTTAGATATTAATACATAAATTGTCATATCTATATGCGTGTCTACCGGAAACAGACTCTTTATCACATAAGAGTAAGGTTGCATATTATCAGACCTAGTTAAACTTCACTTTATTGGGAAACTTCAAACTGGATATGATGATGACAATTATGACATAAATTATCAGTTTAGTCTTTACGGTATTGCAATTAAATAATCAGAATTTATCAAATATTAATGAGATTTTAAAACTAATTTATTTTAACACCAATTAAAAATGTAATTTGTAACTCAATATTTTACAAAATATTTAAATAAGTTATCTTTTGTATTAATTTTATAATAATAACTTATTTAAATATTTTACAAGGCTGCAATTTGTCTTGTAACAGAACTTTGTAGACCTTTGTCTTCTAATGAAATAGGATTATTAAATTCTATGTTGGTCCAGAATCCAAATAATACCAAAAAATATATAATTAATATATTCCTAATTATAATGCACGACAAAATATGGGATAAATCCAAAAATGATTTTCTGTCTCTTGCTCATAATTATAAGTAATTAACTTGATTCCCGCCTCGATTAATTAACCTGTTAATTAAATAATAATAGATATATTAATTTAATTTTAAAATTTAAAAAGTTTAATTAGTATTAAATTGTCGTTAAAATTTGAATGAAATTTTTTAAAATATGATTTAATTTTTTTATTTAATTTAAATCAAATATATTCTCAATTTAATCATAACTCAAAATTTATATGGAATAAGTGTTAAGTTGGGATACATAAGAGAGATTAGAATAGGCAGTCTTAGGTACGCTTATGATGCATGTGGAATGGGCATTGCGCTAGTTTTGCATCAATTTGCGCTCTAAAACGACAAAGAATCTCATGAAAAGCCGTAAATGATTATGTGCACTTTCCAACAGGAAGTTGATATATGGGTGGCTCACAGCCTGCGGGTCCAGCACAAGTCAACCGTGGTGAATGGGGTACGATTTATGGAGTAGTTTGTTGAATTCCTTGGCAATGGAGAAATTGCAATCCTTTTGAATCCGATTTTGTTTGGCCAGCCGGGGGTGCTCGCATAGTTCTAGTGTACGTCGAGTGGATTGCGAAAGTACGAATAGCGAAAAGTTGTGTTCTGCGAACTTAGAATGGGACAATAGGCACATTAGTTGGATGGACAAAACCTCTGAAAGGTTGAGTCAAAATTAATTTGGATGGAGAAGTCAAAGTGGGAGATAATATTGCTACGACAGGCGGGCTAATTCAGGATTATCAAAGACGGTGGCGAGGCGGATTCCTGCACAATATAAGAAGGGGATCTCCCTTTATTGCGGAGCTATGGAGAGTCCACTCCGATCTCAACCTGGCTTAGGGGCTTGGATATAGTAGAGTCATAGTGGAAGTCGACTCTCTCAAAGTTATTAACATCCTCTCCTCTTTCAGCTCAGTTCTAACTGATGATACTCTTTTGGTGGCAAGCATATGGGCATTTTTATATTGCAATTGGAAGGTTCAACTGCAGTATGTGTATCGTGAAGGAAATCAAAGTGCGGATCGGATGGCCTCTTTTACAAAATTTCTAAGCCCAAGGTTGCACATTCTTCAAAAACCCCCGACGACTGTCCAAGAATCTCTCCTTCGAGATCAGCAAGGTGTATTGTACCATCGAACCCTGCGTTAGCTAGGTAGCTTTTGTTTTGTTTGCACTGTTGTTTGTCTTGTCTTCTTCCTTTCCAGTTAAAACCAAAAAAAAATATCTGTTAAGCTTTGTCTCTTCTCAAAGGAACCGTTCATCGAATTAAGGTGACCACACACTAGTGGGCATGGATTAGTTTCGGTCCCATGCCTATCAAAATTGAACAACGACAAGAGGTAGTGATCTACAATGGTCATGAATTGTGGTAGGGGTCAAGGACCATGCCATTGCCAGCACTCTTATCAGCATACTCAATCGAGACAGATACTTATACCCTGAAATTGATGGACTGAGTTTGGATTGAGGTCCAATCGATTGAGGATGCAAGTCCATTAATTAGTGGCACGTACAAGAACCTTTCACATAGGGATAATGTTTGGGCTCGGGCTCAGACTCAGACTCAAAGTAAACGAGTTAGACCGGAATAGACTAATATCTTGAACTTATTTTTTAAAAAAATTAAACCTCGACCGGATTGACTTTACATCAAGCACAGCTCCACCATTGCTACGAAGATATTTGACAAATAGCTTATTAGCATTTTTTTAACTTATTGATTAAAAGTTAGCCTTTTAATAATTTTAAAAAGTTATTAATATGTTTAATGAATAGTTTATTGGTTAGCTTATTTAACTTTAATAAGTTGATTTCTAAAAATTCCATAAGAGGAGCTTTTTGGAGACTATGGAGAAGTATGTCATGTCGCGATGACCTACTTGGACAATTAATGCTTCCGAGGTTA
>JAOQMP010000001.1:319216-333505 GCA_027563575.1 Erythroxylum pedicellare
AGATGTTAAAATTATAAATGATAATTAAGTTAATTCACCAATTTTAAATTATTAATTTATTTTAAAAATGTAATTATAATTTATTGTATGTATTTTCATAAAAATATAAAATTTTCAATAGTTTTTAACAAAATTTATATAATAATTACCCATTAAGCTCCTAAGTTATATAAATCTTTTATCATAAAAATATTTATTCGCAAATTGGAAATTGATTTTTATTCATAAAAGAATCAATATTTGCAGGTGGTGATTAGTGACTCTTTGTGGCGGCTAACGTAGCTTCTTCCTAAATTTAAACGACGCCAATTGCGGGCACCACTCTCTCCCCTTGTGTATCAACTTGTACGTTGTCGTTTCCTTCAAGTCTCGGCAAAACGACATGTGATGGGATAAGCTTTTAAAAAGCCGTACATTCCAAAACTTGTAAATACTCCGTCATATTGAGGGCATTTTGGATCTTGTCTGTTTCCTACCGCTTTCCTTATTCGTAGACTGAATCTCCACCGTTCATCTCTCGTTAGGACACCACAGCACGAAACCCTAGCTCCTCCCTCTCTCTTTATTATAACTTTCAAAATCTGAAACTCTCGCTTTCAAATTTCTTGTGCAATTTTTCTTCTTCTTCATCTAGGGTTTTTGCTTGTAATTCTAGAGCGTCTCGCTTCGGTTCACGATTGAATTGATGGAGAGATTGAGGTCGCCGGCGGATATGTCGTCTTCGTTCGGGTATGTGAGCTGGGAGGAGGTGAACGTCTCCGGTGAGAGAGGGAGGAGAGAGGTTCACTATTTTCTGAGAAGATTTGATGGTGGATCGGATCTGGCTGTGATTGGAAGAGAAAAGAGCCTGAGACATATTTCTTATCATTACGCAATTAGAAATCGGTCGGTTTTGTTGTCTTTGGGTCCGTTATCCAAGCTCAAGTCCAGAAGGGAGGTGATTGATTGGCTCAGCTCCGTTGTTTCAGGTACGTAAACACAATTGAGGAATATCAAAGTGGGATTAGTTTGCTTCTTAATCTCCTTCAATGAATTCAACGAGTTTTGGTTCAAAAGTTTGAAGGTTTTGGCGTTGCAAGGGTGTTTTCTCAGATCTGAGGGTTTGTTTGCTCATAAAAGCTGTTTTGTTCATTACACAACTCGTTTGTTCTTGTGAATTCTGTCCCTTGTCGTGGAATTCCATTAAAGGCCACGGTATATAATTACGTTTTGTATCAATTATATATTAAAAGATGGATCTTTGTTTTTTTTTTTTTGTTAACTTGCAGATTCTTTGCCCAAAGTTTTTCTTTTAGCTCTTAATTTCGGGTAAAGGCTCAAAAGTCAACAAAATTTTCCGTTAAATTTTTGTTTACTCGCAGTTCGCGGTTTCTATCCACCATATCCGTTCTTCTTCTTCTTCTTCTTCTGCTTTTCCTCTTTCTGTTAATTTTTTCAATTTTGTGCTTGGTTTTTCTTTTTTTGTATTATCCGTCCTTGTCCCGGTCCGAAAGTAAGCGGTTGATTTACTTTTTCAGTTTGATGTTAAACTTTATGTTTATGCTTATGATTTAGCATTAAGCTTGTTTCTTGGTTTCAAGTAATGTTTCTTTACGTTTCCTGATCTTTGTTCTTTCCCTTCCTGTCTATGAATTCTATTTCATTCGGTGGCTCTTTGACAGTCTTTGCCTCAATCATTCTAATTTTTAATCGTTTCTGTGAAAGATATATTTTCTTGTTTGATATGGACGGCGAAGTGTTTCTTTGTTTATGGTTTTCTTTGGGAGCCTTATTATCTGAAGTAGTTCTTTGTTTATTGTTGATTTGGTGAAGATAAAAACTTGTTGTTCAGGTCTTTTAACTTCCTTTGAATAAAATATATAATTGAGGCATGTATGCGCCAATAACCAGGATCCACTTGATAGGCTAAATTTTATGAAGTGTCAAGGTACTTTCAAATATGATGATAATTAGTTCACTAGGAAATATTTGAAAAGATGTACAATATTTGATAATTGTACTTTTCGGTTGGAAGATTTTTTTTATCTTGGTATACTTTTCTACATGTTCTATCGTATGTGCTTCTCATTAAGCTGTTTAACATGTTTGATTCCGAAAATTTTAACGCTGCCCCCAACATCTTTATCAATATGAATATGTAATTTCATTTTACCCTGCACTAACGGTAACGAGCTTAGTGTGTTGTTAAATTTTAGGTGAAGGATATAATACATATATTCTATTTTAGAAAAGTAGGCATTTGGTCTGTAGTCAAAGTTAATTATGCATTTTCTAGGATTATGCATGTTAATGTATATTTTTACATAAGCTTTCTGTTTGTTTTGTTTGATATCATGCTGTGGTCACAACCTAAGTTATGGCCTTACATTTGGCATATATATATATATTTATTTACCTTAGTTTCTGTTTGCCAATTATTCAGTTAGTTCTGATTGTTCAGCAATTGTAAATTTGAACTTTCAGGTTCACTGCCCCATTTATCTTCTCCCATGTCAGGTTCTTTGGATAACAGTGATTCTTCTGAATTGGATATCGAAGTTTTTAAGGTACAAACATCTGTTCATGATTGTGATATGTAATTTTCTAACTTGTCTTCTTTTGTGATCTTACTTATTTCTTCTATTCCAGGATATTCAATCAAGGCATGTTGGCAATTATACCAAGGAGTTTTCATGGTTGGGTTCTCCATGGACTTGCAGAAAAAGGAGAAACCATTATCAGTCTTTTTGCAGGAACAGTGTCAAAATCTCGGTAAATGTGTTTTGCTTGTTGGGTAACTTACAGGTGTTTTTAGTATTTTGTGGTTTTTTAGCATTGTCATTTAACACCTTTTTTGTTAATTGATCTTTAAATCTTGTCAGGTTCATGACTTTGTTTATGTTTTAGCTGAGGAGGGCAAACGACTTGTTGCCTATTTGGAAGATATGTACGAAGAGTCTAAAGGAAGCAAGATGGTTGTGGTACGATGGTTTCACAAAATTGATGAGGTTGGTTTTGTTTTGCCTCACAATTATAATGACAGAGAGATTTTCTTTTCTCTTTGTCTTCAAGATCTCAATGTTGAATGTATAGATGGATTGGCCACTGTCCTCAGTCCCCAGCATTTCACCAAGTTCCTGAAAAGGGCAGTGCATACCAAATTTGACCCATTTGTTTGCTACAAGCAGTTTGAAAATGATGATGCCAAGCCTTTTGACATCACTCAGGTCAAAGGTTACTGGAAACAGGAAATTTTTAGGTATATATACACTGTTTCTCATTCAAAAAGTCAGTCATTTTCACAGCGGGCTGACAATGGTCTGCTCATGGCAGCCAATGCCACTGATGCCATTGGGATCAGGCCTTGGAAGAGGCTTCGACGATTGAAAGATGATGTTCTTGTTGGCAGTAAAGAATTAGTACAGGAAGTATGCTTGGACACTACTACCTCTAGTGATAAGCTGAGAGGTGGGGTCGAGCCTCCTGCTTCTTTGGCAGTGGATGAGGTGAAACATAATCCAGTCCACTTTCTTAAAGTTGGTTCTGATGTTGAGGTGCTTTCTCAAGATAGTGGGATTCGAGGTTGCTGGTTTAGAGCTTTGATAATAAAGAAGCACAAAAATAAAGTGAAGGTTAGATATCAAGATGTGAAAGATGCAGAGGATGAATCTAAATACTTAGAGGTGTGTTGAACTTGCCATACTTTCTGTTCTTTATTCTTTAACTTTGTGAAGTGATTTATGTGCCTGAAAGTCACCAGGGAGGTAGTACTGATATTTGTCTTGTATTGGCAGGAGTGGATTTTAGCATCCCGTGTTGCTGGTGGCGACAAACATGGAATTCGAGTTTCTGGAAGGAACATTGTTCGCCCTATTCATCCACTTGATAAAGGCAAAGTAGCTGGCTTGGTTGATGTTGGGACAGCTGTTGATGCCTGGTGGCATGATGCATGGTGGGAAGGCATTGTTGTTAAAAAAGAATCTGAAGATAGAATTCATGTCTATTTTCCAGGTAAGAAAACTTTCAGTTCTCTGAAATTAAATTGCAGTGTGGTGTTGAATCTTTTCTATGCTTTTTTTTTTTTGCTTTAATATGAATGCCCGAAATTTTCTATTTCTTGAAATTTGCAGAGGAGAAGCAGGAATCAGTGTTTTGCTCTACAGATGTTAGACTTTCACATGAATGGTTGGCAAATGAGTGGACGCCTGTTGAGAAAAGGCCAGATGTAGCTCAGCTTTCTTGTTTGGAGCAAGAGCGAGCTGAAGTCAGATGTGACGCGAACAAATTGGCAAGCATTC
Organism: Erythroxylum pedicellare; assembly: GCA_027563575.1. Classification (NCBI taxonomy): domain Eukaryota; kingdom Viridiplantae; phylum Streptophyta; class Magnoliopsida; order Malpighiales; family Erythroxylaceae; genus Erythroxylum; species Erythroxylum pedicellare. Next base: position 323,494 of record JAOQMP010000001.1, read on the forward strand.
GTGATGATACTCAGTCGGAGAAAACTATAGCCAGACATCAGGATTCATCTTCAGACCTGGGAAGTGATAAAAGGAAGTACTTGGCATTGTTTGGGGATCTAGCAAAGGATGACTTGCTTGCCCAGTTAAGGTGGAAATCTTCAAGAAAGAGAAAACGAGTCAGTGCAAGTTCTGGCCGTAAGATGACCAAGATTAAGGTCGGGATTAGGAGATCAACAGGCATCATTGGATCAAGAACTCAGGAAAGATTTCTAGTTCCTATGAAGTTGAAAGTTGATCATGACAACTGCAAGTATATGGGGGATTCTCTATTTAATTCAACTGTTGTGCCACCTCTAACAAACTTGGTCATGTCTAGATAGTGTCTTATTTTTCTGTTAGGATGTGGAAGTCTTGACCTCCTCCATGTTCCCTTTTGCTAATTTTTGTTTTGGAGGGTTCGAATGGTGCAAATTTGCTCTTTTGCAATGTAGTACTTGACTTGTAACAGTAGGTAACAGGCAGTCTCCTGTTCATCAAGTTTCTGGCATAAATTTTTGTATCACTTACAGATGTTTAACCCCAGCATAGTTTGCACATTCTAAGGACAGGTGGGTTCATGTGACTTGTACATCTTCTAATAAAGTTTACATTATCTTCAGTTTCTTGCTTAGGGCCTGGTTTGGTTCAGCAAAAAATACTGTTTAGTTGTACTTTTTCATAAAAATGACATTTTTGAAAATTAAAATATAATTTTTTGAGAAACTCAAATTTGAAGGTTTTTAAAAAATTATTTTTTAAGGTATTTTTATATTAATTAATGAATCTATTTTTAAAGTTCTTTTTATTTTTATGTTTTATACACATTTTTTACAATAGTTATAAATATATTTTTACATTTATTTTTAAATTTATATAATATTATTTAAAATTTTAGTATATTTTTATATTTATTTTTATATTATATGAGTTTGATTAAATTTTGAACCGATTTTAATTTATTGTAAATATTTAAAAATTTGATTAAAAATTTGTTCACGGAAAATGTTTATATTTTAATATTTAAAAGATGTTAATTTCTATTAAATAGGTATTTGATAAAAATTTAAATAAAATTGTCATGTTATATTTTTATAAGCATATCACAAGTTAATTATGTTAGAAAATTTATAAAAAATTTAAAAAAGATGTGTACATTTTTATTTAATAAAATATAATAAAATTTAAAATATTAAATTATAATATACTTTTAAAAATGAGATAATTAATTTTTATGTGCGTGTATATATATATGTGTGTGTGTGTGAGAGAGAGAGTGTATTTAAGAAAGAGGCGGATTCATATTTGGGCTATGGGCCTGTAAACACAAAAGGCCTGTAATCACAAACGGAATCGGATTAATCCCTCGTGTATTGGTCGCGTGATTGTCTACTCTTAGCTCCGGATTGGAATTTTCCCCGATTTGGATCTCTCGCTCTCCTCTTCTTTAATTTTTCACTCAAATCTTCAATTCTTTTCTTGTCACTCTCTTCTGATTCGATTCGATTCGGATTTGATTGCTTTCTCCTCAAGTTGCTGTCGCCGCCACCGATTCCGTAAACCCTAACCCTAGATCTGTTTCACAATGCCCAGCGACGCCGAATCCTCCCGCCGAAGGCACCGCCGATCGACGTCCGACGAGGAGGCGGAGAAATCTTCCAAACGCCATAAGCATCGGCACCAAAGGCATCATCGTCACCGGAGCAAGAAGCACGGAGAAGATGAGAGTGCTGTTCTTCGAGAAGCTACTCCTCCCCCGCCGGTTGTTCCTGTTGTTAATAGCAAGAGAGCGGATGACGACGATGTGGAGGAAGGGGAGATTCTCGACGAGGAAGGTTTTAAGTCGGTGGAATTGAGCGATCAGAAAGTTGACTCCAAAAATCTGGTGTGTTCTGTCGGCTACTTTTTTCTATTCACCGTTTATCTCAAGTTATGGTATATCACTTTTTCTTTGGGGAATCTTGGGAAATTGATTGCGTTTGGACTAACTTTTCATGGTTTTTACTTTTTAAACGTTCCTTTCGTTGAAGGGTGTTGTGGTTTAATCATGAGGAATGAGTAATTCAAGTCTAATGCTCGCTCTTAGTTTCCGTAGTGGATATCTTCTTGAGATTTTTTTGAACATTTGATGTATCTCTTTCTTTTTCTTATTCTTTTAGAATTTGTTAGAGTATGTCACACTGTACAAGAACATAAATGAAATGGAAAAGCAAAGAAGTATGGCTCTAGATGATTCAATTGAAGAAGTGTTGGCCTGTTGTTATTTGTAAGAGCAAGTTACATGTCCCTTTTCTCCCTCACTTTTTTATTTGAATTTTTGTTTTGTCTCTCAATGGTCTTTCTCCACTGTTTTGTTTCTATAACTTATCTTGTAATCTTTGTAAGTTTTGGCTTCTAAGTTTCATGAGCTGTATTCCAGGGAGTTCGTGTTGACAAGAGCAAGAATCTTTTCGAGACTGATCCTTTGGGAGATGTAGGGATCAGTTTGCAAAGAGATTCTAAGACTAAGTATCAAGATGAATTATCTCCCAGAGGTGAGCTGAAAGCTGTTTCCAATGGGGGTTTGGATAGTGAACATCGTGACAAAGATACGAAGTGGCACGGAGGATCTAGATCTGCTTCAAGGGGAAGTCACAAACGGAGTCATGATGATACTGATATGTATGAGAGTAATGAAGGCAAATTTGACCATGTGAGGAAGTCATCATCTTCTGAAAGTGATAGGGATGGGAACATGAAACTCACACGCTCTCCGTCATGTGATATGTACAAGGATGGGTTTCATTCTAGGAGATCAGGGTCACATGATGTCAGTAGGGAGAGATCTCTTTCCCATAGCATTGTAGAAGATGATACTATTGTGAAAGGAAGGTCATATTATGACAGGGCTGAGAAAATGACTGATGATGAGAGAAAGATTAGGCATGACAGGGATTTGAGGAGAGATTTGATAAGAGGAAAGGAGCAAGAATTCAGTGCAAGTCATAAAAAATATCATGGTGTAGAGGATAGCGAATATGAATGGAATGGACGAGTTAGAGAGAGGGAGATGGACAGGGTGTTGAGAAGGGAGAAGGAACAGGAGAGGAGCGGAGGCCGGGAGGCAGACATGGAACGGAGAAAGGATAGGGAAGGGGAGAGAATCAGAGACAAGGATTATAGGAGAGAAAAGGAAAGTCAGAGTAAGAGGGAAAGGGAGATGGATAGAGATCAAAGAAGAGACAAAGACTTGGAAAAGAGCTGGGATAGGGACAGGGACCGAAGAAGAGAGAGTGAACAGGACAGAAGCAGAGAAAGAGAAGTGGACAAGGAACGGAGAAGAGAGAAAGAAAGAGATAGGAGCAGAGATAGAGAATCAAAAGCAGAAAGTAGGGCTGAGAGACAAAAGGGATGGAGCAGGGACAGGGAGGAAGACCTTGATAGAAAGAGACCAAGGGATAGAGCTAAGAGCAGTGACAGAGTTAAAATTAGTGAGAGAGATAGGGAGACTGAGAGGGATAGGGATAGGGATAGGGATAGGTATAGGGACAGAGAGAGAATCAGGAATCATGACAGGTTGACTGAAAGGGAGCAGGATAGGGGTAGACTAAATGATAAATATAGGGATAGAGTTAGAGAACTGCACAGCGATTCAGAAAGGTTATCTAATGCAAACAGTGATTCTCTTGAAAGTACCAGGGACAAATTGAAAAGGTATTGTATTGTGGATTCCTAGAATGAGTTCTTTTTTTTTTTTTATGATGCATGCAGACTTTATCATACTTGTTTTCTTGTGTTGGCTATAGAGATGAAGCTGAACAAGATGATTTTGAAGAAAGGATTGAATTTAAACTAGCCGAGCAGGAAGAAGATCTTGATAGAATTAAGGAGGAGAGTAGAAAGCGAAGGCAAGCTATTCTTGAAAAGTATAAGAATCAAAAGCCACAACAGCATAAGAGCCCACAGTCAGAGAATGCGCTAAAAGGTCCACAGTCAGAGAATGCGCTAAAAGGTATCTTTTAAATAAAATTTAGAACTTAGTTTGCTTTGTGGATTTTATATATTTTGATACAAGATAGTTATGATTATTTGTTGGCCTGTCGGAAGCAAGGCTGATATAAGAAATTATACATGTTGAATATGACCTTAGTGTTATCTTCATTCCAACTTTGACATTTTATCAATGAGCATGTTATTTTATGTTAGATTGCAAGTTGTTAGAGATAACTTAAGCTGTAATGCTTCATAAGAGGGCAAAATTTGGTCTGTAACACTTGGCCGAGATTGAATTGTTAGGTTCCATTTGTCATTTATGGATTCAACATTCCACTAGAGAATTTTGGCCTAGTTTGTGTTGGATTCTTACCACCGTACATTCCTCTTTTTTTATGCTTATTGCTATTTGATTAGGTTCATCATGTTTTAATGATATTGTCATTCCTATCAGATAAGGAGTTTGCAGCAGGACCTGTAAAATCATCACCGACTTTTGCTGAACATCCAGCTAAACCAGTGCAAACTGCCAATGTTGCTACAGCTGAAGGTTGGAATGATCATGGAGATATTTTTGGTCCTGAGCCTTTAGTTTCAGTGGGGAAATCACCTCTTCAAAATGGAATGCAACCTTCTGAAAGAGCTTTAGGAGGGGCGGGACTTGGTGAGGGTACTCCAAAGGTATATTCATTTTGCAATGAAAGTAGATTAACTCTTGAATAGTTTTTTCTGTTTAGGTGTTTAGCTAATGATACATTTTATTTGAATTTGTGCAGGGTGAGAGATCAGATGAAAAGTACTGTGATGATATATTTGGAGAGACACCTACTGGAGTACGAAAGCAGGTAATTTGCTCTGTGATCTATGATTCTTGTAGCTGCTGTTTATGACATCAATAAAACAAATTGGCAAAAGTTTTATCTTTGTGTTTTTCAGGGCAAAGGAGATGGTTTGCTAATTGTAAGTGGCCTTCATGACAATTGGGATGATGCCGAGGGGTATTACAGTAAGTATTGAAAAAGCTGTTACTCTTTATCTTTACTCTTATCTTTTACTTTGTTGCTTCTTCCAGCTTTGAGATTTCTCATCTTGAAGTCCTTTGGCAAAACAGGAAATATGTCCATTAAAAAGGCTGTTATAAGTGATCTTATGTTTAGACGTCTATTAAAACCTGCATCTGTTTTCCCCTTTCATGTGATCTCTTGCTTATGTGTGTGTCTGTCTTCCTTGCATCTAGGTTCTTTTGTTTTCTTGTGGATTCTGGTTTTATCGTTGAAGTCAAATTAGAGAATGTCAAGATGAAGAATTGTTGATGATAATTTTATACACTGTTGCACTGGGGTTGGTTTCTGATAGGCTAAAAGTTGTCCTATTATTGAAGTTTGATGGTTTGCACCTTCTTTGAAATGGGGAAATGGGGATAGATAGTGTACATACAAGCTACTAGTTATTATGTTTTCTTTACTAAGAAATGAGTTCGGGTTGCTCCTTGAGTTGTTCACTTTATGGCCTTTTTATCTTGGCAGTTCTCCTTTCTTCTATTGTTATTTTTCTATTATATGTAGTCATCTATTTTCTCTTCAGGTTATAGATTTGGTGAATTGCTTGATGGACGATATGAAATCGCTGCCGCTCATGGTAAAGGTGTATTTTCTACAGTAGTCCGAGCAAAGGATTTGAAACCAGGCAATGCTGAGCCTGATGAAGTGGCTATAAAAATTATTCGTAATAATGAAACAATGTAGGTGATTATATTATTTGTTATCTATTTTTTCTGCTTTACTTCCTTTCCTGTGTTGTTCTGAACTCTCGCGCATCTTTGTGGTATAGGCACAAGGCAGGTCAGTTAGAGGTTCAGATACTGCAGAAACTAGCTGGTGCAGATCCTGAAAACCGGAGGCACTGTGTTCGTTATCTTTCTAGTTTCAAGTATAGAAATCATCTTTGTTTAGTTTTTGAGTCTCTTCATATGAACCTTCGTGAAGTTTTAAAAAAATTTGGTCGCAATATTGGCCTGAAGCTTACTGCTGTCAGAGCATATGCAAAACAGCTTTTTATTGCGCTGAAGCATTTAAAGAATTGTGGGGTTCTTCACTGTGATATAAAGCCTGATAACATGTTGGTATGTTTGTTACTCTTTTCTGGCCACTTGTTACTCTAATGAAATCTGCCATGCATACTCAGCTTTACATAATTTTTTTCCCTTCAACTTTTAATGCAGGTGAATGAGGCAAAAAATGTGCTTAAGCTTTGTGATTTCGGTAATGCTATGTTTTCTGGAAAAAATGAGGTTACACCTTACCTTGTTAGCCGTTTTTATCGGGCTCCAGAAATTAGTAAGTACTAATGTTAAATACTGGATACATGAACATAGTTGGTAAATTTTATTAGTTCAAAGCTGGTTTTATAACCGTATTCTGAAGTTTGAAGTTCCATTTTCCAGTTTGTTCCAAGCTCCTCATTTCATCTGGGATTTCAGTTTTTCATATGTTATCTAACCTCTTGTTAGTTTATCTCATTTAGTGCACTAGATCACTAGTTTAGTATTGTTAATGTACAAGTGCGTGGAAGGAAATTGTGTTTTCATTGGTACTGGTGACATCAGTAAGGCATGATACCTGTTTTAAAAAATCAGAGGTTAGGTTATATTTGTTATGTTTGATAATTTTCTATGTAGTTGAAAAGCTTTTGGGATCCTTTTCGATCTTGTACATAACATTTTTATATTAGTCATTGTCTGGCATGATATTTACTTTTTGCACAAAAGTAAACATGGGAATGTCTACTTCTTTTATAATATTTTATTTTTAAGTTTTAGAGTATCAATAACTTCTCTATGTAATTTGGTTTCAGTTCTTGGCTTGCCCTATGATCATCCCATGGATATGTGGTCTGTTGGTTGCTGTTTGTATGAGCTTTACACTGGGAAAGTTCTCTTTCCTGGTCCTTCAAATAATGATATGTTGCGACTTCATATGGAATTGAAAGGTCCATTTCCGAAGAAGATGCTTAAGAAGGTAGGTATCCTTTATTCATTCTGGTGATGTTGATGATGGTTGATCAAAGCTACTGACCATGTTGAAAAAAGACATCATGCAGGATATGTTCTATCCTTGAAAACAATAAGGGAACCTGATTGAGCTCAAAACTTCTACCTGTTTTTTTTTAATTTAATTCACTTAGCTAATGCTTGTACCCATCTTCTGGACTTCATTTTCCAGGGTGCATTTGTTGATCAACATTTTGACCACGATTTGAATTTTCATGCTTCAGAAGATGATCCTGTTACACAAAAGGTATGCTGGCATTTGTTCCACCAGTGTTTTAACCCTATATTATTATTACCTCTCATATCAACTGGCATTTTCTACTCGTGCATTTGCAGACTATAAAGAGGATGATTCTAAATATAAAACAGAAAGATATTAGCTCCATCATTAAAGGTTCTCCAGGCGAGGATCCAAAAACGCTTGCTCATTTTAAAGACCTTCTAGACAAAATTTTCATGTTGGACCCAGATAAGAGGATGACTGTTTCTCAAGCAGTAGCTCATCCATTCATCACGGGCAAGTGAACCATGTTGCTGATTTTCTGACTCAAAGAAATGATGTTGCACTAGATAATTTGTACATTATGACCTAATTCACATTCAGAAATCTAATCATTGAGAGTTACCTGTCTTTTATCTTCTCTTCGATGGCCTATAAGCATTGGACAGTTCTAAGGCGTGGTTGAAGCCAAAAGTGGTGGTTTGGTTGGGGACTTTTACTGGAGGTTCTTTCGGTCGAATGTACTGTTTCTATCGTAAGACAACTTGCCAAAGGCGTTTTTTACACCTTGTAATCATTGTTTATATAAACATTGTGAAAAAATTGATCAGATCTGGTTCTTATTTTATATATTGTAGTTTCTGTATCTTTACATACTTGGTGCAATTGGACTTATTATGATTCTAATAAGGAAAGAAGGGATGGAAATTCTCACTTCTCATTTGTCGATTTTACCTTATTCTGAATATTAAGGTTTTCAATTGTTTAGTCTTCTTCTAGTTTCTACAGACTATCTCCTCTTCTGTTTAAATTTGTTTGAATCCTTTGGGTCCTGGGGAGTCTAATTATATTTTTGGTTCAGGATTTCTGTACCCTGCTTTGAGGCATTCCTCCAGTGCTTAGATGCTTAAAAGGGCATCCAGGAGAAGGTACCTTAGTTTGTTCATTAGGAGTTCTTTGAAACCGTTGCAAATTCATGTCTTGATTATTTCCACACAAGTTGAATTCTATATGCTTTTCATTGGAGGCGTTTGTTATCATACATCTGGTGATTGTTCTTGGAATGATCACTGTTTTTATTGACGTGTTCTTAAAAATGCTTTTCAAGTGATATCTCTACGGCACACATATCTTTGTCCCATCATACATGTTTGTATAAGATTTGTGTTCTGTAGTGGTATCGTCATTTTAAATTGTCTTCTCTGATGCATAGATGGTGAAGATGATGTTTCGTTATGGTAAATTCTTTGTAAGATTTATGTAAACTGCATTCTAATGAGTTGCATACACCTGATCCATGGTCTCTCATTCTGAGGCACTTGCTCTGGGGATTTGGTGCTGCGCTCTTGAAGTGGCTGTTTACTTGGTAAGCAATCTGGTTCTTGTTTTTACTTTTCTTTGATTTGTTCTTTAGCTTATGCTTTTACCTTCCCTTCATAGGCCATAGGCTATTGTTATTCTTCATTTCGAGGAGAATATTAACATAATGTTATTTCCTGTTTTTTCAGAGCACTATGTGACGTGATGCAGCTCTAGTAAGTATCATCATTCTCATGGTTGTTTGATGCGCCCTTTAATGCTTGTGTGTTTGAAAATACAATATCTTGAGATTGACATTTACTGTGTTCTTTTGCCAAATATAAAAGTAAAAGATGGGCTACTTTTGGCAACTTCTAGAAGCATTAGACAGGCATAATTTATCAAGGACCAATTTATTGCTTCTGCTTGTTTGAATTTATTTGGTTCTGTGGGCAATCAAGTTTTGTGCAACTTGGAGACTGTTGACCATTGTTTTGAAACCTAGTGTGGACATTGTTCTCTGCTTTTTATAGCCTTTTTTTTCTTATACACGGATTGAAGGGCACTGGAAAGATGTATGTTGAAAGTCCACCGCACGTGTCAATCCCTGCTATTTCCTCTTTGAGATCGATTAGTATTCTTTGGTGCTGAATTCTTTTTTCATCCTCTGATCAGTTTTAGTTTAGATGAAGTATCGTGAAGAAATGTCACTTAAGGTTGGTTCCATCTACTCTGTTTTTATATATGTGAAATTCGACCCGTGATGGCAGTGGCTGTAAAATGTTACCTTTTGGTGCTTCTGGTTGCGTGTCCATTTGGAGTCTGATGGTGTTTAACAACATTATAGCTTGTTTAAGAATACCATCTTCTGCATCTTTTAGTTATGGAGAATTAGGGTTTCACGAGTCTGCAAAAGGAAGTTAGAGAGCTTGCAGATTATGACCTGTTCTTCGTAAAAACTGGAATGGGCCATATTTGAGGATTTTAGGTGTCGCAAGTAATAGTCTGTGGTAGTCTCATAACGCTTCGTGTTGGCTATTCATTCACTGACTCCTCAGAAGTTTAGAATTCTCCCGATGCACTTTTCGGCGATCAAATTGTTGTAATATGCCAACTTTATCTTGTCCATGCCTTGGGAAAGTGATCTAAATGCAATGGATGGACATTGTTCTGCTTTCTTTATTTCTGACATTTGGCTAAACAAAACCATGTCTGCCTCATTCGTACAAGAAAGTTGATTTTTCCTGTCAAGGAGGTAACTGAGATTATTAAGACTCGAAAAAAAGATCGTTTGGCGTTAAAGTACTAGTTTTAGTTTTCTTTTCTAAACGCCGTTTCGTGAATTCAGGTGTGTCAATTTCTACCTAATTTGATGCCCTGGGCCGTTTGAGCAAGTTTTCTCAAAGTAAGAAATGTTCAAACAACTTGAGAAGCTTTTTTGAGTCTTTTATTAA
>JAOQMP010000001.1:341413-353822 GCA_027563575.1 Erythroxylum pedicellare
TTTATAATTATTATTAGTAAATAAAAATTAAAAATTCACAATAATTATAAAAATTGAAGTAAATAAAATAACTAATTTTAAAAACTTTGAAAAAAAGAGGAAGGAGAGGGAGGAAGGAAGATTTTAAAAATTTTTAAAAATTTTGCAAAAAAATCTCCTTATTTTTTAAAATTTTCGGTACAGCTCGGTATTTGGTACTGACCAATATCATCCGAAACGGGCCAATATTGACCAATATTTAAATCTAATACCACCGATCCTTTGTTTAGTACCAGTTTTAGTCTGGTATAGTACATACCCGCCAGTACGAAACGATATTTATATCTTTGACTATAAATATATGATATGAGCTAATTAAATATTATCTATATGATAATTCATCTTAAATTTTAAATTCTAACTCTAATTAATTATATTTAATTCAAATTAGTAATTTGTTATATTTATTTTAAATAACTAATTTAAGTAAAAATTAATTAGCCCATGTCAAAAATTAAAAATTGGATTACAGTGAATGAAATTTAATTAGTCACATGTCTATTTTATCATTATTTTTTAACTAAAATATAAAAAAATGTATCATGCCATGCGTCATAACTTCTCTTTTAGTGACCCGTACACAATCGCTTAAGGCTTCAAGTCTGAGCATGTCATCACATGGAAAATGGAAAAACAGTTTCAAGTTCCACAAATCCTGACACAAACCAGCCTGTAATGAACATAACTTACAAATGAAATCGAAACCTGAAAGTGATTAGATCCAAAATTGTTCATGAAGATGTAATGCCACCACCACTTTGTTGCCACAAATTGATAATATCGGTGGCCTGGTTAAGAAGTATGATCATCTTCTTCTGTGATATCCATGGTTTACTCTCCAGAGTAGCTTTAAGCTCTTCCCAAGCGTCCTTTCTCGGCCAGAAGAAGTACGGACTCACAGGCACTGAACCATGCCCAGGTATCATCTGATCAAGAGCTAGTCCTATGTTCTTCTCCATCCATATGAACTTCAACACCAATCTTGGCTTCTCCACCTTTTTAACCACCACCTCAGTTCTCTGCAAGTACCCAAACCAAGCTCTGTAACAAAAACACTCAGTGAATGCTGTGACTTTTGAGTGAACTAGATTTATACCCACCTGTGTTTCTTCGTCGGAGATGGGTTCCTTGGATTGTGCTGCGAGAGTTTCCGGCACGGCCAAAGGACTGAGTCTCTGGTTTCTTCGGATGAGATTGGTTTTGGGATGAATCGAATTGGGTTTTGGAGTGAAGGAAGTGGAGATTTTGAAGCTTCTGATAGTAGGATTCGTACTAGAGAATACAGGGCATGTTAAGACATTGTTGATGGTGGATTGAATCATCGTCTTTGTCTTGTAAGAATCCTAACCTGTCTTCCTGCAAGATGAACTAGAGCGTAATTGGCACTCACTCACCGGCCTGGTTTTGGATAAGGCATTGAAGGTGGGTTGCAGAAAATTTTGGGTCAAAAATGCTAAATTACGAATGGGCTTAGCCTTCTGTTGATCTTAACACTTTTGGTCCTTCATTTCAGCTAAGGCCTAAAGAGTAATTTAATCCACCAGTTTTGTAAATTTACTTATTGGGTATCACTCTTTTTTTATTGAGGATATGTCGGAATTCTGTATCCCTCAATTTGTAGTGTAAGCTGTTTTCGGTTTTTTCTTTTCCTCCTCCCAAAAATAAAAAAATCGGGTAAATTAATTCAAGAAATTAAAAAATTATAAATAGAAGTGAATGGGCCTAAATTTTGTTGGGCCTTTATTTATTGGGCCTCCAAAAGGGCGGGAAATTGAATAAAAAAAAACAATTCCCGAATCAGCCGTTCAAAAGATTTAAAACTGTAGAAAAAATTAATAATAAGTAATAACGCAACTTTTTTCTTATAAATCTCTCTCTCTCTCTCTCTCTCTCTCTCGGTGAGGATTTCTCAGGTTGCCGGCGGGAACCCATTGAGATCGGTAAGAGGATCTTCTTAATTTATTTCTCCGTTTAGTTAATTAATTTTTATCTGTTGATTGTATGAGGATTTGCATGTTTCGATTCAAATCGAAATGTTTTTCTTTGGTTTTTCGGCGAAGTAGATGTATTAAACTTCGTCGTTTTTGAGATTTATAATTTCTTGATGGATCTTATCTGTTAATTTTGTACTATTTAGAGGCTTTCGCGATCTTTTTGGTTTTAGATTGATTCACTTGAGTCTGTGGTTTTGAATTTTCCAGATCTCGAAGTTTTGGTTTGTAGTGAAGTGTTAAATACGGAATTCCTATTAATATTTTTTAGAAATGGTTTCGAGCAAGTGGTGGACATATATGATTGATTTCTTGATTGCTTCCATTTTTTTGTTTTACACGCTCGTAGAAGTTTCTTTTTGTGGTTGGAGATGCACTTTGGAGAGATACATCTGATGAATACTTTCACTTTCCTGCAGTTGTTTTTCTTTCAGTTTCTATTTAAGAGGCTGTGAGCGACCATGTCTATGGTTGATGAACCGCTGTATCCTATAGCTGTTCTGATAGACGAGTTAAAGAATGATGATATTCAGTTACGGCTGAATTCAATTCGTAGATTATCAACTATTGCACGTGCTCTTGGTGAGGAGCGAACGAGGAAGGAACTAATTCCTTTTCTAAGTGAAAATAATGATGACGACGATGAGGTGCTTTTGGCAATGGCGGAGGAGTTGGGGGTGTTTATTCCCTATGTAGGAGGAGTGGATCATGCCCATGTTTTGCTCCCACCTTTGGAGACCCTTTGCACAGTTGAGGAGACATGTGTGAGAGAAAAAGCTGTCGAGTCTTTGTGTCGAATTGGATCTCAGATGAAGGAGAGTGACTTGGTTGATTGGTTCATCCCTTTAGTCAAAGTGAGATATCATAGATATTAGTCTTGTACTTGATAATTATTGGAAGCCAAAAAAGTTCTGGTTGATTTGTTGCAACTTTTACTTTGCAAAGATTTTGGCCCCTTTATAGCTCATATCAAGTTTTGTTCCAAATCTCTATAATATCTTTGTTCCTAATCTCTATAATTGATATTCACTTTCTTTTATAGGAAATTTTATTTCCGCAGAGTTGTAATCAGCTCGGGTAATATCCGTAAAGTTTTCTCTTCAAGTTCATTTAGATATTAGTGTTCCACTTTTTCTCCTAATAATGTTGGATTTGTTAGGGGCTAGACATCCATATATATGCTGCAAATTCTCGTCCAAAATTTTTGTCATTGTCAAGTATAGAGGTTTATTCTCCTTTTCTTTGGTTGAATCAAGGATGCTTACAATTTGGAACTTAATCAGACATTAGTCTTTTCTTCATATTCTTTTTTAATGAAAAAAATATGTAACCACTGTTTGGTTTTGGTCTTTTTGAGGATGAGTATGTATGTTTGATGCTTTCTATTTGCCAGTATCATGACTATAGTTCATTTATGCTGAACTGCTTATCATCAGAGATTGGCAGCCGGAGAGTGGTTTACGGCTCGTGTTTCTTCATGTGGTCTATTTCATATTGCCTATCCTAGTGCTCCTGACATGTTAAAAACAGAATTGCGAACTATATACAGCCAACTGTGTCAAGATGATATGCCCATGGTCAGGAGATCAGCTGCAACAAATCTGGGAAAATTTGCTGCTACTGTTGAGGCTACTTATTTGAAGAATGACATCATGTCAATATTTGAGGATCTTACCCAGGATGGTAATTGAACTACTAATGTCTTTGTGGAAATTGACCTCTGATTTTTAGTTGTAGAATATGGAGCAGAGCTCCACAGTGTAGAACATCTTTACCGTTTGCAAATAGAAAAATGTTGAAAGATATGAAAAACATGAAATAGAAATTAATAAATCTTCCTAATTGATGTTTTGATGTCTTGAATGTTGTGGTGGAAGCGTGGACTTAGAATTCCTTGCTTTTTATAGTTGTTATCTCATTGAGAATGGGGCTGAAGTTCTTAATTATTTTTCATCCCAGATCAAGATTCTGTTCGGCTATTGGCTGTTGAGGGTTGTGCTGCTCTTGGCAAATTGTTGGAGCCACACGATTGTGTAGCTCACATTCTTCCTGTTATTGTCAATTTCTCTCAGGTATTACATAGTTCAGATATCTAAAAAAAATTAGTGTAAAGTCCCTTGGCATCTTGCATGTCATGCCAACACTCATGCTTGCTCTGCATTATCATCAGCTATGTTGCTTGGCCAATAATTTCAGTATTATAGATGTACCCTTTCTATCATTTGTGTCTAAATGCTTCTTAATATTCTTCTTTTAATAAATTATGCAAGTTGTGTTGGACCTTGTTAGAAGCATTTGAAAATTGTTAAAAGTTGAAAATCAATTCAGATTTAATTGGATTGATGCAGTTGTGTTTGATAAGTGAGAGGAGAAATTCCACCTGAAAAAGTTGAGTGCTTCAAAAGTGTTCAGTCTTTAAGTTAATAATGTATTTTTGGTACTTCAGAAAGCGTGTGAATAATTATTCTGGGACTTAGTTGCTTAAATACTGCCAGTTTGTGCTGACATAATTGGTTTAGTGGGCCAATATATTAAATGTTACTGGAAACATCTTTAATCTTTTTTCTCTTGCTAGGTAATGGATGCAGTAATCACCCTTATTTTACATAGTTCTTTTACTTTATTGCTAATTTACACGTAGGACAAGTCTTGGCGTGTGCGGTACATGGTTGCCAATCAATTATATGAACTTTGTGAGGCTGTGGGGCCTGAGCCCACGAGGTATATACCTAAAATTTGAACTTATGTTTTTTTTGCGTTGATGATTTTACTTTCTGAATATCCATCCTTTAATTTGATGTTAGACAATTGATTAGTGTCAACGGTATCTAATTCCAAAATTTGGAACTATTGCTTCTACCTTAAGGATGGATTTGGTTCCAGCATATGTGCGATTGCTTCGCGATAATGAGGCTGAAGTACGAATAGCAGCTGCTGGAAAAGTAACTAAGTTCTCCCGCATTTTAAATCCAGAACTTGCAATTCAACATATTCTTCCCTGTGTGAAGGTGAATATCTAGAATTTGGTGCCTGCTGCACTTTGGATCCAAACAATTTTGAAACAATTGCCCATCTGTTTCATGCCAATTTCCCTCCTTGCTCTCTTTGTAGGAACTATCATCAGATTCGTCCCAGCATGTCCGTTCTGCTTTGGCTTCAGTGATAATGGGAATGGCTCCTGTTCTAGGGAAGGTAAAGATTATCTGCTTTTTATAAGTCATGACTGTTATTTCCTTCCTTTGTTTGGTACATGGTGGCTGGACGTGTTTTGGCCTTGGCTGTGTTTTCTGATTTTTCTTAGGAAGTTCTAAGAGAGATTGAATTTATGTTTTAATATCATAGAAATTTTGATATTGTCTGGCTGCTAGTTATGATTGAATTAGTGATCTTCGTGTGGAGTATGCTATGAGTTATATTTTGCTTACAGCTGTTGTGTGCTAGTGATTTGATGTCAATTTTCTGCTTGATTTCTCTTCTTTCTTATCCCTTGGTTGCTGATGTGGCTCTTTAACTGTATCCTATTCGTTTACCTTCTATTACCCAGTTTGCCCAAGCTCAAAGCGTATTGTCTTCTTGGAATTTGATAATTTTTGGAAGTTTTTATGACTTGATAACTAATGGGCTTTTTGTTTGTGCAATTTTTTTGTCTGCTTGAAATTTGTTGAGCTGTTTGCTATTTATATGAACCTACATTCTTTCAGTTTCCTTTATCATGGTCATGTACATGCAATGGATTCAAACTTCATTTGGTTTTTAATGCAGGATGCCACAATTGAGCAGCTTCTTCCTATATTTCTTTCCCTGTTGAAGGATGAATTTCCGGATGTTCGTCTGAACATAATTAGCAAGCTTGATCAAGTGAATCAGGTTTGTAACAACTGAAGACAACTTATTATGTTTGATGTGGTAACATAATCTTATAAATTGAGCATAGAATTTTCATGGGAAAGACCTTGCCGGTTATCTTTAGGCACTATGACCTTCCTATCGTTTATTTTTTTCCTTTTGGAACTTTATCTTTTGCTATTTAATCCTTTGAAGGTCATGGAGTTGCATGTCTGTGACAAAATGAAACATGCTTCTATTACATCTTACCATTTATTGTAACTCAGATGTAGTTTCTTTTGTAAAAATTTCATGTCCTCTGGAAACGGATTCTTTTGCACTATTGCACTATTGCACTATACCATAACATTCACATATGACAGAAAAATATGCTGCACTTGCAGGTTATTGGCATTGATCTACTATCCCAATCTTTATTGCCTGCCATTGTGGAGCTTGCAGAAGATAGGCATTGGAGGGTTCGGCTTGCAATTATAGAGTACATACCTTTACTAGCAAGTCAGCTGGGAGTCGGATTCTTTGATGATAAACTTGGTGCTCTTTGCATGCAGTGGCTACAGGATAAGGTTTGTCTTTTCATTTTTTAATTTACAAAAAGCAGCGTATAATAGTCACATCCCTTTTGTTTTGTAGTTCTCTCCAGTTTTTAACTTTTGTTCTCTGGTAGGTTTACATATTAGAGTTCTTGTGGTATTAAGATGGATATTCAGAAAGTAAAATCATACTTTGTGATGTAGGTGTACATCTAATTTTGATGATTATCCTCACTGGAAATGTGATGTAGGTTTATTCCATCCGTGATGCTGCTGCAAACAATCTAAAGCGGCTTGCTGAAGAATTTGGTCCTGAGTGGGCAATGCAGCACATTATTCCACAGGTTTTTTGTTTTCCTTCGTACTATTTTTGACATCAGATTCTGCATTCCATTGTTTTATCTATTGTTTGCGATAATTTTGTTTCTATCAGTTTTCCTCTCTCTGAAGAGTGCATTCTTAGTGAATATAATGTATGCCAAAGAAACTAAAAAGAATAAAAAGAGGATGCTTGATGCGCAATAGTAGTAAAAAGTGCTTGACCAGAAACTTTTGGATTAGCAATGCCATTAAGGCTGGCTTCTTGTTTTCCTTGTAACATGTATGAAGTTCTTGAAATGGTTTCACTGGAAGATACTTGTTCTTTGCTCTGGCCTTATTCTGTGTGCCATTTTTATACATTTGGATGGTTGTATAATACTCTCATTTGTGCTTATCTCCCATTTTAAATTGATAGAAACTTTCTTCCAGCTTCCTTCCAACAAAATGAGAGTTTTATTATCTTGTGCAGGTTTTGGAAATGGTCAACAATCCGCATTATTTATATCGGATGACCATACTACGCTCTATCTCACTCCTGGCTCCAGTTATGGGCTCAGAAATTACTTGCTCCAAGCTGCTTCCAGTAGTTATCAATTCAGGAAAAGACAGGTAAAGATAGTGATCCTTGTTAACTGGGTAAGAGCAGAACTGCCGCATGTAAAACTGGGCGTTTCTGATTGCTGAATCGGTTTCTGTATACAGGGTACCCAACATCAAATTTAATGTAGCAAAGGTGCTGCAGGCCCTCATTCCAATAGTTGATAACTCCGTGAGTGCCAATAATGAATTTTTCTATACCTTTATCTTTCTTTTTCTCAAACCTTATGCCCTTTTTGTGTCGATCTTTTTGTTAATCCCCTGTACTTCAATGTTCCCTCAACAGGTTGTCGAGAAAACAATCCGTCCTGCATTGGTGGAGCTGAGTGAGGATCCGGATGTTGACGTTCGCTTCTTTGCTAACCAAGCCCTCCAGTCGATCGATAATGTGATGATGTCTAGTTAGATATGATCTGTTCCATACCTTTATGCATGTGTTGAAGATATCCTGGCCAGAAAGTGCTGTAGTTTTGTTTCCTCAGATGAGTCCCTTCATCGCTGACATCTCTTGACTTTGTCTCATTTGTTGTGATGCCATAATGTTTTTTTCCTTTTTACGAAGTAATTGACTCTGATTTGTTCATTAGCATTTCTTACACTTTCTTATGAATTTATTCCCTACTTTTCTTCTTCTTACCATGTTTCCATAATCCAGAAATGATATGTGAAGCCTTAATATTTTCCAGTTATTGGTAAATTACAAATTTTAATCAGTGCCTCTGGTTATTGCCATATTATTTTCTCCTCTGGACAATTTGCCTATTTAGGAATGGACGGAGCTATTCTCTAATGCCCTGGGAAAGAGGTTTCTTCTCATCTCCTGCTTTGGTGTGGCTTTTTTTAATTTCAATTTTTATATTTTTAAAATTATCATATTGTTTGGTCATTATATGATATCATATTAATTATCTATTTTTTCTCAAAATGATATAATATTAAAATTTAAAAATATAACATCATTTTATAATTATTAATAAATGAAAAAGTTAATGAAATATGACTGAAGATTGAAAAAGAGGTAAATAAAGCTTTATACCAAAATGTAAAATCTTATTGGTCTTAGAAAATTTCTATTATATAAAATAATTTTTTTATTATTTGTATATTGGTATGGAACAAAAGTATGACTCGTGACTAGAACTGGAAGAACTGCCAACACTTGGTTCCATTACAGGTACTATTTTAGCAACCAGTGCATCAAACAAAACGAAGTAGCAGATTCATGAACAATGAAAAGAAACTTATGTACATATTAATTACATGAAAATGGTCGTCTGATACGAAATAAATTATTATCCGCCATTGATGAAACCTTTGATCTTAGCGATCATCTCAAGAGTTCGAATCTGCGAGAGTTTAGACTTGCTCAGTACCTGAAACGCATGTCCTACGCCTTCATGCACCACATGTTCCACTCTATTACCTGCGTTGACCATAGCATCTACGAACTCCAAGTTTCGATCTTTCAATATATCCATGTCCGACACACAAACCATGAACCGGAATAGCTTCAGTTCCTCCATTTTCGTCGACCCTTTTGCCAGAGGGTTGCACCATGGATGATCACGATTTGCCCAACACGGCAGGGCTAGTCTCCAGTAAGTGTCGGAGGCCGGCAAGCTCAGAGCTGACCGAGACGGTTGTAATGCGGCGTACTTCTCGCTATTGGTACGTGTCTCCCCACAAAAAAATGGTTGTATCAAGATAATGCCACTAAGAGTTAATGGCTTAAGGGTTAAACTCTCAGATGAGTTGTCACAAGTCTGTCTTGTTGCTACATTATAAGCTATGTTAGCTCCGGCACTATCACCGGCGAGAAAAACTTTAGAGAAATCGCACTTCTCGGACCACCAACAACCACCACCACCACTCAGAGCTTGTTGTCTTAACCACATTAGAGCTTTGACACCGTCTTCATAAGCTGTCGGGAGTGTGTTTTCCGGTGCTAAACGGTAATCGACGGATATGATTAAACAACCGGTTTTTGAAGCTAGCTTTGAGAGGAACTCATGGTAGCAAATCCAAGCAGCCGAGCCAACACAAAACCCACCTCCATGAAAGTACACGATCAATGGAAGCTTAAGTTTGGACAAGGTAGGGACATAGATACGTGCCCAAATGCCTGTGAACTTATCGACGACCAGGTCCAGTGACGTGACGTCTGGTTCAGAAGCTAGTGAGCGAAGGACACATGGGACAGTCTGAGGTCTCTCGACATACCCATCTTTGTATACTCTGATAAGGCCTTCTATCTCCTCGGTTACGACGCCGTGTTGGTGGTGGTGACAGTCGCTGACCATCTCTAGGGTGAGTCCTGAACCAAGTGAAATGGCACCCATATTTCTGTAAGAACACAGTGAGTTCCGAGGTTTGTGGGCTTTGGTGGTTATATAGATACACAGGGACTAAAGTCAAAATGGGGAATAAATAAAAGTGCGTGTGGACACATGATTCACGTGATTCACACGTTGGTGGTGAAGGGTTTTGGTAGGGAAAGTCGCACCCAAGCGGCTTCGGTTTCCTTTCGACCACTATACTTTTCAAGGAACTAATTTTAAATTTATTGGTCAAATTTAATCTAATCCCTAAAATTTTAGATCTTTAAACTTTAATAGTTATTATAAAAGTCCAAAAAATTATAAAAATTTTAAATTAATTTGATAAAAATAAAATTTTAAAATTTTATACACATTTAGAATAAAAGTTTTAATTTAGTAATTTTATTAATCATATATATATATATAATAAATCATTTGTACATATTAACAAATAATTTATAATATATAAAAGCATTTTCGAATAAATGATCAATAAAATTATTTTGACAATTAAACTTGAGTATAATAATTTTAACTTAGCTCAGATTTGAGAACACAGATCAATTTTACGCATTTTGACCTCATCTATTTAGGTTAAATTCATTATCAGAATACATCAGATCCTATTTTATTGTGGGACTTTGGATTGAGTTTTAGATTTATGTTTAGCAACCTAAGATTAATCAACTAATTGAGTTATGTAGGACATATCCTAAAGTTTGTACAGAGAATTTTGTGTCTGCTCGTCCTCCGTGAGAGTTAGCAGAATACTGAGTATAAGGTGGTTGTGGTTGACCTTAAAAGGCAAGAGACAGAACAGCAAAAAAGAAAAATGGTTGGAGAATTACCTAACCAACTCCTACAGGACACACAAGAACATGATGTCGTAAGAAGTAATCGTGTGGCCTCACATAGTTGACAATCAATGCATGAAACAAAAGAAGCCATTATCGTCAGCTCGAAATCAACCATCTCTACCTAACTTTTAATCAGTTGCCTGCCAATAACATCTTTTCAGAGGCAACAACTAGTTTGGAGACTTGATTGGGGACTAAATGAGTCTCTCAAAAGTTCTATTAGATAGTGGAGAGGTCGGCCCCTGGACCCTTTTGTTGCAGCCACTCTATGTTTTAGACTTGGATTAGAGCGAGTAGTAAATCTAGCTAGCTAGGTCTTCCCTTCCTTATTTTGAGGATGACCATTGATCATGCACTATAAGTGGTGGTGCTCTTCTTTCTAGTGGACCTATGGCTTCAGAACCAAGTTAAAGTCCGTTTCTGGTCAAAGGGTTATTTGGGTTTCTCAAGTTTACAATCATTCGGGTTCATGCATTGTTCCCATAATATGTCAGATTATAGGCAGTGTCGTTCCCATCCCAAGCTATTACTGATAGAGACATGATGTTATTGGACCTGGAATGGATTTAATCAGACTTTCAAATTAAATTTGGATTTAAGAGGTTTTTTTCCCATTGATTTTAGAGGTCCTAATCAATTTGATAAACAGTATTAGTATAAAATAGCTTCGTTTAAATGTTAAACTCAAATTTACTCAAATTGAATTCAAATTATAAGTTAAAGGGTTTATTTCGATTAGTTAGAAGTGAGTCAAATCTAATTGAAACGTAAAAACGTGATTAAATTTGTCCTAGTTACTCTTCGGGACAGAATAACAAAATAAAGGAACTTCTTGAACGAAAAAAAAAAGATCCAATAATTTTGAAAGAATTGAACAAAGAATAATTATCACAGTACAACCGAATAATACAAATTTAGTTGATATCTATGAATCGAAGAGGAAAATGTTAAAGGTCAAGCCCCACCTTTCTATTTTTTTCTTTTTTTCCTTTTTAATTACATTGAAGAGAGTAAAAGAGAATTTGTTATTAAGTCCATTATTGATTATTATTAAATTAGTTCTATATAATCATGACAAGATGACTATGTCATAATTAAGTTAGAGAATTAGATTCAGTTCGACCCAAAATTATTAAATCAACATATAAGTTTAGATCGTAAGCCGCCGACTAAGAATGATAATAGGTTGACTCATGAATTTAAATCTAGCTTTTTTTTTAACGAGTCAGCTCATAGGTCAAATCAAGTTTAAATTAGTCTGAGATTCAATTTTTTAAAATAACACGGCATTATTTTATTTAAAAAAGTTAAGTTTCAGATAAATCTGAATCTGAACAACTCAGACTCGAATTCAATTAAAAAATATTATTTTATATTTTTATTTTAAAAAATTAGCGAGACTGGCTCATTACCGTACCTGATAGCTACTATATTCATATGACATGATCTCTAAATTATATATGTATTAAACTGATCATAATACTATGAAGAACATTTTTCTAAGATCATGTACTAAATGGTACAAAATCATCTAACAGAACATGTTTCTAAGACTGAAACTAAGAATACTACAATGACAATTAATTTACATCATATAAAACAACATCTGAGATTAAGAAACACTACGAACGAATTGTGTGGCGACACAATGGACACGAACTACTCTTTCTCAGCCACTGGCCTAAGCAATCTGAATGGTATTCATGTGCACAAGGCATGCGAGTAGCTATACACACCTCTTCTAAAGAAATCAACCATTGCTTTGTTTCACCGACTCTATCTAGTTTTCTCCAAACGTTCAATAAGTTCCTCACCAGGCAACAGCTCTGGAGATTTCTCATGCTCACTCTCGTCATAGTAAGAAGTCTCATCAGAATCACTTTCATTAGTACTTAATTCCTCATCAT
>JAOQMP010000001.1:364349-375244 GCA_027563575.1 Erythroxylum pedicellare
GTTTTTAACAACAAGAGTTATTAAAATAAATCGAACCAGAAAGTTAAAAACTAACATGAAAAATTGGACGATTCAAGATTTTTATGGATAAACCAGTCGAATTGGTTCGATTTTTTAATGGTTAATTATCAAAAAAACTCAAACTTTTGTTCAATTTTCAATTATAACCTTAACTTTAAAAAATAACTGTAAAATGCTCAAGCTTTTAATTTTTTTCCATTCTAGCCTTAACTTTAAAAATTGACAATAAAATGCTCAACTTTTCAATTTTTTTCAATTATAGCTCGGTGTTATCTGTTGTTCTCCCAATACCCTCAGCCCTCTATTTTCTGTTTGTTCTTCAGATACCTCAAACTACTCTCGCATTGCAACATACTGCATCAATAAACTCATCTTTTTTAGTTCGTTCTCTTGATGCCTTTAATGTGAAGGTGTCAAGGCTACGTAATCTGAAAATCGAAGGGTGAGGGTGTCGAGAGAACAAACTGAAAACGAAGGAAAAAACTGAAATCAAAGCATAATGTCGTCGGGACTGTGTAATATGATTTAAGTCATTTTTAAACAACAAAATCGTTTCATTAATCTTCATTTATTATATTAATCTTGGCTGATATGTATTAATAGTTAAAAATTTTTAAACATGTGGCAAGTTACGTTAGCAAACTTAACGAAAACATTAACGTCGCACTAGAATTAAAAAAGTTGAAAGTTTAAATATTTTATTACTAATTTTTAAAGTTCAAGCTAGAATTGAAAAGAAATTGAAACAAAAAGTACTATTTAAAAATTGATAATATTATAATTATATTTAATTTTTACTAATAATGTTTATTTAATTATATTATTAGTAAAAATTGATAACATCTGGCAATATATGATCGACAATTTGTTTTTTCGTCAGAAGTTAAGCTAAATCAAGGATTATGAATCAAAAAGTACTATTCCAAATAGAAGTAATTAAAAAGCATGGAATTTTTTTCAGATTCATTTATTAAATTTTCTGAATTATAAAAAACAGTTTATAATATTATAAATATTAAAATTAAATTTTATAAAACATTTTTCAAGTTAGTTTACCAGAAATTGTTATATAACTCATGTAACATAAATTATATGAATGATATTCGTTTATATTAAAATAACTCCAAACATGATTATATCAAAGATTCCTTTTTTTTAAGAGTTTTTAATATTAAAACATATTCTTTAAATTTAAAATAATTAAAATATTTTTATAATTAATAAAATCACAATATTTCTTACTCAATAAAAAATAATAAACTAAAATTGGTAAAATAAAAAGTTTGAAATTCTTTGGATGGGTAAAAAGACTAATCAAATATACTAATATTGTAACTCAAATTAATTCATAAATCCGACCCGAACTATTAGTTTGAACCATATTTAATTAGTTTAGTTCGAATTTAACAATCGGGTTAAATCCTCATTATGTAAATAACATTTTATTAATGCAAATGTGATTTTAATTTTTTAAATTACATACAATGTCTATATCTTTTACTTTTTTTAATTTAGACACTCATTAACAATGACTATGGTAATTCTAATAATCCTCATTAAAAATTTGGAAAAAAGGACAAAATACATAATTAAAAAAAAACTAAGAGTTTAGAAGGTTGCAGGCTCAGAATTTGACTGCTTAATTGTTTTATTTTGGTGATATGGGAAATTATTGCTTCTGAGCTAGACGACATGTAGTATCAATCCAAATCCTTAGTCCACTATGGCTACTAGCATCTATATCCATTAGATGCTTAAGTCATATGGTTCAATTCCTTTAACTTGAGTTAATAACATTTCACATCTGTTTTTTTAATTTTAATCTCTTATTTTTTGTTATTTAGTAATTATTGGTGACCATTTTATTTTTAAAATAAAATTTTTATAAAAATAATTTTTACTATTTATCAGTAAATGATTATTAAATTAATTACACTTGACTCAAATTAATAATTTATTAAAATTTATCTTAAATTATTAATTTAAGTGAAATTTAATTAGTCTGAGTTGAATTTAGGAACTAAGTTAAGTTATCGTATATTTAATTAGTTCATATTTTATATTTTTTAGCTAAAATTTAATAGAAAAGAACTTTTTAAGTTTTTTTCAAGAATTTTATTTTATTTTTAAATTTCTTAAAGATATAAACATTTTTTACTAATAATAATAATAATAATAATAATAATAATAATAATAAAGAAGCATTTTTAACTATTCTTTAAAATACATAAATAATTAAATATCTGAACCAAATATGACATTAATCTTAAATCCAATAGGAGATAACGGCTGAGGAGTCCAATAACGTACAAATTCAGGAACATGGCATCCATTTGGAGACATTTAACCAGACCATGATCTCCACTGCCATCCCCCTTTGACCTCAAACCAAGAACTCTTACACATTAAATTAATGGAAACCAAAAGACATCATTTTCCAAGTTCTTGGTTTATATATCAGTACGACCCTGCTCAGAACACAAACCACACCTACCTAGCCAAGCCATGGACTTCCTGTGGAGTAAGAGTACACAAATACATGATCAAAACACGGACCCTGATCAGGATTTTACCAGGATCGACGATGATATGTTTTATGCGGAGCTTAAAAGGCAGGTTTTGCTATTAATAGATGAAGATAGTGAAGATTCTTCTGAAACAAGACATTCCTGGAAGAGTGATTCCTCAGGTTTGAACAGAAGTTTTCCTGCAATATCACAACCTGGTGGAAGTTACTTCAGTCTGTGGGATATGGAGATCAAGAACTCAGCACCAACCTGGTTAGTGAAAACCTGGAGAAGGACTGGGAAAGGAACGGGTGTGTTCATCCCTCAAATCGTCAAAACCAGAAGTAGTAGTAGTAGAAGACGTGGTAAGTGCTCAGAAGATGGAATTTCTCAGAAGCTCAAGCAACCAACTTGTTTTGCAGGACGAATAGGCTATGGACGGAGACAAGTACAGACACATGGGGGACTGTTCATGGTAGAGATTTGATTGCAACAACAAATGCCATTACAAGGGATGAATGTAAAGTATACTATACTGTGTATAAAAGGAATCATACATATATATAAACATGAAAGCATTGGGCTTTTCTAACAATGCTCTCTCTTTTTAAGTTTTGTGATAGCAATTCCAAAGTGAAAATGGCACTTTTCTGCTTCACTATTTCATTGAATATCCATTCAATCCAACTTAAAATTAATAATTTAATTTATATTAATTTAGAATTTATAAAAAGAAAGTAGTCTTGAGTCACTAATTTTTTTTAACATTGAGAAAGGAATGAGAATGAGGAGTGTTAAAACGAGAAGAACACGAGGAGAGTTTTTTTTTTTTTTTTCAAAGTTCGAAACTTTCTTAGTTGAAGAAGAAGAAGAACGCGAGGTAAGTGATTAATGGTGAACCAATTGAAAGTTTGTAGTTGGGTTTTGTTATTTGGGTTCTGATTCGTAGCACGAGCAGAGATTATCTGATTGTTCCGTAACTGTGTTTGTGTGTTCTTTTAACAATTAGTCTCTTCTTAAATCCTAGAATTCCACTGAGTAGATTTACATCATTAATGTCTTCTTTAAAGTTTGGCTTTATCAGAAAACTCATCAACACCCATTACGCCACGAGTTCTCAGTTTGAATTGGGCTTGATGATGAAAATTAGTAGGAGAAGTGGAGAGTAACCATAATGAAATCTTGATTTTTTCTCTGTTTCTGTTTGTAAATACCCGAATAAGTCAAAGAAGATTTGGGAACCATTAGAATCGACCATGTAAACACTTTGTTTTGGGGTAGCTGGTAAGATTGGAAATTTTGTTATTCTTGTGTTAATTCAAATTCCATTATGTCTATGTACCAGTCTTTGCTCTCAAATTTTGGATTGAATATCCAGTTCTTGACATTCTGTAAGTGTTGGTTTGGTGCTTCTATTAAATTCATCTATATTGGACATTTTAAAGCTTCATTCAAGATGCCTGAAAGAAGTTCTTTAAAGAAGAATACAAACATACAACTTGAAGAAACCTCCTCTGGTTCAAAAAAGGCTAAAGCCTCTTCTGCTTCGAAGAAACCTAGCAATGAAATTGATACAATTTTCTCTGGAAAGAAAAGGAAGAACCCTGATCAACAGCCCAATAAAAGTGTTGCTGAGGATCCAAAATCATTGAAGAAGCAGAAGAAGAAGAGTAGAGATGAGACAAAGGGAAATTTTGCCGGTGATCCACCAGTTAAATCTTAAAGGAAAACAGAAGATGGGTTCGCCATATAACAGAAGAGGAATTGAGTATAAATAATGGTGCTGGTGGTACCCCACTTTGCCCTTTTGATTCTGATCGTTGCTTCTAATGAGAAACTTTAAGATTTTAGAAAGTTGTCTCTCAGAATTTTATTTGGAGGGTTGAATTTTGACTAGTTAATCTTCTTCTTTGTATACTGGTGCTTGAAGACATGAATTAAACCCTCAATTTTTGTTACAAGTTAATGAAATCCTATACTAGTGTCTACTTTTTCTATCTGAGATAGATTCTCAAACTGTTATGGATCAATATGTGATCATGATATTTGTCATCAATTTTAATCTGCCATCTGGTATCTCTGTTTATGTTCACTTGCAAAATTGATCTTTCGTATGTGTCTATGACCTGGATTCTCTTTTTCTGGGGTTGAGATGGAGATCTAACCTGTATGCTTTCATTGAATAAGCATGCTTGTGATGATTCTATATTCATGGTTGATGATTCTACTCCAAATAATAGCAAACCATACTCTTGCTTTGCTATGAAATTCCAAGAACCTAAACTGCCCGTGGCTTGCAGTTCAAGTTCACTTTCGTTTCTAGTAAACATGTATTAAGTCAGAAATTGCTCATCGAATCTGGCTATAAAGTTCTTGTGAAGAGCATGTAATGTCTTTGAGCAGCCAGAAATTGTTCCTAGTCACAGTGCATTAGACAGGGGTTTTATTCTATCAACATTGAAGACTCTCGTGACCAATGATTCATTCAGAGGTCAAAATGTGAGATGAAAAGACAAGCCATTGGAATCAAGATCCAGATCAATTCTCAAAGTTCTAGCCTCCTCACTTCCACAGCCAAACCTATTGTCTCAAGACAACCTAATCCACACCCTTTGATTTGAAAGATCTAAGTTTTAGATAGACATACCTTTCACAAAATTTAGGTCAAAACTCCTATCTGATTTGAAAGGTGAACATCACAGTATATATATTGGGCAATCTATCGGAGCTGGTTCACTTGCTTGAGATCGACTATTTGGATGTACCCTGAGTTGCTCGAGCATTGTTCTCTTGCTCGTGATCATTGTATCAGAATTCAACCGTAATTTACTTGCATCGGCAAAACAGTTCTTGTTTAACTGGATATCTTCTGAAAAAGCTAAATTGACTTTTTAATGAAACGTACACTTATCAAGGCATGCTAAGACCAACTTCTGTCTTTCATAATTCATGTTTTTCTTGTCTATCTTACACCCATCCAATGTAAATACCTGATTTTTTGGAATAGCAGAGATGCCAGAAAAGGTTGATGACATGGAAAATTTTCTACTTCTGATGATGCTTCACATTGTTGGATACCGTAGGAAGCAGAGAAATTTCTCTAATTCTTGTGATTTATAATATATAACATCCTACA
This sequence comes from Erythroxylum pedicellare, assembly GCA_027563575.1. NCBI lineage: Eukaryota > Viridiplantae > Streptophyta > Magnoliopsida > Malpighiales > Erythroxylaceae > Erythroxylum > Erythroxylum pedicellare. Next base: position 370,014 of record JAOQMP010000001.1, read on the forward strand.
GAAGAACTGATTGGAGATGCTATGCATCAGTCTCTAGGGCGTGCCAGCCATAAAGAACTTAGTGCCCGGAGACGCGATTTATAATCATCAATGACGAGAAACGCTCGAGCCACCTGTCGAGTAGTCAAAACTCGAAGCATTTGTTGCAAAGTCTGCTGCCGTAAGAGATCAGCCTGAAAGATCAAATGACAGATTACAGGTTTATCCAAGCCATTTCTGTACAGAAACCATGAATTATCAAAATCCAGTTTCTTTGGTCAACAAAATATTTACTTGATGAAGGAAGTTCTCCAGTGTCGCTAATTTCCCGATTGCAATCGCCATTTGGCCAATGTACTCAGAAACATTCCCTGAACCTTCAGGGCCTAGAGATGCAGATGAAAGTGTATCTACAAGTGACTGTTGCAAGGCTTCCATTCCTTGAGATAAGGCATCTTCAGCTTGTTGGGATGACTGCTGCAGATTGCATATGCCCATCAATTGTTGATCTGTTAGGGGCTCAAGATGGCTTCCCAGTAGCTGAATTTATGGAAAAACTTAAAAGTAAATCAACTAAAACAGGTTTGAAATTCAAGAAAATATTGAACAGTCAATCACCTTCAGAATTTCTGAAGATCGAAATCCACCCAACCACATGAAACACCTCTCTGCAGGTGTCTTCCACATGCCTGAAAGCATGTGAAAAACATCAGCCTTTGCACCAACGCTCTTTAGCCGAAACACTTCATTGTAATGTGCCATTACTCCGTCGACAAGAACACGTAATTCATTGTCATTGACATGAGAATTGACGGCAGATCTAAGGTCACAAATTAGCCGATGATGTTCATCCAGCCACCGAGCATAGTCCGTGTCAAATGCTAAGGCTCCTGAAAGTATATCATTCATGTTTAACTCCAGAACACCAGAATACAGTATCCTCAAACTCATTCTTCAATTACAGGCATTCTCATTTGTCCTTGGACTATGTTTTAAGACCTTAAGACCCAAAGCTAATATAACAAACTGTGTCCCGTTACCATTACCAACTATTGAATGGCCATGATCCCCTGAATAACCACCGGCAATGAAGACTCCCTGCAGTGAAAAATTACAAATCCGTGAAGAAAGAAAAATGGCCTCATATTAACCAAGGGTTTTGAGAAAGCTAGGGAGGAAATTAGAACGAGTCTAAGTGAGACTGTATACAACTAAAATATCATATTTTTATATGTAACTCACTTTATCTTTACGTTTCTTTTTAATGTGATATTACTCGTAAATATTTCCGACATATCTATACCTGTTGGCGAGCTCGTTGGAGTTCTTGCTCTAATTGTGTAAGCTTGAGCCGACTTTTCTCGAGCTGCTGAACATATGCCTATCCAAAACCAAAACCTATAAATGATCCAAATGTATTAACTCAAAACATCCATTCATACCAACTCAACCATACCAAATTTTAATTTGGTCAGAAACCAAAAAAACACCAAAAATGGTCATATTGAAACACTTCAGAAATTGGCAAATCAAGTGCTAAGTGGTCAGAGTTATTCATTTGACACAAAGGGTTATTGTCACAGAAGCTAGAGAGAACCATTACTTTCTTCCTCAGTCGACTTTTTCTGGCTGCTTCTCGATTCTGTGCCAGCCTTCTCAGAATCTGTAAAAGAGATACAATCTAATACGTATTAGACCATAAACTCTAATTGTCTCTGCTCACAGTTTTCTAAAAACAAGCATTTTGTCAAATACCTTTTGATCATCCTTTTTTGTCTTGGACTGATCCTGAGAGTCAACCACCATTACTGTACCACCCTGAACTCCATGAACCTAAGTTACAAGAATCACAAATCAGACATATTTACAGAGGAGTAAAAGACATTAAGAATACAAAAAAGAAAAACACAAACCTGGTTGCTCTTCTCATCAATGTCAATATCTGTTGAAGTGTCAGTGTGTTGGCTGTGCGAGATACCAACTCCTGTCACATTGAGGTACATGTATTGTCCAGTGTCCAAACAATCATTCCCTGTAGTTCCCGTCTCTGAGGACCCAATACTCTAACAAATGAAACCCATAAATGAAATTACATTAATCATAAGACCCACAACACAACATCATAAGAGGAGAGAGCTTAGATGAAGCTACCGTGTTCAAGACAGTAGCGTAGTGTAAGTTGCTGGACATAACAGAGACATTTCTGGATTTTAAACTGAACATGGAGCCTATACATTGATTAAAACCTCTAGTAGTCAGCGAAGTATAAGAATATATAGCAAAATATGGGGACAGAGAGATGATACTTGGATTTAAATCAACAGCATCTTCTTCGTGATGGAACGTTAAAGCAGATTGATCAAGAAGCTCTCCAAGATCCGTAAAACGTGTCAGGTTTCTACAATCATCTTCTCCTCTGTACTACCAGAAAACAGAGCAAGAAGGTGAAGCAATGAGAGAAAGCAAACATTTTTCTTCTTCTACACAACACATACAAACTTTTTCTCGAGAACCCACCAGCCAAGCTAAATCACAAAGCACAAACAACCCAAAAAAGATCCACAGAAGTAGAGATGAACAAGCAGCACCTGATGAAGAAAGAAGCAGGGTGGCAATACATTTCAGGGTGAGGAATGGTGGCTTCTTTGAAGCTTTGCATGTTCCAAGAAAAATAAAAAAAGATAGAAGCTTGATGATGTCTCGTAGAAATGGAGTCTGAAGTTAGTGAAAAACGTGAGATACAGAGCAAGAGGCCAAAGAAAATCTTGTTATGATCTTTGGTGAGAGAAGATAGCGTATCAGCAGAAAGAAAAAGAGTGTCAGCACCAGAAGGGATTCTCTTTTTATGATTATTGCATTCTGACTTGGGATTTTAGTTTCCCAATACATTTCTCAGAAGATCCATTTCACTCTCTATTTTCTTTTCTTTTTTTCTTGGTTAAGATGAAGTGATCAACTTGCAATAGAATGTACTCAACCCAACACGAATCATCAAGAGAACTTCAGTTTCCAAGATCAGAATATATGATAATACAAAATGAACGCCTTGGTATATCAAGGAAACCAGCGGGCAGTGGAGTGGAACGGACGAAACTATCGGAGGAATGAGTTAAACTTAATTCGGATGGAGCTTTTAAAAAGAGGTTGTACATCACTACTGCTGGTAACTTAATTTGAGACTGTCATGAACAGCAGTGTGAAGGTTTTTTTCCACACATTAGTAGCAACTCGTCGTTAACAGCCAAAATCTGAAAAGTTCACTCCGAGTCTCATGCTAGCTTAGTCACTTAGGTATTCCTGGGTCATATTAGAAGTGGACGTATTATAAGTCATTAACATACTATCCTCTACCATTACCAAGATTGATATAAATAATTTTTATTGGCAGGCATCCGTAGTTTACTCCAATGAAATTGGAAGGTGTAAATTCAACACATGTATTATTAAGAGAACTAGTACGCAGATAATCTGATCATCCTTGCAATCACAACCAGCTTAAGAATTTATATCCTTCAGGAGCTTCCACTGTCAATCCTAGAATTAATTCAAAGGGACAAATAAGAAGCAGTGTACTGCAGAGCTATACGATAATTAAATTAATCGTATTCAAAGTAATTCTTTTGTAAAAAAAAGGGAAACCATTGTTACGAGTGGTGCTAAGGCACTCGCAACCCTTTAAGTGAATGAACCTTCGCATAATTTTGGTCTTATGTAAAATTTTTAATATAATATAATAAAATAGAGCGAAACAATTTATAATATAATATAATATTAGGAAATTATTAATTAAAAAAATAGAAGGATTTATAATATAATATACCTAGAGTCTTAGGTATGTATCTTAAAGCTCTTATAGAAGTTTGCCCTATCGTATCGAAGATGGTTGGGTATTATTCTCGTAACTAGACTTCGAGATTTTTATTAGATTTATTAATTTTGCATATATTCATAAGGTCTAAGATGATATAATTTAAACTCTAAAAAATCATATTATAAAAATAAATAAATAAATATGATGTGATTAAATGAAAAATAAACCTTTATAAATATGTAAAAAGATGTTTTTATAAAAATAATAATTTCAAACGTATTTTAATTTCATTAACAAAATTTAGTAATTGACATTAAAATAAAAGGTCTTCTTTCAATAATTATATTAAAATTATAAAATTATCTACTTAATTCAATTTAACTTAAAAATGTTAGGTTGAGGGGAGTGAAGGTTTTGAACAACTTGCTCTTAAATGCAAAGGGGCTTGCTTGAAAGGAACCACTTTGTACAACATCTGTGTCTGTACTTAGGACAGTCTGTGTCAGGACACTAACCTATCAGGTACGTAGGTATAGATAGATAGATATATGTAAACAAATATAATATTATGAAGATGACGATGTCAGCTCTGGTGTTTACTTACGGGGAGAGTTTTATAGTCTTTGATTCTTTTCACTTCGAGTGCTTCTTTTTATGTTTCTTGTCCTGAAACGACCCCATCATTTCATGGCAGGTTTTTAAAACTTTGCCCATCAATCACTTCACAGAAACAATGGAGATTTAGATAAGTGGTCGGAGCTCGGTTTCAGTTGGGGCCCGAGCTCCCTGGAAAGCAGGCTAGATTGAGTTCAAGTCCGATAAGTCCGACCTATTTTTTATTTTTAAATTAAAAAAGAAAAAAAACAAGTTTATTGTTGTTATAGGGGAGTCTTGAGATAAGTTGGACCTGGGCAGTCCAATCTTGATTTGGGATCCACTTTTTGAAAAAATTGGACTTTAGGCCTAGTCAATTCAGGCAAAGCTCCGACCCAAATGTCATCTACGATTAAGTATGTTTTGAAGAACTTTCGTTTTAGTGTCTGTTTGGTTGAACTTTTAGAGGGTAAATATGTCTTTTTTTAAGAAAAAAGCCGTTATGCCTATTTGGTTGAGCTTTTAGAGGATTAATAAGTATTTTTTTTACTGCAAAAGTCTTTTTTAAGAAAAACGAATGTTTGACTGTAAAATAAAAAAAACATTTTTTTTGTAGATGTAGTTTTTTTGACAGCCAAAATACAGCTTTTTAAGAAGCTCAAATTTGGATCTTCTCAAAAAAGTACTTTTTCAAGTAAATTTTTCAGATCAATTAATGAGCCTATTTTTTAGTCCATTTTGTCCTTTTATTTTACACATAATTCCTACAATACCCACAAACTCATCTTCACGTTTATTTTAAGATTTATATAATGTTATTTGACTTTTTATATGTTCTAATATTTAT
>JAOQMP010000001.1:387919-403903 GCA_027563575.1 Erythroxylum pedicellare
GATGTTCTTACAAAAGGACTAACAAGCACAGTGTTTCAAGATATTATTGGCAAGCTAGGAATGGAAAATATCCACTCTCACCAAGGGGAGTGTCAGATTATGTAGAATCATGCAGTATTATCTAGAAGATTGTATAGCTATAGAAATCATATAAATCCTTGATTTCTAGAGATTAGGATAAGATACAAATTTCCATGTATATTATGAAATCTAACACTTTATTTAGTACAGACAATTGTATATATATTGACTATAGCTGTAACTTACAATATATGAGAATGAAATTATTTCTTCTTTGCCAATATTTCTCATGATTAGTTTTTGCTATTCAAGTCTTAAGTTCTCTTGGTTAATGGATGATGCAGATCCTACTATTCAGACAGAATTCATAGAGGACTTGAACTTAAATGTGGTGGCTAATCTCATGGTAGGACGCCAATGGAACGAAACGTTGATTCAAAACTCCTTCAACCCACGGAATGCAGACCTCATTCTACAGATTCCGTTTGGACTTTCAATTATTTTAGATGATTGGGTTTGGAATAAAAATAGGAAAGGTGAATACCAAGTCAGAGACGGTTACAGACTTATCACAGAGATAGCCAATGAGAATTTTAATGTTGATGGCTTCCCGTGGGAAAAAATCTGGCAGGTTCAAGTTTCAGGTAAAGTACAAATTCTTATGTGGCACATTCTACGTAATATTCTTCCATGCAGAGCCACCTTAAGAAGACGACATATAGATGTGTATGACATCTGCCCTATTTGTCATAAGACTACGGAAACTCCACAACATGTGTTTTATTACTGTGACTTTGCACAGTCTGTTTGGCTTTTATCTACTGTGGGCTTGGAACACTATCTCGTCTTTACATGAATGGCTTACGAGTGTGGTCTCATCTTTTCCGCATTCCCAACAGGAGGAGATTTTTATGATAATCTGGAGTTTATGGATGTATCGTAACGAAGTTATGTGGACATCGCGTATTCATTCACATCAATTTATTATAGGTCGGGCACAGACAACCCTTTCTGAATGGAAGGCAGCAAAGGAATCCAATGCTGCTCACAAACCACTAAACCAACGTGTTCAAGCTTATTAGGTGGCTCCAGCTCCAAATCAATTTAAATGTAATATTGATGTGGCTTTATTGGAAAACGGTTTCTATGGCATTGGCATGACAATCCAAAACTCTCAGGGGGGACAATTGCACCGGGAAACTCATGATGCTACCAGGTTGGAGAGATCCACAAGTAGGAGAAGCCCTTTGTTTTAGGGAAGCATTTAGTTGGATCAAAACCTTATCTTTCTTTCCAATTTGCGTGGAGACGGATTGTCAGGTTGTTACTCAATTTTTGCAATCTACGCTTGCATTTTCTTCTTATTTTTCATTGGTTATTCAGGATTGTAAAGCTCTGATTAATGAGCTTTCATTTACCTCATATGCGTTTGTTAGAAAACCAGCGAATCAAGTTACTCATACGATAGTTAGGACAGCTAATTATATGCCTGGTTTTAAATGGGGGGTATGCCCTCCTTCTTTTCTGTATGAAGTTTTAACTATGGATCTCAATAATATGCACTGAGTGCAATCGTTTTTTATTTTAAAAAGTCTTAAGTTCCACGAAACTACTCATAGCAGTATATTTGGTGATTGGTTTGACATGGCATACAGTTTGTGTGCAAAGGGTTGTGCTACTTTGTTGTCAGGGCGCTCCTAGGATCACATTATTCTCTTTTGATATTTTTGAACTAAATTTGCCATTCTATCAATTATTGTAGCTATCAAGAACATGGACTCATCACATAACAACGACATTGTTCTTTGGATTCGGGTTATTGTCTTTTTGGGATGGTATCAATGACAAAGGGTAACAGTTTTCCTTTGTCACTATTGCCTTTCTTCTGCAATCGACTGCTGCCTATATTCGCTTTGTTCTTATTGAAATTAACAATTCTTATCTAACAGGGAGGCTGACGAATTGGCTGAAGTTGAAGCTAAACTGTTTGTATATCCTTGTGCTGTACTTGCAATTTTAAGTGGAATCCAATCTCACTTTGATTCTCTTTCTTTTTGTTTGTCTCTAGAATGCTGACTTTAAAGGTAACAGTGGAACAACTGAAGTGGGTAACAAGGTCAGACCAATGCTATGCAATCAACAAACTACTTGCTCATTTCCGCCTGATTAGCTTAGTTTTCACTTTACTTTTGGTACTTTTTGTTTTGAGTGTTCGTGATTCCTCTTGTTGCTATTTAACCTTTAACGGTACAATCAATTTAATTGGAAAAGATGTAGTTGGTTGGTCTAATAATATGATTTGCAATTACACTGATGATGTTGGAGTTGCTCTGATTTTACGTCAACCAAGAAGCAGGAAATGTAGATATCCACAAATCATATAATTTACCATCTTAGATAATGTGATGGCTGAGCTCAATGCTATGTTTTGCCATCTGCTTTTACTTACTACCATCTTTCTACTGTCATCAATCTTTGAATTTTAAGACTTTGTAATCTGATGGACTCCTATAGAATGTCTTTCATTCATTGCCTATACGACATATACATTCTGAAATAAATCATTCATATTGAAGTTTGGTCCAGTTTGATATTGACTTTTCTTTATTTTCTTCCAGATAGATGATGATTTGAAAAAGGAAATGAGGCCATTTCTTACACAATTTTTTTCACCTATATCCTTGAAGGTAAATATTGCATATTATCTAGTACCTGCCATGACTCCTTCGTGGCTAATCACTGATCACTTACTGTTTGCAGGCATTCTCCATTACATTCTTTGGTGAATGGGGTGACAAAAGCCAGGTGAGTATTGGCAGAGATATTGCATTGACCAAAAATCATCCAAGTCACTTTTCCTTGTTTTCAACTTTTCCCCGTCTGCATAACTACATTTCAGATTGCTACCATTGGTTTGGCCGCTGATGAGAACCCATTTGGTGTTGTTCTTGGTGGAGTTGTATAAGTTATAGCATTGATTAATTAGTGTGTGGTTTTGACTCATCATATGCTTTCTGGTCTAAGCTACCATGTAATCCTTGTTGATTGTGTTTGATTCTGTCTCCTTTTCTTTTTTTCCAGAGGACAAGCATTGTGTACTACTGCTGCTGTCCTTGCGGGAAAGAGTTTGGCATCTCAGATATCAGAGAGGATGGTAAATTTAGTGGTCATTTTGTGTTAGCTCTATTAGTCATATTTTCTTGTACTGGTCCGAAGTTGAATTCATGTGTTTCACGACGCAGGTTGTGCTCTCTGGTGGAGTTATTTTTATTGTTTTTGGTATCCAGTCTTTCCTTTCATCTGTTGAATCATAAAGCTCATGATTTTGTTACCGCTTAGTGCACATTTAGTCCTTTATTTTATGTGTCAATAACTTGCAGTACAATGCAGAGGCAAAATATTTGTCATAAGCTATTTGCCTCTGGTGCTTTTTTATCATTTTATCATTATTATTGACGCATTTAAAAATGCTTCATTCAAGTAGATACCCGTTCTAATTGATTGAGTTATGTAGGAACAGGTTCAGATCTGTCAGTCTGTTGTATATGATGCACTTTCACACATCACAAAAGCCTTTGAGAAGAATAGTGCACTAGTAGTTGCAAAGCATTGCAGTTTACAGGATGTGTGCATTGTTTCGTATAAACTTTTGTAGTGTTTTAATTTGAAAGAAAATCTTTTCATCTATCTTATAGGACACTCCCAAGAGTGCATGTTTCTTTGTCATTAGAACTCATTGGGCATCAAGGCTTTGACAGTGACTTTGGAACTATTTTGGTGCAGGAACTGAAAGTTTATTAGGCAAATGGAAGAAACAAACATAAAGTGGAAGGTTATATGTGTGCAACAATGATCTGAAGTTACACTGTTTTATGGCATTGATTGTCCAGCTGACCTTAATTGTTGTCCATTTGGTTTCATGCCAAGGAGATTAAAGTTTTGTTGGATCTTGCTTACTTGTACTCAAGGTGAGGTGCTTGGTGGGTGTGCCACATGCTTGCACGCTAAAAGTATGCATCCACTGCTCACCCTTCATACAGTTTTTAACAACTTTCTTTGGGTAGTTTCCACTTGATTTGTAATATTCATTTAACGTACTGAAAGTTAGTTACTTTAGGAGGCAGGCTTTTTGCACATTACCATGTTTCCAATTTGCAATTGTGTTCAATACAGGCTAAGCTTGAGAAATTATACGTCGAAGACTTTGTTCAACAGATGATTGGTAAAAAGTGAGCTGAAATATAGTGTGGAAACACTGGAATTTCTTGCTTGGCTTGGTTTATTTCATTGTAGATTACCTTTTCTGCAGAGCTGAGGGATGAGGTAGAAGTCAGATACACATTAGGATTAGTAATAACTACCGTAGAACATAATTAGTTGGGCATCTTTCTAAATAATCAGGCCTCTCTGCATATTTTGGTCCATTGAAATAGGTTCTGCAGACGATAAAGGAAAGCAACTTTCAAAGCTAGCAACGATGTGCCACTATAGGGATGACATTGGAAGACACAGGAAAAAGAGCTGAAACAATTGGATAGTATCTTCCTGTCAAAACTGTGAGGTCACCAGAAGGCAAAATAGAGATTCAACAGCAGAATATATGCTAGATTAACTTAGTAACAAAGTAATAACATAAAGCTTAGTTATTTTATTTCAAAATTACCAGTATCATATTGGTTGTATTAGACCAGATTGAACAAAATATTCACACAAATATGACTACTGGTTTATATACACCATCCAATATCCTGCCATGGACACTTATAACAGGGAATAGTAGATCTAGTTCAGCATCCTCCACTTGCAGGTTCAATTGAACTCAGCAACCCATTACCTCTCAGCTGCATGCAGTGTTCTTCAGCATCAGCCTGAGCACAAATGATCACCACTGACAAACCATTGTAGTGAGCTTCTTGCATTATGTTCACTGCATTGTCAACTGTCATCCCCGGAATGACCTTCATCAAAACCTGAACTACATATTCCCGCTTATTGTAGTTGTCGTTATGGAGTATCACACGATAAGGCGGAGAAGTTTTCCTTGATTTCCTGAAATTTTTTTACATCAACATTAAAGGAGGAAACAGAACTACAAGGGAGGAGATGCCAGCTTAACTAACTATTGTCCTGAGAAGACACTATCCTACAAGTCTGATCAGCACTGGTGCTATCAAACTGAGACATGGAATAGCATCAATGCAAAATCGCCATATCGGGAAGATAAAGATGACGGGAATGGTACAATACATGCAAGCTAGAATTATGCAGTTTCCAGTTTGCCTTTTTTCTTTGCATGTTTCCGGGAAAAGACTGCATCTTTGAAGATCTTAGTTGATGTACATCACCATTGAATCTGAATAAGAACCCTATTTTCATTAAGTTTTCAATGGCAGCATAGGAATAATATGATGAGACTATGATGTGCTAAGTCATCAAGCTAAGAGTCACAAGAGCCAACTTTATGACTTAATTCATGTAGTAAAGTAAAAATCATCTTGCAAATTTCAGAAACTTAAAAGAGTATCTTGGCAATTTTTTTCAGACGGATTTTTATAAACAAGCACAGACAAGCAATACTGAAAGAGTCATATTGATAGTCCAAAACTGAAGAAGGTAAGCATGTACTTCAAATCGAACTCAGATTCGCGGCAAGGAGTGGTTTTCTCTATTGTTGGCTTATCCAATAATCCTCCTCCTTTCCCCGATCCTGTCGTAGACAGAGCCATGAGGATCCCACGGTTGGGACATGCTCCTCTACAAAGAGAATGCCTTTCTCCTGTTGCAAGTACTTAACCATATTATAATCATTTCGATTAATATACAAACAATATACAATATGAAGAGCAACAACCATCTAACTTTGTACTTTGCTCACAGCAACATTGCAAGTACTTGAACATATTATAATCATTTTGACTAATATATAAACAATATACAATTTGAAGAGCAACAATCATCTAACGTGTACTTTGCTCACAGCAACATTGTACTGAGAAGTCAACTAAGATGTACTGGCACAAGAAGGAAACAGAATAAAGACAAAGCATTAAGATTCTTGTCCAGCATTATAAGTAGAACTGAGTCTAACACACCGAGTTTAGAAAAAAAACTGAAAATTTGGTGAGCCACCAGAAGAAATGTGCAATTTTCACATATGTAATCTGTCAATAATATACTGTAAAAAGAATCAATAGTAAATAAAGAATGTGAATACCAAAAAGTAATTCCATACAAATTCTAATGCATTTCCCGTAAATTGTACTGTATAAAGTTTTGGAGCATACAAAAGCAATGATGATTGAACTGCAAATGCATGGTCGTGATACTTGTTCACTGGTACATGAGGTCAAGATCTCTAGTCTAGGCAAAACCCAGGAGCTTCCAAATAACTAAGTCTTATTTAGTGATGTTCCATGAGTCACCAGATTTAACCAATATGGTGGTAAAATCAGAAAGAGGACTTTAGCAATTACCAGTAATTGGAACAAGCAAGTAAATTAAACCATCAAGCACACAGACAACCAACACCTGATGTTGAACAACATTTGGGAGCAAATTGTTGCAATCTGCATGTAATTGCATCCACAAATGAACCGCAGAATAAGACTGAAGTCCCCAAACAACAAACTTTCCTTTCTCCATTTTCTGTGAACAGCATGCTTTTACATTGCTTGTGGCAAGTTTGATTTAAGGAATCTTACACACTCAAAAGAAAAATGTAAACAGATACAACTTTGCACTTACAATTCCTACTATATTACCTAAACAAAACCTCAAACACAAGCTTGCATAACTTCAAGCTTCCACCAGACGAGAATAGATATTAATGCAATCCATGAGTTGTGAGTGATAAGAGAACACAAAAATCAGCAACTCCTCATTCCAATGACCGATTCAGAGAAAGCTAAACTGGACTACATTTCCTGGGAGGGAAGCTCTTGCTAGTTGCTCCCCTATAACTTAAACTGCCCACAAGAAAATAGTTAAAACGTAACATCCTCTAGTCTCCTATCCACTGCACCATTGAAACTCAACTAAATTAATAAACAATAAATGAAACAAGTTCAAGCTTAACACACGAAACACCATTCTATACCCTCCCTCCCACTCGACCCACAAAGAAAGTAACGATCTTTACAAGAAAACAAAAGAAGAAACAGAGAAAGAGAGCTAATTTATACGAACTCAGTTTCAAATTACAAACATCCATCACCATCACAATTTATTTCACACGGCAAAGTGGAAGAAAGCAGAGAACTTTCTGAACAAAACCAGAGACGAACTCAGAAATTGCAAAGTGACAGGAAAAGGAAAACAAAACGAGAGTCATGGGTAAGAAGCAAAACCTGGTTTTGATTGGAAAACACGGTTAGGTGAGAGAGTTAATCTCCCACAGATGGCACTCTCCATCTCTCCCTCCTCTCTTTCTCTCTTTCTCGGACTCTTCTATGTTTGGCCTGTGGTCTCCACCAACACACGCACTCTCTAAAATGAACAGTGGCTATTTATTTTCTTTTGTTTTTGGGTTAATTTCCAATTACTTTCTTCTCTGTTTCTGCTTTCTGGTAAAGATTTTTGCTTTTTTTCTCTTTTTAAAGAGAATGAAATAGAAAATGTTACAGAAAAACTGGTGGTGGGAAAAACATACAGAGAAAATCTAAAGATATCGTTTTCACAAGATGGAGTCTGGAGAGCAATACACAGAAGGAAACGGTGTGCTTCTGCCAAGTTGAGGTCAAGTTGATGGCATTGAGTGTGAATTATTAAGCCCTAGGACATTAGGCATTACTATTTTGGCAGCTACCTAGGATGGCAATGATGTCGTTTTGATCCAAAACTTCCGGCATATTATCAACCCTAGGGGTAACATGCCTAAAACAACCAAAGTGAATGCTATCATAATAAAGACTCCAACAAAGATGGAAGTCTGGATATGATAGAAAAAGAGGAGCTTTACTGAAAAACTTCCAACGGGTAATTGTTAATGAAGATTTTGTTCAGGAAAGTGATGATCTTTTTGTGTAGATTTTTGCACCCAGTTGATGAACCACTTTGGTGCTGAATCTACTGTATTTCTTGACTACTGGCCGCAAGAATTCTCATTATACAGACCAGTCCCTTAAATACAAAATATGATGTGGGAAACAAAACCAAATCCCCCTAAAAAAAACCAAAATTTCCATAAACTTGAGAAAATACTCCAATAAACACTGCGATTGCTGCAAGATTTCACAGAAATTTTATGGATCTTGTGTTGCCAAAAGCAAAGAAAGCTTCCAATTAACTCCCATCGTAACAGACAAAATCACACGTCCCTACATTGATTCTCAGAGTCAACAAAGTTAACAAAAGCTGCACATAAATTTAAAGGCCCCATATGCTAGTTATTCAAAAGTACATGATTCTACATCACCTTACTATGGTAACTAATAAATAATGCTGCAAGAAAATCTTTGCTTTGATGTCTGCAACAACATTAATACAGCCAATCAAGCAGCACATTCAACAATCCTAAAATAAAGTCCCGTAGGGCAAATACTAGTGAATGTATTTCCTTATAGTTTATCCTAATAATTTTCCTTGTCCATTTTACAATTATTATGATAGGGCAATAAAATTTAGGGGCTTATCTTCCTGTAGCCAAAGCCTTGCTAATGCTTTTTGATTAACAAATGTTTTCCCTGAGCTCAAGTCCTCATTAACTCATAAATGGCCCTCCTGCCATAGTATTTGGCCCTTGTGATGAAACCTGCCCCTGAGAAACTAATTGTGATCGACCTGGCCCTTGAACATAAGCTTGACCCATTCCAGTCCCAACCATTTGTTGCTGCGAAGCAAGCTGCTGTTGCTGCATTTGAGGAAGCTGTTGTTGCTGCATTTGAGGAAGCTGCTGCTGTTGCTGTAATTGCTGAAGCTGCTGTTGTTGTTGCTGCAGCTGAGGAAGCTGTTGTTGTTGCTGTTGCTGCAGTTGGGGAAGCTGTTGTTGTTGCTGTAACTGTGAAAGTTGCTGTTGCTGCTGTAACTGTGGAATCTGCTGTTGTTGCAGCTGCTGGAGAGGCTGTTGCTGTTGTAACTGCGGAAACTGCTGCTGTTGCTGCAACTGCGAAAGCTGCTGTTGCTGTTGAAGCTGAGGATGTTGCTGCTGTTGCATTTGTTGATGATGCTGTTGTTGTTGCTGCTGACTGGATATCTGTGGCTTGAAAACAACCATATCCTGGTTCCAGATAAAGCAGAAATAAGCAAAATGAAAGTTAAATGCAAATTCCAAATTGAACTCATTGATTCACAGCCATTCTATGTACCCTAAACCAAAGGCATCAAGTTTACAACAAATCACAAGGGAAAAAGGCATCAAGAAACAAAACAAGGCATAACGAAAATACAGTTTCTTACCCCAGGAAAAAGCTTCCCTATCAAGCGGCAGGCTTTGTCTGAAACTGACAGCAGCAGCATCTGAGATGGTAATTGGATGACTGCACACTGGTTAAAATAAGATTTTAAACCATATAAGAAAAGCTCATAGAGCTAAGCTTATAGAATTTCTAAAATAGAATCTCAAAATAATAGAAGGAAAATAAATCAACAACAGGTTCACGGAAATTATTTTCACCAAGTTCAATCCAATTTGTTTGGAAAAACTAGGCGCTCATCAATTTCTTCTGAATAGAGGCATGAAGAACATAACATTCAACCATATTAAAGGAAGTTAAGAGTGGTGTACCGTAAAAAGTGGTGAGAGTATACTTTATGGAACAGCTTCGTGTTTTTGTTCGTTCAAGTTAACTTTGCAAATCTTGAAGAATGCCTATGATTCAGGATGCCAACTAGATTATTGCTTCAATAGCCATATTGCATAAACAAGAAAAGATTTTCATGATCTCCAAGGACTCCTCATCACCCATTCTAGAATGTATTAGACAACTTTCTTAATCCACCAAGGTGATATGCATAATCAATGTGATCCTGAGCTAAACCAGAAATTGTAATGTGTAACAAGCCTAGCATAAACGAGATCATATCCCAATAAAACTACCAATGATTATTCCTTGTGCTGCCACACCAAAAGTGCATAGTGGGCCTATTTAAGAAGGAAAGAACATAAAAACAAAGGAAGGAAAAATAACTGGGGACTAAAGGTGGTTAGTACACTATCTTCACATGTAATAAGAAGGTAAGTGTCAATTGCTCAGGAAGGAATTCTGAGCCAAAGTACTACCTCCAAGGTAGTACACATAAAACTTAACCAATTCGATACTGAGCAACCTAAAAATCATAACGACTAATAGGCCTAGCATTACCTTAGATCATATCCCTGTAGAACTAGTAATGATTATTCGTTTTGCTGACACACCAAAAGTGCATAGTGGGTCTATTAAGAAAAAGAAACTGAGGCGAGAATAGAAGTAAAACAATATCTTCACGTGTAATGATAAGGTGAGTGCTAATTGCTACAGAAGGAATTCTGAAGTCTTATTTGATATGAGTGCTTGGAAAATTCAATCCATGATAACCTGATCTACTTGCATATAAAGTAATACTTAAAATAATATTTCCCAGATTGTTGTCCTCAATATTTAATTCACTCCTATTTTTGTCAATGATGGAAACCGAGAAAGACAAAATATTCAAGGTGAATCTAGATGCACAATGGAAAGGAGAAGAGCTGGACAATCATCAGTCAAATATTGAAGAAAAACAATATATTTAATGACAGTTAAATACATCGAAAAGAACAATCTTTTAGACAATTTACTAGTTTTTTCTCTTGTAGCTGTCCAAGAAATCCATGCTGATTCATTGCCCAAAATACCAGGAAATCATCCTTCCCAACATATTGCCTATGTTAAAAACAACAATTAGAGAGGACCACGAATGTTTGCAATAAAGGCAAATAGGAAAAAGTATGTATAAATTGCAAAAGCAAAGTGGAAGTTGATTCATCAAGCAGCAAATACTTGTTATTCATGTGGTCTTGGGATATCAACCGAACTATTTGCATTGTATTTGGCCAATTCTCTGCAAGCCTGAGAACGACATGAAAAGATAATCAATCAACTGAGTCCATCGAAACACTAACATAGGTCTTCACACAGTTGGAAGTGATTGTAAGTGCATATTCCTTTTCATTGACCAAGACCATCAAACAGATATGAATCTTAAATGATGCAGAGTGATATATGACCCAAACATGAAATCTAGATTTCAGAATAGTGTTCTGGGAGATGTTGAAAATCACTTGTCAACAACAGCATCAAATAACATGGAGAGGCCATGTACAATTTTAAGCAATGACAGAGAATGCATTTCAAAAGGTAATTTAGGATACTCAGATAACAACAAACTTCATTTTGCTAAGTTGCAGACTTCTTGATTAAAAGTCTACAACTATGCAGCAAATGAACATTAGCTCAATGGCACAAACCCATCAGCTGCAAAGACTTGATTCAAGTTGGAGTCTTAACAGCATAAAAACAAATGGCTACATTACAAAGAATAGTGATGAAAAGAAAAAATTACAAGAAGAACAAAAATAATCTCAACAACATAAGCAATAACCAAAGCAATGGCTCCCATAAAACAACATTATGAGTGAAATTTGGCCTCTGTTTCATAGACACTATTTTAGTGAGGGGAATTGTTTGTTAGGAGTTATTTTGATACTTATTACTTGCAACAGAGCAAACAATTCGAAGCATAAAGCCACTTGAATACAAACACTCTTTCTAGTTGATATAATGAAGCCGATCTTGACCATATAAATCCAATCATGAAGCAACTTAAGTATGGAGAATTGAGAAATCCTGTGACAAAATTTAATGTCAAACTTACGTGTCAGAAGCTGAAGAACTCCTATAACCCTGTGATAGAAAAGACAACAAATGAGTCTTGTTGATAAAGGGAAAGAAGAGAAGTGCATAGATTGATAACAGTGAGTGTTAGAATGAAGCTTCACAGCAAGAATTAGAATCATAAAGAGACAGCAAATATTTAATCAGAAGTTTTAGACATACCTCCAGTCTGGTGATGAAGACAGGCTGTCCCTGCCTTTGGGCAGAGAGATTTCCCTGCATGAGTTTCCAACATTCAGAGAGAATTAGCACCTCTCAGGCACACTCCACATGCAGAGATGCATAAATAGAAACAGAGAACAAAATGTTGACATCAGCAATTTGTGAAGCTATTTAAATTGCACAATATATGAAGCCAAACTTACCTCCCAGACTTTGATATATTTGCATTGTGCTGGTTGCAGGGTACCTGATGTCTGTTGTGACAAAGGCATGTTTACTGTGGAGTTGCTGACCCCAAGTGATTGTATCCCACTTTGTACTTGTTGAGACATTCCTGGAGTAGGTATCATCGTACCAGTACCAGAAGAAACACCTGATTGACCAAGACCATTCATCACACTCTGATTCATGCTAATTCCACTTTGGACCATTTGAGTTCCTGAAAGATTTCCTTGGCTCATGCTTGGTGCAGGCTGGCCCATGCTAACACCTACTTGAATATTATTGCTCATGGGTTGTGAAATCCCAAGGTTTGAATTTCCAGATATGTTAGAAGTTGCAGAAGTGAAAGATGTAAGCCCTGAGTTCTGTGCAACTTGAGAACTACCAGTAAGAGTTCCTGAACCTGTTATTGAATTGATGCCTGGTTGCCCAGATGAAAATACATTTTGAGTGGCAGGTACAGACGATGCCATTCCACTGGATATCATATTTGACATATGCATTGCTACAGGTGTCTGATTAATTGATGGAAGGCCTATAGACGTTCCTCCAGATAAGGCCGCAGAATTCATCACCCGTGCTTGTGAGAGATTGTTCAATATGCTCACATTAGCAGCAGCAGGTGGCACAGGACGTCCAGATTGTGCCATACCACCAACATTAGGTTTCAATTCCTGCATGTTTTCACCACTTGTTATCATCTCTTGATTCGCTGATGGAGGAGAAGAAGTCTGCAAACTTGTAGTTGGTTGTGATATAGGACGCTGAACAGGTGCTATATGAGGGAAAGTTGGTCCAGTTGTCACTGAAGTGACAGTGCTTGGCTCCTGAACATATGCAAGAATAATTTTATAACCGTGCCCATGATCCATCCCACAGGACATCAGAAACAGAAATTAGAGTATAAGATAAGATATATGGCACTTACAACTTTTACAGTTGCAGTAGGAATGTTTCCAACGGAAATTGGTGGCCGGTTCAGGATAGATCCGTTCACTGGAATTTGAAGAAAGTAAGCCTTCCAAGGGGTGAAATACCAAAAGCATATGCATGGTATTGACAAAATAACATGATAAGCTTATAGACAAACACTATTGCTTCTACATCTTGGCAAAATACTACTACTGTTTTATGGTAGATCTCTCACATTTCAAGGGAAACTAAAGTCTAAAGTCTGCAGATTAGAACGGGAAACATTTGCTCTTGCATAGCAACGACTCAGCAAAAAGCATGCTTTAATCTTATTCGAAGCTGTAATACCATGGCAGAAAAAAAAAGATATTTAACACTGATATTTGTAGAATGTTTACATGTCAACATGTGTAAGTTGAAAACCCAAAACAACCAATTGAAGTTATGGTTGTTGTAACCAACTTGGGCCAAACTACCAGTCAACTCTACAGGAAATAGCAAATGACAAACACATATTTAGTAATGCAGTTGTTAGATCTCTGATGGATATTTTGTTGTCAGATTCTTGCCGATACAAAGCAAACAACAAACAGGAAAAAACCTGCTGGAATTGATGTTGGAGGCGCGCCTGTAACTGAAGTTGTTGAAGATACATCCATTTTGACAGGACTCTGATTTGGAGGCAAGTTTGGAACTCCAGGACGACTTAAAGCAGAACGAGCTTCCATAAAACTCTCTGAGATCAGAACAAGACAATGAGGATTTTTCACATTGTCAACAGGTGGATCCACTGCTCGGGTGTTACGCTTTCCCTTCACAAACCCAATGATTTCATTAATACCATGTTAAGCCAACAATGAGCAGAGAAAAAAAAAATGATGATTTGCATAAATCTAACAAGCAACTACAATTCATTATAGTAATAGTATGAAATGTTTGGATAGCGTTACTTTTCTCATTTCTTCTTGTTTCTCTATTTGTTTTAAACTCTTTTGCAAAGTACATCATTCAAACTCATTATGGAGTTGACACTATATTCAAAGACAACAGTGCCAAAGATTGTTATGAACATATTATTAAAGGCTTTGCAGCCGTAGGCTTTTTATTGCGAAAAAGGTAAAGAGAGCTACATTAGAAGAAATAGCAAAGTAATGAAACAAAGAAAACACATTATCCTTACCGCATTATAGATTGCTCTCAGTTTAGGAAGCTGTTTTGGACAAATGACAGACAGAGAAACAGAGCACTGTAATGCAAATTATGCACTTGATAGTGAGCAAACTCCTCAGAGGAAAAGAACATTGGGAAGTAACTCAGGAAAGCAAAAGAAAAAAAGCACCTGAATAAAGGACTTAGCGACTGTCTCTGCATCAGATAGACAACTTTCAGTCTGTGTTTCAACATTTTCGCTGTGTTCTGAATTTTGTATTTGAGGCCTATAGACTGGAGTTGGTAATGGGTGAGGATTACTTGCAGCAACCAGAATGCAATGCCTTTGCCCATCTAGATTTTGTTGAGCTGGGCTTCCAGTTGGGGCAGCAGGGAACATCTGCACGACCCAAAAGAAAACTTCAGGAATATTCTCGGCTACTAATATAACCTAATCTTTGAACAATAAATCAATATTTAATCTTGTGTTGGCTATAGGGTATAACATTCATAGATGCAGAACTATCAGTGCAGAAATTTGTTGTAACACATAATCAAATTACTTTATCATCTTTGATATCCAGATTAATCATCAATTAAGAGTGCCATCTATTTCAACCTGCAAGACAATGGCAGGAAAGGAGATCACAAAGTGTTCTAGTATTGAGATGGACCAACATAACACCAAAGATTCTTATTCCGTTCTAACTGTCTTCAATTTGCCAAGAAATAATACAATGCCATCCAAAAAAGTATACCCAGGTTTACTTGCATGATTTTGTCAGCATGTTGTTGAAAAGATCTATCAAGTCCATTCATCAACTATTTGACACTTGTGATGAGATGATACATAAAAGCATTTCTGCTTGGATTTGATACAAATCAAATGGTGAGCTTCTAAAATAAAAGTTGCACTGAAACAATAAAAGATAATGTGTTTTTTTCCTATCAATGCCAGCGTCAAGATAATCATTCAGCATTATCAAAAGCAACCGACTGGCGGTAAGTACTTCAGTAAAGAACACTGAAGAGACTTACCATAAAACCTAATGCATTATCAGAGTGGTGTCAAAGTTGATAAGCGTGTCCATAATTCCTAAGTTTTTGACGTTGGAGCACTAAAAAATATGGTGCTAGATTGAATTTTTGAGGAATAGCAGGCTTTTATTATTTCCAGAACAGTGTTTACTAGTACATGTATATACATAGTAGTCGAAATGAAAGAAAAAATGAGGAGCAGAAAGAAATAAATAGATCACAAGATGCAGAATGAATACCATTAGAGCTTCAGAAAGCCCTTCTGCAATTGCGGCATCACTGAAACCACCACCAGAAAAAGGTATTGCCAGCAACCATTGTAAAAATGTGTCAACATCCCTTGTCCAGCCACTGCGCTGTACCAGGCAAGCTACATAAAGAATTATAAAGAAAGCAAGGAAGAACTTATCAGTCAGTAGCATACTGTATAGACCTGGAACAGTAAAACTTTGAGAATCAAGTTTACTAGCATCATAGTAGGGACGAAATGAAACACCAAATATTGCTTGCCGTACCATAGAAATGAAATAAAATTTTGGTATCATTAAACAAGCCATGGTCATGCACAAATTTAATGTGCTGTAACCATTTTCAAGTTACAAGGGACCGGGAATTTATGTTTCTTAAATGT
>JAOQMP010000001.1:428800-448572 GCA_027563575.1 Erythroxylum pedicellare
AAATATTAAAATTAAACTCAAAAGGTGAACAATTATAAGTTGTGCCCTTTCCAATGAATTTCAATTTCATGGTTATGTCTATTCAAATTCAAGTTTTGTCCAAACATGAATTGATTAAGAGTTTGATTATAAGGTATAAGAAAATTTATGATGTTATCTCTTATGTTACTTTCATTTCTAACATTATTAAACTAACACTTTAAAAATAATAAAATTGATATTAAAAATATCAATATAAACTTATTTAATTTTTTTGTGAAACATTAAATGTATACATAGTTTATTTTTATACCTTCTTAAAGATCGGGTTGATTCATATTACTCGACGGTAATGTCACGAGTAAAAATGACGGTGGGTTCGTCCAAACCTGCTCGACTTAAAGAAAAATTTGGGTTTGAAATATCTAACCTGAGACTGAACCCAATCGAGCTTAGGCATTCTAAAATTTGGCTTAAGGTTAAGGCTAATTAGGTTTAGACTACCTGAAGTTTTACCTAAATTTGAATTTTTATTTTTAATTAAAAATAAAAATAACATCGTTTAATTTAAAATAATAATATTTTCTTTATAATTTTAGAGATGTGAGTGAGATTAGGGTTGGACACTTGTAATTTGAGAAATTCAAAAATTTTAAAATAAAAGTCTGAGTTTGACCTATCATTGACTTCGGATCAGGCCGGTTCGACTTTTTGCTATCTCTAATCACAAGTAAAGTTGATAATCAAATTATTAGAACCTGACTCGTATTAACATTAATATGAAAATATTAAAAATATAACATTATATTATAGAAAATAATACAATTTTTTAAAATTCATGTTATTTAACCAAATTAGTTGATGGGAGTAGTTCAGCACTCTCATTATTTAACCAGAGGTTTCAGGTTCGAGCCTTAAGAATGTAATGACCAGTTTGACTAGCACTTTACTTCTTATAGGCTGACCCCGTACGAGTGAGAATTAGTTTAAGTATGAATGACTTTAAGGTGTCGTTCTTATAATTGTGACCTCCCAAAATATCTCGTGACTACGGTCGAACTAAAAAAAAAGGGTTCTCAGGTTTGAGCCTTGAGAATGGAGTAACCAGTTTGACTAATACTTTATCGCTTACAGGTTAACCCGATATAAACGCGAATTAGTTTAAGTGTGAATAAATTTAAAGTATCGTTCTCATAATTGGACCTTCTGGGAGGTTGTGCGTAACCAAAAAAAACAAAAGATTCATGTTATCTTGGTAGGATATATAGATATAGCTTAACCCAATTGTCTAGAACTAGAACTATCATTTCTTGAATCAGCAGCCATTAATGACACTCAACATTACAAACTTTTTCTCTCTCTTAGCTCCAATTTTATTGGAAATTTAGCTTTTCCTTGTCACCACACTGTTGTTGTCTGTCAACTTCTCTGTAAAAATAAACAAACGTAGAGAGGTTTTCGAGTCACGGTCACGCCTTCTCTCTACAGTTAACGTTATTTAAATGTCTTTATGTCTAAACTCTGAAAGTCTCTTATCACTTTTGCTTTGGTAAGGGAGAGAGAGGGAGAGATAGAGAAAGAGAAGGCACAGAGAGTATAGTAAATGACTCGAAAACCGATCGTTGAGTTCGATAGTGAGAGTCGTGTCTATGTTTAAGTGTTGGTGATGATAGGTTTTTGATAGTTTTCCCTCCCAACTCTCCTTCATTCACGGTCTTTTGTCCTCTCCATTTCTTTCACTTTCTTTCTTGCTTTTTCCTCAGAAACAAACACCACCTTGTAATAATCTAAAGAAAATAGGTTGAAAGAAGTATAGTCTTGTAGTTTAAGAAAGTTAAGTTTAGTATTATTTTTTAATTATGTCTTAAAATAAGGATTTTAAAAAAAATTAGAAAATTAGAAAAATTGAACTTAAAATAAAGATTTAAAAAAGAAAATTAGAAATTTTAAAAATTTCTAAGACATAATTAAAAAATAATAACAAAATATATAGTAACTAATTAAATTAAATTTAGAATAATAATTATAATAAATTAATAATTTATGTCGGTTTTAATTAGATTAATTTGAGTTTAATATCTGAATTAAATCAACACGTCATCTAATAATTGAAAAACTCAATCTTTTTCGTCAATTTAACGGTAAAAATTTTTGTTTTGTTTTTTAACGTTTCAGTTCGATTTATTTTAATAGCTCTTGTTATTAAAAACTGATCAATTTATTAATTAATCAGTTAATTTTTGTAAATTAATAAGATTTTATAAATCAAAATTTTATTTGATAATTATTTTTTAATTAAATTTCAAAATTTTCTATAATTAAAGATAATCTATAATTAAATTTTATAGTTATTTTTAAAATAAATTAAGAGAAATATTTTTAAAAAATAAAAAATAAAAAAAAGTAAAAACCTTAGCCTGCAGGTCATTACTCTATATATTTGTAATCTCTCTCGTCTGCTCCTGCTTATATCCCAGAAGCAATCTCTCGTCTCTTACACTCTCTACCTTTGCTTTTCTCTATAATCTTACACAATCACCATGCAAACTCCTTCTTTTTCTTGTATATCCTCCAGTGAAAGCGGCTTTTTAGAAGCTGACCATGGACAAGAATACGAAGATTCTCTCTTTCTTTCTCTTGGTCCTCCTGGACAATACAGAACCAGATTCTCTAACTACAGTCATGTCAACTCCAACCAACAGACTCGCAACATTAATGTTAACCTCCACGAAAGCCATGTCAATGAGAGTGGTGTAAGTGTAACAGTTGCTCTTCATCTTGGTCCTTCAGAATCTGGAGCTAGTTGCAGAGGCAGTGATCCTCAGCTCAAGAAAGGACAGTACTGGATTCCTTCCCCGGCACAGATACTTGTAGGACCGACACAGTTCTCTTGCACTGTCTGCAACAAGACATTCAATAGATACAACAACATGCAGGTTGCTTAATGATTATAATTTATTTGATTCACTCCATCAACTTGCACATATAGGTCCTTTTTTTTGGATTTTTTAAAGGTTATATACATTTTGTGAATCCGTATCATTTGGTTTATCTGCAGATGCATATGTGGGGACATGGGTCACAATATCGAAAAGGACCAGAGTCATTAAGAGGAACAAAACCAGCTTCTTCTTTGTTAAGACTGCCATGTTATTGTTGTGCTGAGGGGTGCAAGAACAACATAGATCACCCAAGGTCAAGGCCATTGAAGGACTTCAGGACTCTGCAGACACATTACAAGAGAAAGCATGGGGTGAAGCCATTTGAATGTAGAAAATGCAGCAAGACATTTGCAGTTCGCGGGGATTGGAGGACACACGAGAAGAACTGCGGTAAGCTTTGGTTTTGCATTTGTGGGTCTGATTTTAAACACAAGAGGTCTCTGAAAGACCATGTTCGAGCTTTTGGAGATGGTCATGCTCCTCATACTTTTGAAACATGTCAAGTTGAAGAAGAAGAAGAAGAAGAAGAAGAAGAAGAATGGCAATGACTGTGTTCTTCTAGTTAGTCTAATGCATGTCTATAATGTGTGTGAAGAGAGAGTGGTGTTGAGAGAAGAAGAAGACAAACAGTACAGTGAAAACCATGGTTGTCCTATGGCATTATTGCATTAAATGTTTCAAGTGCTAGTTCGATTATCTAATTAAAGAACGTCTCACTTTGGTCCTGAATTCTGATCTTCAACTTTTCTTTTCTATGGTTAAAGAGAAGAAGGTGGTCAAGTAAGTAAAATTCAGAGCATACAGACATGTACAGTAAGTCACAGATTCTACTGTTCATACTTCATAGCTTTGAAACTCTTTTCCACAATCAAAAAGTTCCATACACATCACACCGAGAGTGCATGAGATCAGAAAGAAAAAGAGAGAAGATAGAGATGGGCTTATCACTGTCTCTAAGTCTGAGCTGAGTTAATACATAACACTTTTGATCGAGTCGAGCTCTATATATGTCAGATCAGTAGAGTGAGTGAGTGAGTGAGTGAGAAAGTGAGCTTAAAGGGACCACTGATCTGTCGCTGCTTTTGGGGTTTCACCCAAAGAACTGCCTTTTTTCTCGATTTTCAGACCAACTATAAACCAATATTTACAATACAGTTTCAACCCATCTGATCTTTGCTAATTTCATCACCACCACCTAGCTTTTCTGTTTGGCCTCTTATCTATCTCAGCTCATACCCCTTTTTGTGCAGTCTCCCAATTCTCTTTTTCCATGCATAAATCATGCATAGATCGGATTTGGGTCACCTCTAACTCAGCATTATCTTGTTTGGAGTCAAAGCTAAAATGTTGGTTAGATGAAAGGATTACGATGTAATATAGTGTAAAGTTGTTTATCATCTTACATTCCATCCTAAACTTTTCAAATCGGAAGTTTTTTTATTTTTACTGTTTAGGATGGAATGAAATGTAACATGAAACCTCCTTTTTTATTTTATTCTATTATAAACTCTCATTTTAAACGATGAAATAACATAACATTCTATTTCATTCCATTCCATTTTATTAATAAATCTCAAATAAACTCTAACTAAACATAGCCTAAGTCTAATCAATTTGAAATGGCTTCGGTTGAATGTAATTTTCTAATCCGACAAATATATATATATAGAAAATGGGGTAACAAATTGAAAATAACTAACTTTTAAGGAGTTTTTTTTAATTTATTGCTAAACTTTTTAAAATTTATAATTTAGTGGTTAACATCTTAAATATTACATAAATATTCATTTGTTTGTCACATTAGTAAAAGTAATATTTTGACCTAATTTATGCGAATTTGTAAAGTTAACTATTAAATTAAAAATTTTCTAAAATTTAACACTAAATTGAGAAAATCTGAAAAAATTATACATTTTTTAATATATATCTCTATATACAATATAATGACAAAATATTAATTTACATTGTACATACAATGATTTATATTTATGTACTTAGAGGTCAGTTGGTAAGGAGCTTTCCTAGCTTAAGTGAGATCATGGGTTCTAACCCCTCATGTATGTAACTGTTTAAAACTTGGAGCCAGAGTTTTGCCTCTCGCAAGGGACCTACCTGACTTGAGCGGAAATTAGTCTGAGTGTGAATGACTTAAAGGTACCTTCCTATAGTTAAGATTTACCTAGAACACTTCGGCAACCCAAAAAGAAAGTATTATTGCCCATATGCTTCCAATACAAAGTTTAAAGTGAACAAATCATTTCCTTATTATCATATACAAAATATACATATAAGTCTACTACTTACACACACATATATATATATATAAGAAGCCACCAATCTATAGGACTCTCCAATTTGCAAAAATGTCCGAGTCATAATGTACGCAGCCTTATAAAGAAGTTGTTTCTATGACTTAAACATGTAATCCTATAGTCACAGAGAAGCAATTAGTTTATATATATATATATGTATATCAATGAGTCGAGGTGAGTTGAGTTAGAAGCTTTCTAAACTCAACTAGGCCCGTGATCTTACGAGTCTAAGGGTTTTTTTAATAAAAATTCAAAAATATCATTTTTATTAAAATGATGTCATTTTTTATATTTTGATTGAACCACAAGCCGAGCCGAGCCGAGTCATGCTAGGCCTAGCTTGACTCCCAAGGTGACCAAAATTGACATGGCTTAATATATATATCAAAATGATTAACACATTAACAAAAAGAGTTTTTATAAGTAAATTATAAAATTATTTTTGATAATTTTTAAGATTGATAATTAGAAAGTCTCTTTTACTCTTCATATTTTTGGTCCTAGTTCCTTGCTATTAATTTAACCACTAAAGGACATGAAGCCATCATGATTAGGGTAGTAGTTATGTCCTTCAATCTGAAATATAAACAAATAAATGGTCCCAACCTGTGTAATTATTTATTAATCTTCCCTTAATCACACAGTAATCTCCATCATTAAAAAAAGCAGTGAAAGCAAAAACCACATGATTCTTAAAAAAAAAAACCGAAACTTTGCTAATTCCAGACCATAACCATCAATTAGTAAAGTTTGGAATAGTCCCCTGAGGCTCGGTGGCCTTGGCCGCCGGTGCTGGTTCAACGGTCGGAGACGGTGGCACTGGAGTTCCCAGAAGCTCAGCCGGCAAATCAGCTATGCCCTTCAAGTAAAAAGTGTAGAAAAGCTTGAAAGGGAACACAATTTGATGCAACTTCACTTGACCGTACACACCTTCAAAGATCCCAGAACCTCCGGTCACAGCCAAGTACGTGTCTTGATATGTCAGATACGATCCTTGTACTGATATGTGACCATAGTCACCGAAGTAGAAGCTGTAGATTGCCTCGTACCTGTCACCTTTCTTTTCTGGTACGTGTTGGATTAGTACACACAGACCAGCAGTTATGCCTAGTCGTCTCTGTAAGTCTCCCGTGTAGAGCTTGTTCGTAAAAGGCACAAGATCGCCGAGTGAGTTCTGCTGTTTCTGACTCAGTTTCAGCACTGCTGGGCTGCCTCTGTCCCGCTCGTTGATTTCGTACACATTTAGTTCTTGAACTTTGACTGAAAAAGATTCAAACTTTCAAGTGTTAGAAACCAAAAAAGGAAAAACCTTGATGGGATGAGTGGTGTTAAGAAGATTAACCATGGGTTCGTCATATTGATCTAAGAGAATAACTTACTCGGTTTCGGAGGAGATTCTGCTGGAGTCTTGGGCTTGTTGAAGAAGAAAGCTTTCGTTGAGCTGTATCTTCTGCTGGGGCAAAGAGTATGATTATTAGTTGCAGAGATCAGTTTTTGGCTCTGGATTGTTGCGAAAGCTTCTGAATGAGTGAAACCCAACTGCTTATGGGATTGAGATCTAGTGGTTTGGAGTTTCAGAGAAGAGAAAGTTGCTTTAACAAAAGTTGCAGAAGCCATTGGGAGACGATGGAATTTGGGAAAGTTGATGGAGAGGTGTTAAAAGAGTATAATGAGACCAGGGACAACTCAGAAGTAGAAAGTATGTTTGAGCCAGTCTATATATGACTTTTCAAGTATTTCTCGATGATCACGTGTGATTTTGTTCCTTTTTTTACGTTAAAGGAGCAAAGTTTGGTGGCTATGGTGTTCAAATTAACCTAACACATCTAGAAAATGAAGAGTCTAAATCAGTGTATATAATGGTATATTTACTTATTCTAACATTTACATTAGGAAATCAGCCATTACAGCTTTCAAGATTGCATGAAGAAGGTGATTAAAGTGGTGTAAATTCGTTAAAATAACTTATTTAAAATACGTAATTTACAACAATAAAAGCTTTTCTCAAATAGTTGTTCTGGTTTGATCATTCATTTCCATATAAAAAAGATCTTCGGATCCCGTAATCAAGACTAAAATGCAATGTTTAAGTCTCAATAATACTTGGATGATTAAGAACTCATAAATTCATTCATAAAGCACATGATTAACGAACTATTACGTACTTCCAAAGGTTTAATCCGAATAACTTCTGTTGATTCTCCTATCAGAAAAACTTAAATGATGATAATCTGAGTGAAAATATGAAAAAAAGGACGACTGGACGGTGAAGAATGTTTGGCAGGCACTCAGCTTTTTTTTTTTTACATTCTTTTATATCAATCAACTGCTAAATTTTAATCTGGAAAGATTCCAAACCCAACCACCTACCTTGTGTTCCTGTTGAAAGTTGAGCCTTTGAGAGACCTCAATTTCAGTTTTTTTCAGAATTTTGTTAAAAGGAAGGTGGTTTCTACTGTTTCTTGAGTAGACAAACTCAAGGGACTAGGAACTGATTTGTCATGTGTTGGTACAAGACTTTAATAAACGCTCAGCTAGAGTTGAAGCCGACCTAGTTGCCATTTAGAATCAAAAACTCAAGACAAATGCCAAAAGTTTCCAGGAATGCTGTTAGAATCTTCATATAAGGATGAACTGTGTAAAGGCATTCACTCTGAGCAAAACTACAGTAACAAACAGTGAAATCCTATGCTATATAGGATCTAAGACTAATTCTAAAGTATCACAGTATCAGTTAATGTAACTCAATGAGATGATTCAGTTGCAATATACAAATTCTATGGATCATAGTTTCAATGTTCAACTAAACTTGGTTAACATTATAAATAAGTAATCAGTGCATAAAGGACAGCTAGAATATATTATCGAAAAAGTTACAGTTGCTAGATTTGCAAAAAGAATGAAAATCATTAGCTAGCTTGGCTAGTTCGTGATGGCTTTCTCTAATACTAAGGTAAGCCACATTCAGAAGGAGACATGTGGTTGTGTTGCGAAATCCAACTTAGAACTCCTAACAGTAAACTCGAACAGAGATAAACTGATGCTGCATGTGGTAAGATCAGCCAATACGATATGCAAATCCCCCGAAACAAGAACAACAGCGAGGTAGAAAAGATAGTTGCAGAGGTAATCTATCTTGGATGTGGACCAACAGCTCAATAATAAGTACGCATATGCTGAAACTAATCATGAAACTTTAACAGTTCACAATAAGAATGGTATGCTCAACAATTGAACAAGTATATCTATTTTCAAGTTAATTTTTCAGTTTCCCCTTTAAAATATCAGAAAATGACTCCTAAGACTAAAGCATATGTGATTAAAGAGAAGTGCTGGCATGATGTAAGTTGATTGTGTTTCAAATGCTTTCTCTTTGCCAATTATATATCATTGCATAAGTAATGCTAGCTTTTGTTTGTTTGTGTTCAATCTTGTGGTATCCATAAGTTAATAGACTAAAACCCTAATCTCATCCCTAGATGAATTGCAAGAACAACAGAACTCAAGCCTAGGATGTTGACAACCTTTCCACCAGACGACACCCTTTACAATTCGAGGAAATTACTGTGACCTTGTGTGTAAAACTGTTAATTTTGAACTAATTGGTTTAGAGTAAGAAAGTTAACTTCAAAATGGTATGTCCCGAAAATCCTACCAAAACCTGAGTAGAAATGCATACTTTGTAAGTAGGAATTTGTTAAGAGTTGCTGCATGTCATGTTCTTCAAATTGCCTTTCGAGGCAATTCTATTTCACATCTATATACATAATGAATAAATTAAGTGTAAAAGAAAAATGGAAGTGAGCATGGCACTCCGGAATGATAGAGCAAAAATGGGCAAACAATGCATTAATGATCAAGGCCAGAACTGTTTACCGACATAATGTTAACATTTTGTTAAAATTTCTGCACCAGTTTTTGTAATTAAAATGGTATGCTCAAACTGTGCAGCAGGACTGCCATCAGCTGTCACAGTCGTCCAGTTATCAGGCCATGTAACACACTCAATGCTTCCCATTGTAAGAATAGGTTCTGCAGTAGAAGATGTAAGAGAAAATGATATTTCGATATAAATGTCAGATATAGCAACAATTTACTTTTTAAGTATTAACGGTGAATGAAAATGTAGAGAAAGAGGAGGCACATCCTTGACAAATGTCTGCAGTTTGTTTAGTAGAAGTTTAGAAATGTCAATAAGCTTCAATCTGTGAGACAAATGAAAGGGTAACAAATACTTGATGTTGGAGTAGCTATAGCATATGTGATAGATTGGTTGCTCCTTCATTGTCATCAAAACACTATGGCTCTCTTTACATGGAACATTTGTGGGGCGTTGACAAGAACCTTGTCAGAG
Organism: Erythroxylum pedicellare; assembly: GCA_027563575.1. NCBI lineage: Eukaryota > Viridiplantae > Streptophyta > Magnoliopsida > Malpighiales > Erythroxylaceae > Erythroxylum > Erythroxylum pedicellare. The sequence continues at coordinate 438,388 of JAOQMP010000001.1, forward strand.
AGGAAATATTGCATATAAAGCTTTATGCAACAAAGATATTTGGAAAACAAAAACCCCTCTAGAGAACACTCCTCATCAAAGATGGTAAACTTCATTGATGCTGTGCTAATACGATTTTAGCTTATCATTATGCCACAGAACTTAATCAACTTCCAGTGGAGAAATTTTACAAGTTCTATTTACTTAAAGCCACGAAAGTAGAGAGAGGAATTTACTTAAGTGATCAAAAGGTCACATAGGCACTCTTGTGGAGAGCTCAAAACCAGAAAGAGGGAGAAGAAAATGGAAAGAGCTGTGCGCAAGTTTTGTCTCCGAAAAAAAAAAGCTTTTCCGGGATAGAAAGACTAGGATGAACTCACCAATCGTAAACGTTTGACCTTCAACCATAACCCCAGGTCTTTCATTACCTGTACGAAAAATCATGAACAAAAATAGCAATCAACTAACAAGAAATAATAATAAGTAAGAAGTAACATTCAAATGTAACTTATATCAACAATTGGTCTATTGCATAGGCAAATTTTTTGCACTTCAAAAGTATCAAGATCAAAAGGAAAGTACAAAGTGAGAGCAAATAAATCATACTTACGATGATGTATGATTATGGGTTCAGAATGAAATATAGGCCCTACACCATGCCCGACAAACCGCTCAACCACTCCATAACCATATTTTTCAGCATGCTCACTGTGACAACATTATGACAAGAGTAATAACATCACAATGAGACAATCATCAGAATCCCGTAATCTTGTTATGTACATTGCAAAGAAAACAAGTTTCACCAAATTTTAACCGCTTGCCAAGTTTTTCCGCAACACATATCACAAAGAATGAAATGGCGAGAATGTATTCAGATAACTGTTCTACTTTATGCAGCAACATCAAGAATATATTCAGCTACCTGATATACTTGTTTGATATCTTTACATATTCCAGAACAAGAAGCTTTATGACGCCTTCTAAGTAACACTAATGTCCTTGAACAACTGAGATTAAGGTAAAAAGTAATGTATAATCAATCTCCATTGATATGTGATCTGAATTTATCCAAGTATTTGAACCACTTATCAATTAGATGAATACTTCATGGAAGTACAAAAACTTCAAAAATCATTCCCTCATTAAGTTGGATAGTTTAGCTAGGGTGCAATCATGGTTGTCCATGGCAAGAGCGAAATATACTTTCTCACCTTCACAATTTCATAGCCAATAACAAAAAGACAGAACTACCTTATTCTCTTTCCAATTTTCTTGAAACTAGCACCATCTTTGCAAACAGCTATGCCTTTTTCCAAGCACTCTTCTGTAGCCTGCCACAACAGAAACCATGAAGTCAGAGAGTGACAAGATTTCGGCAGAGACATGGCGAATATCCACGTAATCTCTGCAGAAGTTTGACCCCTCCCTCTACTTTTTTGTTTCTTTATTTGTGTTTTACAGGATAACTTCTACTACAGAATTGGACAATTACTCCAAAAGTATATTTGAGCATATCAACTAATTATGAGCCTCCTTAAGAAGGTACAGAATCAAAAAAACCTTCACCTTTACAAGTCGTTTACGTGCAGGACTAGGATTACCGCACAGAAATGTCTTTGACGTGTCTCCATGATAACCCTAAGTGGGAAACGGAAGCAAGTTCCATATATGGGAGTCAGAAAGGCATCATTTACAAAGTTATAGCACAGCTCCAAAGCAAATTACAACACCCTAATCCAAAAGGTACTTTGGGTCGGTAAGTATAGAACTTTTAGTTCATTCAATTCAGTTACTTAGTCAAAGTTAAATGCGCACAGTCACATGAATTATGTTAACTTATTCTATCCCGCCTCAAGCAACTGGATTCTTAACTTTCATGTTTCGTATGGTAACACCAGGACCTCAATTCAATTTAGTATGGTACAAGGAAATATTAAGACATCAAGAACTGTTCATTGTATCTACGGTTTCAGTTCAAAAGCATAATATAAAATGGCCACTAACAACTTCGATATCCAGAATTACCGAATTTATTGAACACATTTTAACCACATGCATTCTTGTTCCAAACTATGTAAATATTGAGCACTGAATGTCAATGTACCCAAATAGAAAATGAACACTGAAGTGTGCACAATTATAGTTGAGAAAAATAGTTAATTTAACAGCAGCAAATGAAATTACAAAATAAATGAAGAAACAAGAACTTACATTCAAGTAGACTGTCACATCAATGTTTATTATATCACCATCCTGCACCGGGGACGATAATTAGTAATGATTCACAAGCATGTCAAGAAACCATCAACAGACAAACCTGCAGCTGTCGAGAATCAGGTATCCCGTGGCACATGCACTCATTAACTGAAGTACACACACTCTTTGGAAATCCTCCATAACCAAGAGGTGAGGGGTAAGCACTAGCCTCGATGATCATCTGGTGCACAGCTTTGTCGATCTCATCCGTTGTCACTGACGGCTGTTAGGATGTTAAAATGGGTAAATGCAACATAAACACAGATGCTCATAGAAAAGCCCATGGCATCATCTGATAGCAAGAACTTCAAGCTTGCCAAAGGACAAAACTACAATCTTCAGCTCATTCAATGGCATCAACCAAAAGAACATTATCCAACTCATCATTCAAATTACCAAAAAAAAGCATTGTCATTCATGAATTATACAGATTCCTTGCCGCCCCAGATCAAATTACATTAAGACAACGCAAAATTCTTACCTTAACCAATGTTCCAGCGAAATTCAAAACACGAGCAGCAAGCTCGCAAGCAGCTTTCATTCTCACAATGCCTTCAGAATCATGAAACTGATGCTCACTCGAAAGCTCCGGCAACTCCTTGGTATCAGCATAAGGAGGTCTAGGTATGTGGTCGGGGACAGGTAAAGGCGGCGACACCCTTCCACGCCTCAAAGGTGGAACCTTTCCAAACTTCTTCGTACGTTGCATCTCTCGCTGTCTAGTTTTCACAATCGAACAATCAAAAAAAGAAAAAGAAAAAACCAAAGCTTTTTCCAAGCAGTATCCAATATCATTTACCTCCTGATTCTAATCGCTTCTTCTAGCCCCGATATCCTCTTCGAATACACAACAAGTGACCTTGGTGTATGCAATTTGTTTCCTGAAGTGAACACATAAGTACAAGCACACACGTACATACGAACATACAGAATCTATATCTGAAAACGGTGATAAAAAATCATGGGAAATGATGAGAAGTGAAGAAAGTGAGAATCTTTGACAAAATTTACCAGAGACAGTAGGATAGAAAGTAAGTGGAGCTCCCATGAAAAGGGTCGACTTTGGACATGATGATGATAACGAAGACTGACTAGTTAAGGAAGATGACAGCTTTAGAGAAGCAGAGTTGAGTGAAGCACCGAAACCCATTACTCCTCGTAACGCAAATCTTCAAGAAAGACGCAGGAGGAGGGAAATGTGAAGACGAGATACATATTGAAGAACAAAAAAATCTACGAGAACTGAGTCTGGGCTTAGGCTCATGTCTTTCTAGGCCTACTCTTCTCGTCTTTCTCCGTCCTGGACTTCGGCTCCGAACCCAACTCAAGAAAGACATTTGTTTGTTTGTATTTTAAAAAATAATTAAAATAATTTAATTAGTTTAAATTATTAAAAATAATATTATTTGAAAAAAGAATTTTTAAATAAAATTGTTTTAATTTGTATATTTTTTAAAATACTTATAAACTAAAATTATTAATTTTTATTCAAACTTCAAAATTTTCTTAATTAATATTTCAAATTATTGAATTTTATTCAATCTTTAATTAATTTTCTGACAATATAATATCAGTTGAACTTTTTATCTTACTGGTTTAACTTTCGGTCCAATTTTTAAAATATAGAATATAACGAGATCAAAATTGCCTAAAAATTGAATAAATTATTGAATTGATTCAGAAATAATAGGGCAATGATTGAAAGCCCAAATCGGTCTGACTAATTTAATTATAAAATTTTTGAACCGATCAACTTTTTAGTTTAGTTTTTAACTTTAATAACCCTTATTATTAAAAATTGAGCAGTTTATTAATCAATCGACCCGTTTTTATAAATTAATTAATTTTTATAAATTAAAATAAATTAATAAATTTTTATTTAACAGTCTTCTTTTTTTAATTAAACTTTAATTTTTTCAATAGGTAAAAATATTTTCTTCTTTAATCTTATTTCAAATTCTTCAAATTTGTTTAATCTTTGTTAAATATCAGTTTTATAATGGTCTAATGCAAATTAAACCCTTAAGCATTACATCTCTTTTCTTGCTGATTTAATTTTCAAACTAATTTTTAAAAAATTACAATATAATGAACTATTTGAATTAATTCGAGTTGTACCATGTTCGGATTTTTTAAATTTATTATGTAATAAAAGATTGAAAAGTTATTCTTGACTTTTTGCTCGACAAATTTTGAGCATGATTTTTTCATATAAATTTCCGAACTTTCCCTTTTAGGTATTACATTTCTTTTTTTACCGATTTAATATTCAATCTAATTTTTAAAAAACAGCAATATAGTGAATTGTTTGACTTAATCCGAGTTATACCATGTTCGAATTTTCTAAATTTGTTATGTAATATAAGGTTGAAAAGTTATTTTCGACTTTTAGCTCGAAAAATTTTGTGCATGATTTGTTCGTATAAATTTTCGAACTTTACCTTTCTAAGTTTCTCACCAAAGGAATGAAGAGCTAAGACACTTCAAAAGACACGAAAAGTCCCCCCTGAATTGATTGTCGACATAAATGTTTCATCTCCTGAACTAGAGGCGGACCTGAAGACAGTTCTATGATTCAGACCAAACAAATTTACAGTCAAATGTGGGTTCGGTTCGATAGTTCTTGAGCGTCGAAGCAGACAGACCCAACATCGACACTTGGAATTTTCAAACTTAAACTTTAAGGAACAGGACAATGTCCATAACTTTGGCAGTGACACTCAGTCGGTGAAAGAAAAGTAAACGGTAGAGAAGGAAGTAGAAGGAACAAAACACAAGCACGACACATTGTCACCGACAAGTATTGACAAAAGGAGAAATTAGGAAATAAATACATTTATAATTTAAGAAATATTTAAAAAGAATTTTAATTTTTAATGAATATCACACTTGGATTACAACACCTATTTATTATAAATAATATTAGTATTTTTATGTATTATTTATTTATTTATTTATTACATTTCGAATTTTATAGTATATTCACGACGTATTTGTATGTGGTCTATCAAAAACAACATCTCTATAAGGTAGAATTAAATCTACGTTCTATCAGACCTTTCCAAATCTCGGTTTCTGTTGTATCACACTTGATGCAATCAAATAATAGCTATATAACAATTCAACTTAACTTTAAATTTAAATTGAATATGATCAAAATTTGATATTTTATTATAATCACCTTAAATTATTAATTTAAATTAAATTTAATTAGCTTAGTTCAGTTTTAATAAATAAATTGAATTATCGATATTTGAGTAATTTATATATGATATTCATAATAATATTTTAAAAATTGAACTGGAAGTTAAATTGATAAAACAAAAAGTTTAAAGTTTAAAGATTCAACTGATATTAAACCATCACAAGACTGGTTAAAGGTATAATAAAATTAAATAATTTAAAATATAATTTCTAAGAAGTTGAAATTTAAATGAAAAATGATAGTGTTAAGTGCAAGCTAATTGATTTATTTTAGTTTATAAAAATCGATTAATATATAAAAACAGACCAATCAATTAATAAACCGATCAATTTTTAATAAATAAAATTATTAAATTAAATCAAATCGAAAAGTTATAAACCAAATCGAAAAATTGACAGCTTCAAAGTTTTTACGGTTGAAACGGTCAAACCAATTTAGTTTGTAGATCTAAGTCCAAATGTTATTATTCTCAAATTACTGTTCAATCTCGTTAAATTAAATCAAGTTGGTTTTAAACAAAGTATGATTTAAACCAACCAGAGATCAGAGACAGCTAACGGAAGCTTAACTGTTCAATCCATAGATTCCTGTACCTTTGGAACTTGCCAGGAAAGACCTGCTTGTCTGAACAGAACAGACTAGCATCTGATTATAATATCGATGTTGCTTGTAGGGGTGACTTCTTTGTTAAGACAAATTTCGTGTGAAATCATCTTCTTTGACTAATGAGATTAATGAATACTTCTTGACATTGCAAGCTCATGTTACTCAAGTGTTGACATTTTGTATGAAGATGACTTACTTTGGCATGACAAATTGCATGTCCATAACGTGTGATTATGTCGTTAAGCTTTTCATTAATGTGGTCACGTTAGATTAGTATTATATTTATATGAAGTCTAAATTTTATTATTTAAAAAATTAAAAATATCAAAAAATTTAAAATAAATATACATTCTTTATTATTTAAAGTTCTTTTTTTTAGTTTTTTAAATAATAAAAACTACATTATCTACATTAATAAAAAAAATTAACGTAAAACTATTTTTACTTAAATTTGAAAGTTAAAACTAATATTACAAAATTAAGTAAATCTTTTTTTATAATTAGCCCTAAAAATATTAATTGATTGATGGGTATTTAAAATCTAATAATAATAAAATTAGCTCTCTAGTGAGGTGATACTTTTTTTATTATCATATTAACAAAAATTCAAGTTATTAGAAGCCTCCTTATCTTCATCTTTTAAGTTTTTACAAAATCTCAAATTTTTGGTAAAAGGATTAAATAAATTATAAAATGTTAACTTATATTCTAATTTAAATTAAAAAATTTTAAAAATTTTAATACTATTTTTAGTAATTTAAACTAATAAAAAACTAAAATAAATAAACTATTTCTCAAGTGGTCCACCCCCATTATGATTAGATCACCCTCCAAGTCCATAGCACATTAATTTATTAATTTCAAGTTGCTTTTGGTAAAAAACCAAGTACATGAATATTAAATTATGAATAAAACACTTTTTTCTAATTAAATAATTAAATCATGGTTAATCTTTAATTTTTTTGGTTGTCGACGGGATGTCCTAGGCAGATCTCAATTATGAGAAGACACCTTAAAATCATCAATATCCATACTAATCTTCGCTCGAGCCGAGTAAATCTCTTGCAGGAGGTAAAACTCTGATCCCAAATTTTAAACGATTACATACATAAAAAGAGTTCAAATCCACGACCTCTCTTAAGTCAAAAGAACCATTTACCAACTCACGTGCGCCGTGAAATTTGGTTAGTCTTTAATTTTATTCTTAATATCCATGCTAGTTAATCTCCCACTTGTACTGCCCTTCCTAAGCAGCAACTCTTATTGGACTCAACCTACTTAGACTCATCCTATAAATATCCAAAAAGGTACTTCAAAAGATGATCTTGATCTACTCATAAAAATCAAGTTAAAGTGATATTTGAATTGGGTTCGTTTAATAGTTAATTCTGAATCATTAACTCGTTAACGTATGATTTAAAAAATATTATATATGCTTGATATTTTACTTAGTGCGCATTTTCTTTTATTAAAACCAAATTACCATCATTTGGTGTTTAGAATCTTTTATGTTCCTTTTAAGGTAGGTTAAAAGCAATATGAACATGCAATGAAGGTTAACTAAAGTTATGCACTTTTTGCTATGTATATATGTGAGATGAACAAGTGTTGTCACCAACTTGGCCTAACCTTTTAGAGAACAAAAAGCTTCACTTCAAACCCATCTTCACCTCATCAAGACTTATTTTGTCAAACATGTAAAAACACGAAAGAGTAACGATGTTAATAATATGCAGTCTTATCTTTAACACGAGACAAATTGAACATTAATTTTGTAATATTTTTTCTTCATTGAATTTGTTATTATGTAATTAAAAAAGAACAAAAACCAAATTGAGAGTTACCAAATTCTAAAATGGCTTTTTCCCATTGAATTTGTTACATATCCTAATTATTTTGAGTCTTGTAATATACACTTGACCTTTTTTGCAACTTGAAACTACACCACCTTCCCCATTTCCAAACCTACTCTCCTCCTACAAACCCTTTGGTTAACATTCACAAAACCTTAAAAAAAAAAACCCCAAAAAAAGAATGCTACAAAGCTCCAATGATCCTCTGCTTTTTGGTGCACTCTATTGTCAAGAGGTCCATTTCTCTATTCCTCTTCCTATTACACCCACCTCCAATGGTAGTACTATCCATTGATGGCACATTAAAGATGTTGACGCCAAACAACCTAAACATCGGACCCGGTTGGACCGGCCTGCACACTTGGTTCGACCCGGTTCTGGTCTGCCAATCGATATAAAGCTGCTTAACCGGTCCGGTCGATCTCTGAAAAATAACAGTATCACCGGCTTTCAGGTTCTTTTCCTTCACGAACCGGCTCCACCCTTTTGTCAGCACATAGCTCTGGCTGCTGTTCCAGTAGGAGTACCGGAACCTCCATACTTTTCCTGTAGCATCCTCGAAGTTCAACAACAACCCTTTGGTGCTATTGCTATTTCCGCTCTGCAATGGAAAGTGCTTCTCTGCGTGTTGTTTTGGTATCACCAGCCGGTTCAACTTTCCGACGTCGCTCGGTGTCACGGCTTTTTCAAAAAGCTGTTCTCGTTCTTTGCAGACCCTGTCCGAGAAACCGTAGATCCCTCCGCCATTGTTATGAGCTCCCGGGGTTCTGAGCGGTTTTCCATTGTAGTTCCGTTTACTCTGCTCGAGTTCATCGTTGTACGTGTGCTTTCTCAACATGTCAACGATTTCAGTTTTGGAATGGGAGTTCAAGAACGCGGCTTCAATCTCACCAGCCTCGTCGGACACCTCGGCTGCTTGTTTGAAGTTGGTGACAGCGTCACGGCCTCGAAACCTCTGTGCGGCGATGTCATAGGCTCTGGCGGCTTCATCTTCTTCGTTAAAGGTCCCGAGCCAAACGCGTTGGTGCTTCTCGTAAATCTGAGCACCCCAACGACCGTTAGGCTGAGGAACAACTCCTTTGTACTTGGAACTCGGGAGTTTTCGGGACTCCGCTTCAACCCCTGACTCCGAGTCGAGAATCACGCTTGTTCCACTTCCGACGCGGCAGAGAGACACCGGAGACTTGGTCTGAGGTGGGAACGGAGAGAGGGTCGGTGGGGAAACAGAAATGGAGTCGCTTGTTGTGCTCTCATCTATACAACTTCCATCCATTTTTTCAGAACTTAGAAAGCTTAGAAAGAGAAGGGGATGAGGTGTTTTTGTTGACTAAAAGAGAAGGGTATGAATTGTGTTGCATTACAACATTTAAGTATATATAGGAACTTGGCCAAGCTTAAGCATTTATTATATTATATATATTTATTTTAATACGGGGGTGTAAGGATTGGGGAGATATGGGATTGTGGGTAAGGTGGGTCAACACAAGAGGAAGAGGCATGGTAAGTCACTAGGAAGATTCATCCTTTTCTTGGGAGATATAAACAACTAAATAGGAAGATTCATACTTGGAGATCAGATGAGAAGGAGATAGGACCTACAACAAGTTGATGGGTTCACATGACTGTGGACCTTGTGCTTAGTTCAAGTTCATCCCCCCTGAGCTTTGACGCTTCTTCTCACTCCTATTCACCTACATCTTTCAAATGTTTATTAGATAAATCATCAAATTTATAAATTATATATATATAATGTTTTATTATAAATTTAAGTGACAGTCTGATTTAAGTATATAATTTATAAAAAACGTGCATATACATAAAAATTTAACGTACCCGTTACACAAGACTCTCAATTTATCACACAAGCACCTTTTAAGCTCGATTTAAAGCTAATCTTGTCATTTATAACTCTAATCAAAATTATAAACATAAGTGCTTACTTATGTTTCTATCAAAATCTAAATACATACTCGTATATGTTGTTGGCTTTTATTGCATCCAATCCAAGTAGATATGGGAAAGGAGTTTACTTCCCTCCTCCCACTAGATGGGTAATGGGTCCTTTTGATGAATGAATAGATAGACAGATGGGTGGATAGACATGCATGAAGGACAATGAGGCTCATCAAACAAGAAATTCCCTATTTAAAAGGGTTATATATATATATATACATATATGTTAGTACTTGGTTTGGATTTGATTGGTTCTATTTCTACTTTTGTTTGTCTTATTGGCTAGGTTCACCTTAGCATCTTTCAAATCAATTGGATAACACCTACCCT
>JAOQMP010000001.1:453850-466083 GCA_027563575.1 Erythroxylum pedicellare
TCATCATATCTTAATCTCACTTTTATAATCAATTTGAAAGACTAAGAAGAAAAGTTGCTTTAATGATGATTTAAGAGTAAAGAATATAGAACTTTCTTATAATTTAAGACATATTTAAGATATTAAAATTTAAAATTCTGAAAAAGTTCGTAATTTTGATTAAAAAATAACAATAAAATACAAGTAATATCAATATTAGACTTGAATTAATCAAATATTCACTAATACGGTAACTTAACTTCGAAACCCGACACGAATCAATTAAGTTCTTCTTAAAATAATAATTTAATTATAATAAATTATTAATTTAAGCCAAATTTAAGAGATATTTTGAATTGTTATATAAATAATATTTATTATTTATACTATAAATGTATTTATCGTTATTTTTAACTAAAAATTTAAAATAGGGATATTCTGAAAATCTTAATATTCCTTTATTTATATTACTTTAACTAGAAAAGGGTCGATAAAAAAATAAATAACCAAAAAATAAATAGAAAAATAAAAAGTCTTGATGGGGCAAGAACTAAGAAATAGACCATTTGGAGGTTTTTGAAACTTTCCACAAACGTCAACCACACGCTCATACACTATTGCTTATCATTCTCCTTACACTCTTTTGTTTCTTTCATCTTCCAACTTGGGTCCTCACGTACAACGCGTTCACAAGCAATCACATTCGGTGCCCTTGTAATTAATTACTTAATAATTATTTAATTTTAATTAATTATATGGGAGTAAAGTAAATAGTTAATTAAATTAAACAAATAATTAGTAAATCTTTGACCGTTGCCTTATCCTCCACCGACGAGCACGGCGGCGACCCTTCATTTCGGGTCAATCCACGTGACTGTAGCTATTCTCTAGGGTTACATAAACTAGAGCATGACTTGTTTTCAATCCATAGTTATGTATTACTTGATATGATTTTGTTTAAATTTTAATACTTGTGTTAATTATAACATATCTCGTTAAAAATAAAATAAAATGCACTTATAAACAAGTTTCCTCACCTTCATTTCCTAAATATTTGTATGTAATAAAACCATTAATCAACTATTAATGGGAAGTGATTAGGCATAATATCATGATACGAGAAAAGGGTATTTTACTAAACTCTTATATTCAATACTTTTAAAACCGAACCGAAAGTTAAACCGATAAGACAAGAGATTTAAGGTTTAAAATAGTTAAATCGGTATTAGATAGTGATAAAACTGTTTAAAAATTGAATAAATTTGAAGAATTACTAAACTAAATGAAACTAAAAAATTAAAAACTGAATATATGTTTAAAGTTTTTATTATTAAACCGATCAAACCGGTTCGATTTTTAAAACATTACTTATATCAGACATATTTAGAAAAATAAACGGATTATATATATATATATTAGAAGTGATAATGGAATACAAACTATGCCAAAAAAATCAAAAGACATACCTAATTTTCATTAATGGATAGAAGGAAGTGTCCAAGAAAAGAAGAATCTTGGTCAAAAACAGTATAATTCTAGAGATAGTTTGTATTTGAAAATGCTTCTCTAGTTTGTGTATAAAAAGTCTTACTAAATAAGTAAAAGACCAAACAACAAGTAGGCACTGATTTTCTAGAAAATCAAAGAAAAATAGCACAAGTGTGTGTGGAACTGTGGATTGCTTGAAGTAAACTAAAACCAACAAAACAAAGCTGTAAAGGATAAAGGACACCTTCTGCGATAACCTACCAGCTGCTTTTGTTGACCATAAACACTCACACAAAAGTCATTCCTATTGGCCATACCACAAGGACCGACTGGCTCCTGCATGCCACAGAACTCTTCCTATTGGTTCAGATGTGGGTCATTGTCAGATAGAGACATTCTTTAATCTTAGGGTTTACTGTTCATGTAAGTGTGAACCATACCATCACAAGATCTGAGACAAACCCTAAGATATATATATATATATATATATGTGCATACTTAAAGATAATAGAATCATGAGATAATAACACTCTTTGTCCATATGCTACATTGGCACCAAAACTTGATATTTGTTGATTGATTAGGTCTAGATCTTTGTTGATTGTCACAAATCCATAAATTAAAGGAATCCACTAAATCACATGCATAATTAGGGCCAACTTGGCAAGAAATGTGACATTTTCTATAATAAAAACACTCAGCCGACAAGTTGGCAATAGGTTGCCGACATGGCACGCATATATGAAGAAAAATTAATAAATAATATCACAAAGTCAAATAAAATATGCCCACTTGGGATGTGTAGTTGGCTAGCAATACCAATAGCAATACCAATAGCAAAAGCAAATTGACATAGATATTAATTTTGTTTTCTTCTCGAATTCCATCTTTTATCGGATCGGAGTATTATGTTTTTATTACGGTATTTCAACCTTGTCTTAATTAAAGTGTGAATGAGATTTAACGAAAGAAGTAAGAATTGGTTAAAGCATATTATCCTCTTTTATTAGTCAACCTCCTCATCTGTATCTCCTGTTCACAAGCACGGGTAGGTGCTTGCTCAGAACCTGGAGAGAAATATGGAATCATACAAGACTTTGATGCAAAGATCGAGGTCAACGAAGTCAATGGTTTTTGTTTTTCTCCAAAATTAGGTGTCAAAAATCCTTTTTGTGGGTTGCTTCGAGAAGATGTTTGCACTTTTTTTCTGGTAAGCTTTTAAGATTTCTACATTACAATTAATACAAATTAATTGATTAGTTATAAATTAATTAAGGTTACGTGATATTAAACATTTTCAAATTTTGCAATTTAGTGAGACTTCAAAGCATTGTTGATGATGAAGAGGAGGACGGATACTTTATTTAAAGAGTTGGGTGAAAAAAAGTATTTAAAAAAGGGTGTTTATTTAATTAAATATGAATTTTATGTTAGTAATAAATTTAATTTTTATTTATGATTAGTCCTATTAAGAAATAATTGGTTGGATTATATAACCTTTGTGTCTATGATTTTAATTATTTGATAATTAAACTACATAATTATGGCCATTGATCTAAATTAATGTTTGTGAAATACAGCAAAGTAATAATGATTTAAAAATTTTAACTTATTTGGCCAGTTCAATAGTAAAAAATTTTAACTGTCCAACTTTTCGGTTCGATTTATTTTAATGATTATTGTTATTAAAAATCAATCAATTTATTAATTAGTAGGTTAATTTTTATTAATTAAAGTTCTTATATACTAAAATTAATAAATTGATTTTCATTTAACAATCTTTTTTTAATTAAACTTCTAATTTTTCGATAATTTCTTTCAATTATATTTTAAATTCTTTAATTTTATTTAATCTTCAAATAATTTTGTGACAATCTAATAATAATTAAACATTTTAAACCTTAATTCTCTTCCTTCTACGTATCTTGACTCGGTGGTGCCTTGAGAGACTTCGTGGCCTTACTTAAACCTCATAATTAATCCTCAAATGGTTGATTTTGATTAGGAGTAGTTTAACTTAATTTATGATGTGCAAGTCAAGCATGTGAGGTGGTAAGATATTAACCTTATAAATCTACATTAAACTATGCTTAAAAGTCAAAAATGGAATAGTCAATTTGACAAATCTTGCAAAAAAGAGAGACATTATTTGATGATTTGGATCCTTAGATTTATTAATTTAAAGCAATAATATTTTAATTCTGTTAGTAAATTAAAATTAAGAAAATAATAATATTTTCAATTATGATAAAATTGGATCTCAGAACAATTCTATATTTACTAAATACGATGTTTAATAAAATTAATCGAGTTTAGTTGATACGAATGAGCGTTTTGAAGATTCAACGTAATCTATCATGTGTTAATTAAGCATAGGAAGCCTTTTTATTTGAATTTAATAAAGTCTAGTGTTTGTGGAAATTAATGAAGTAAGATTCAAGAGTTAGACAAATTTAATAATTAAAAAAAAAGATGCACACTAGTGGTATTATTTAAAATGCTTGAAGGGTCAAATTAGTCTTTTGTTTAATTAATTAATGAGTTTAACATGTGTTTAATGAAGTCAAATTGTAGTTTAGGTGTTACCTATGTTGTGACTTGGAAGAATAAATTAGTACCTAATTGGTCTCTCAAAGACTTAAACTCATGAAATGTAGAAAATTGAAGATATGTTTTGACTCTTAAGTATTGGAAATAAAATCTCCGTTTGAATCAGATAATTTTTTGATTCGGTTTTTAACTTTTTAATTTATATTGTTTTAATAATCCTTATTGTTAAAGATTAATCAGTTTTTGTAAACTAATTAGAATTTTATAACTAAAATAAATTGAATTAATTTTTATTTAATATTTTTTTAAATTAAATTTCAAGATTTTCAATAAATAAGGACAATTTTTAATTTTATTTAAAAAATATTCAATTTTTAATCAATTTTGTGAGGGTCTAACGTCGGTTGAATATTTTAAGCTTAAATTTTATATCTTATTGGTTTAAACTTTGATTCGGTTTTTAAAATTTGATTTTAGTTACTCACAGTCCCAAACTAGAGATGATCTAGGCTCAACCCGAGCTGACAACTTCTACACTGACCTGAGGCGACTATTGATTTTATTTTTAATTAAAAATTAAAAAAATATTTTTTTTATAATTGTTAAGTCTCGAATCGATATATACAGTTCAAATCTGAGACACAATTTTTTTAAAATCAATCGTGGGACCGAATTAAAAAAAAAGACTTGAGACCTATCGACTCGAGTTTGACCCGTTGATCTCAGGTTGGACCGGAGGTCGGGCCCAAATGCTGTCCCAATCCTAGACAAACCAAGAGTGAAATCAATCCGGAGTGTGGAGACATTTTTGGGTAATATACAAAATTGTTAAGCATTTTCTGGTACAATTCCAATGCGAAAAGATAAACATCACAGGAGTTGAGTACAAATTGTACTGCTTCTTCTGCTTCAATCATGCCATGCTCTAGCACACAGATTTGTTACAAAGCCGTGTTGGAGCTGTCGTTTGTGCCAGAAAGCATTCATAGTCCCACTTTGGAATGGTCTTAGTCGAACCTTACATATTATATATATATATATATGTAATATCAAATAATTCAAGTTATTATGTAAATATCAGAAATCACGAGAATTATGCAAGACCTTTGGTTGAAGTGTACCTTTTAAGGTACAAACCCTCTTTTACTTTTGCTAAAGGGATCTTGAATCATATGAATATAGAGGAAGGATGGTGCAATTACTCCAAGATAAGATTACTGTCAACATCAACACTACAAAACTGTGAAAGCAAACAAGTTAAAATCACAGTTCTTTACAGTACAAGATGCCATAAAAGACAAGTGTTATAGTCCAACATTGTTGGGGACAACAGTTAGCAAAAGAAATAGGATCTGGTAATGCTTTATCCTTTCTTTTCAGAGGAACAAAATACAGGAAAAGGGGTATGAATATGATACAGAAATGGAGAGGCTTATCTTGTTTTTGTGTCAGTAAGAACAATAAGATGAGATTCATCGCATTTTATGGACAGTGTGTGACTTTTTCTGAGAGACCATTTTGTTTCAGTTGTTGGAAAGATTCCAAAAACCAGCAATAATGGTCATAGTTGTGAAACAGCCATGAAGCTCCTATCCTGTTTTTTGAGTATCTGGAATTGTCATATCAGGGTCCCCTTTGTATATAGTCTCTCTCTATTTTTCCCTCTCTATTAATTGAGCTTGAAGAGTATGAAGATGGAGATACTGTCATTTTCAAGTGACTGTCAATGGGGGCCATACGGTGATGGCAATCCTTTGGCATGTTGGCTCTCCATTTCAAGAACCATCAATGACTTCTGCCTCTGGTATCTGTTTCTCTTTGCAGCTATTGCTGAAAAACAAAAATGATCAAGTAGAATCAAATCATTAAGAATTCAATGATGAACTTAAACATCAGAACACTAGATTAAGAACTATTAAGTTGTTTTAAGAACTCATCGGTTTTAACTTCTTCCATGATAGGGTTGAGAAAACCACACATGTTTTTAAATTATCATTTCTTGAAAGAGGTAGGAATGACAAGAATAATTTTGAACCTTTTGAGGGGGTAGAGAAATTGGGAAGGTTTTGATCAGCCGTGTTTCAGATATCATAACTCTACCATACTAAAAGAGTTTCAGGAAAGGACTGATAACTTCTTGCTAGTTGTAAAGGGTAGCTACAAGGGCACAAAGAGGAATTTGGAGTCGTTTCATGATAAGAGGATAAAACTTAGAAAGGATAAAGGCTTTCTTTGTCTAGACCGGGAAAAGGATGAAATTGAATGTTCAGGAAGAATGCTTGGCTTAACGCCATACATACAATCAGTCTAGTAGTGAGTCTGTCTGTGTAAGGTTAAGGAGGAAAGGTGAGAATTGAAGAGCATATACCGGCGTCTATGGGATGATATTGTAGGCTGAGGCAGAGCGATGATTTAACTCAAAAGACATTATCAGAAGAAGTCATATGACACATAGTGTAATTTAACAGCAAATATCAGAAAATTGCAAGTATTGAACAGCAAGTAAGCACAGAAATTAATGGGATGCACACAACTAGATGAAAGTCTGTGTTCTCCTACTAATCCTACCGATCATGATTAGCTTGTTCTAATGCATTTTCAAACTCTGAAGTAACATCTCAAGTATCCTAAACTAAGTTGTAGGCTTGCTGCCGTATTTTCAAGAATCTAGTAACTCGGATTTGCAACCGAGTTTCAAAGCAATGCTGGCATATGATAACCGATAGGTCAGTGTGATAACTGAATTCAACAGGCCGAGTGTCTCGAGTTTCAAGTAGTCTATGTGGTAACCGATGGGTGTCTAATGATGTATTTCTTAAGGTGAAATCAGAATTAGATAGGTAGAAAAACCTTATTTCGGGGAAATGATTATACACGTACAATTGTAAGACCAAAAAAAACAAAAAACAAAAAATTGCATTTCTTTGAAATTGTACTTACACGTTAAATCGTGAGTTGGAGCAAAGTCATAATCATATCTGCCTCTCTTAATGTAACAAATGTATGCTAACGCCAGAACCACGCATAGAATTACAAAGCATGAAAGACCGATGGCTACTTTCCCGCCTTTGGATAAATGGCCACTTTCCCAGAACAGGGAGCATTGTGGCAAAGAAGGTACGCCACACAAACCCTTGTTTCCTGAAAGACTGTAGAAGGAATACAAACTTGATTAGGTAATGGAACAAAAAGATTGATCTTTTCAAAAGAACGTAATCGTATTGTTGGAAGAGAAAATAAAACAGTTGAAAAGCATGTAAAAATAGACTGATTTGAAACATGAAAGAGAATAGCCAATCAAGGGCAAAGAGTTCTGATAGCTAGAACATGAGACATACTCAATAGCTCCACCATGCACACCAACTGAATAAAGCTTCTCGGGTACTTGCCCTTCTAGCAAGTTATCATTCAATAGCCTGAAATTAGTTCAAGGAAGTCAAGACAGTACTTTGGTAGTCCATATTCAACAATCATGTTCCAGTTTTAGGGTCTGACCAAGCTCAAAGCCCGATATTAAAAAAAATGCACAAACCAGGCCTGAAGTCTGGTCAACTTGGGCAGATTTCAGGCTGGGTGATTTTGCCATCCCTACTAAAACTCATGGTGTTACTAAATGGGTTCTAGTAGGTGGTCTGTCCATTGAATTACTGAGCAAATAAAAGATGAGTGGAAAAGGAATACCATAAAATTTCTAACAGAGTAAGTTATGAAAGCGAGTAAAGGATGGACAAAGGCCATATTAAGGTTAAAAATGCGTCCAGCATACTTTCTTGGAGGCACAACAAGACCTGGGGTGGATGATAATGATCTTTGTACTTTCTATTAAACAAAACAAAATTGCATGAAACTGAACAGGAACTTGACTAAAAGACTGAAGAATAACGAGGTAGTAAAATACGCAAATCACAGAAAGCTAATGTTTATTTCCCTGAAGTGAAACACCCAAATACTCCAATGCTTCCATTTTATGTCAATAATAACAAGCCTCATTTGGTCAAGCACTATTGCATATTAAATCAAAGATTCAGCTATAAATATTTTCTTCTTAATATGTGATTCGATCAAAAATTTCTCCAAAAAGGTTAGAAACTTTGGCAGTCTATTGTTCAAGTTCCGTGCAGCTAACCAAAGTTTTTTTTCAGCTGGTATTTTGTAATTTAAGTCATTTCAATCAGCATCAGTTTGAAGATGAAGATTGAAAGGAATATTGTTGACAGAGCAGCAATACGGTCTATTCAAACTCACTCGGGATTATCTATGTCATAAGAAAGCTCCAATAATTTAAGAATTCTAGCTTTCCATGATTGCATTTAGCACAAAAAAATTGAATTTGAAACGTGATCTATGTTTATCAAAGAGTAAAATATGTTATTCAATGGATGATTAATCATAGATGCAAAATGCTTACACAAGCTGCAGACTTGAAGAAGTTAAACTTTCTGGTATAGGGCCTGAAAACTGATTGCTTGACAAATCCCTACAAAATATGAATTAAAAGTAGTGAGACAAAAATTGAGACATGTCTGCATGTTTCGCTAATAGTTGTCAAATAGAAGCTAGACGAGTGCAGTAATTCACATTTGAACTTTGAGAACAAAAAGATGACAGATTATACAAGTCAGACACAGATCCACAATGAGTTTTTGATGATATCTCAAGGTAAATGTCAAATCTAATGGAATGAATGAAGTTAACTATCTAAACTAATTAATCATATACTTTTTTGAGGAGAGAATTGAGGAATACAGGTCTAATTGATGAGAAAATCACTGGTTAAGTTAACTTGCAACACAAATCAATTTGAGTCCTGAGGGTTTAATGACTGGAAATATCCAGCTCTTTGAAGTTAAAGTACAAAAGGGACATTAATCGAGACTTCAAATGAGTGCTTCCCATGCACAGGTTCAGTATGCTAGAGTTTCACCTCAGACTGGTTTCTATTTTATAAATGAAAATGTTTGGTGAAGAAAAGTGTCTATACAATCAAGCAGTGATCTATACGGGAAGCAAAATAAAAAGCATATTTTAAAATGATAACTTGCCATATAAAACAGAACTAAAATCACAATAATAGGCGAATGGGAACAAATTATGTACTACTTACAGCCGTACAAGAGACTTCTGAGCCAGACCCGAAGGTAGAGTTCCTTCCAAAAAATTAGAACTCAAATTCCTGCATGTTTGAACAAAAAAAGGTGTTAATGGTTGAAGTCAGTAGGGGAAGGAAAGGAAGGAGTAGAGTGTCCTAAAGTCCAGAAGTAAAGATTCAAAAACCTAGAAAATGCGTTGAACTGGAGAAAGTACTAGTGGATTTGATTGATCTTAGGATAGATATTGAGATGATCTAAGTACAAAATACGTAGAATATATTCTACAAGGCCAGCAGAAAATTGACAGATTTATCAAGAGACACTAATATACCATTTTGACTGATGTCACATATCAATGAACTGTAATCTCTTTAGGTATTAGCTATTTGACATTTATCAACATTCAGTCAAGTACATAGACGTATGTATGTATGTGTGTGCCTATACATCTCTCTATCTATATATATATATATTATAAAACAGTGATAAACAGGTTTTTAAGTTACTGGAATAACTGAAGCATTGTGGTTTTAGTTGGGAACAAAAAGGATAATGCCTAAATCAATTAACTGGAGATTATATCAAGTATGACAGTTGGAAAGGACTCATATCCAACAGCAACCAACTGAACTTTTATTATATTTTGAATAGTATTATCTTACAAAGTCCATAATGCATAAGACAGTGAATTAGTTGATACTTACAGGCTTACCAAGTCCGTCAGAAGACTAATCTGATCACTTATAAATCCTTTCAATCCTTGGCTTCCAAGATCTCTGAACAACAGTAAATGAGTAAGTGACATTGCCTCAAATCTAGTGTGTGTCCGTGTGTGCGAGATACAAAGACATTAGGATTCCCAACATAGAAGTAGACCTTAAAAGAAGCTGCTGTAATAAAAGTTTTTGTAGTCAATAATTTTGGTGTAACGTTTTTCTGAAAGTAGTAAATGGTCTAATTCAACACAGAACATTCCTCATGCCTTGACCGTATCTAAATGAGTATGAATATCATGTACTGAAATCACGTGTAGCAATGCTTACATTTGAGAAATAACAAGGGCAGTCTCTGCTTTATTGGGATGGCATATAACTCCTTCCCAAGCATCCCAGTTAGTAGGTGCACAAGGATCACCATTCCACCCCATTCTACCAGGAATGCGAAGCGACTCTTTCAACGCTCTCATTGCAACAACTATAACAAAACAACACCCCAATTAGTACGCATCAGATTGAAAACGAAAGAGCCTAATCAGCAAGATTTCAAAGTTATATTTCTTGAATATATGGCAAGACAAATAAGTAACACGTCTAAGTAAGGATTGAAACTGCCAGAAGAAAATCGTCTAATATTACATCCTTATCGTCATGATAGCCAGATGATTCATCAGTTGATACAAAGATATCAACTTTTAACTTTCAACACACCATTTACAAGCATTGCAATCGGATTTCCGTTTCCAGAATGCGTTATTCGAGAAAAAGCTCCCAAAACTTATCCTACTAACCAAACCATCTAAAGTTTCTTGAAACATTTCAAACAAAGACTCCACACCAACCAAAAAAGACACAAACTTCATGCACATATACACACAATTCCATAATTCTCAATTACCTTGCTCAGGAGCAGTTGAGATGTCGTTCGGAACCAAAGCATAATTCTCAATTCCGCTAATAAGCGGAGCACCGACGACCGGCAAAAGCTTCACATTTAACACCGTATTGCTCAGATTATGAGCCGTGTAATGGAAACTATAAGCCGCAAAGCTCCCGACTTGCGAGTATATATCAACTCTACTCACATTCTTCTCATTCACCCAAACGTCAAATACTCTCTGCCCTGTTTTGGTCACGCTCGAATCAATCTCAGCAAAATGAAACCACAACAAGTAATCCAATTTTGCGTCCACCGGTAATTCGAAACCCAACACTCCATTACCCGTCACCGCCGTCTGGTACAGCTTCATTGGGAAGTAATTAGGCGGCTGATTGGTGCCGGAGATTGTTTCCCGGGTCGAAACTGAATGGACTATCTTCGAGGTGTTCTCCGACCGGAGTTCCGCGTCGGACTGCCAAGAACGGCCAAAATCATCGGAGTCATTGCTAAACCCAGGGCCCCACTGAACGGAGCCGCACGATAATCTGCCGTAATTCACAAGAATGAAGCTGTCGCCAACGGTGGCGGAGTCATACGAGAGCGGATCGATTTGGCGGATTTCCAGTGACCCGATCACCGGCGGATCAGTGGCAATGCTGTAAAAACAGACGTCAGCCTCGCCGTCTTTGACAAAAGCGAAGAGATCGGAGTACGCGCCGTCGCGCGCGAGGTTCTCTTGCCACGGGGACCGCCACGAGAAGACGACAGTTCCTTCGATGGACGCGTCGAAGCTAGGAGAATGCGACTTGCCGTCGTAGTTGTCGTACACGGTGAACGTACGGACGTAGTAGCGGCCGTTCGGGAGAGGGACAGTGTAGCAGTTCTTTTTCCCGGAGGAGGCAGGGAAGTAGCGGAGTGTCTTCTCTTGAGGGTACCGGAAGTGGAGTGGCTCGGACACGACGGAGGTGGAACCGCCGGAGAAGAACCGGTCGGCGAGCCACGTGGTGTTAAACGGGTCGGTTATGTTAGTTGACCCGCCCGAATCGATATAGTAAGAAATGTCTGAAAAAAAAAAGAAGCAACACACGACAGTGAGTTCAGAGACAGTTAAAAAGTTCGTTAAGAACAATTAAAGAAAAAACAGTACAATATAAGCTCACCGTAAGGGAAGGAGTGAACAGAGGATAAGAGTAGGAGAAGAAGAAGTAACAGAGAGAAGACAACGTGGGACGACATGTTGGTCCTGATCCCTTAGCTACAGCGGGAGAGAGACTGTGTAGTTAGTAAGGTTGCGAGTGATCTTAAACTCTTTTATGTTTGGTCGAGAGTAGTTTGTTTGTTTGACTCGTGAAAAGAGAGGGAGTTGCTGCGCAGAGTAGGCGAGATTAACGGTGTGATGGTCACGTTTTGACTAAGATACTCTAACCTATGAACATGGCAAGTCCAAATTAGGAAGTTAGTCAACTGAGTAAGTAAAATTTTAAGATTATAAATTCAATTCAAGGAAATAATAAAATGAAAAAAGATATA
>JAOQMP010000001.1:497398-510373 GCA_027563575.1 Erythroxylum pedicellare
ACCGGCTCCTGGCTTGGTGGTTTTGTTCAACACCTAGGTTGGTGTTCATCTTTCACCGCCGAACTTTGGGGCGTTTTTACAGGTTTGCAGCTGGCCTGGGATCTTGGTTACCGTAGGGTGATCTTGGAGTTGGACTTCCAGGTAGCCTTGCACTCCATTTCTGATTCCGACACCCGCCTTGCCTATACTAATCCCCTCATTTTTGGCATTACTGAACTTCTCAGCTGCAACTAGACGGTTCTACCGTGTCACACATATTGGAAAGGCAATCGGTGCGCAGACTGACTAGCCGCTTTTGTAGTCAATTTTGATTTAGGGGTTACTTCCTTTGTAAATGCGCCCTTCGGGTGCCTTTCGATCCTCCTAAAGGATATGGCGGGGTCTCAACACCCACGCAACATTATGTAACTATTTGTTCTATTTTCCCTTCAATACAAAAAAAAAGATGTGTAAGAGGAAGTAGCTACATCCAGCTCAACCCGAACTTCATTATACTCAGTCTGAATCTCGCACTAATGTAAAGTTTGAGAAAGTTTGATAATATGCAATCTTATTTTTATAAAATTGAGAGACTATTTTTTATAAACCCACATATAAATATAACAATAAAAAAGTACATAGCATAGTAATAATACAACAAAAAACTATAAATAAATGATGCAGGTTAAAAAGAATAAATAAATAAAACTAAAATAAATAAATGTCGAAAGTAATAGTAAAATATTCTAAAATTTAAATTTTTAAAAATAGTTCGATGTTAGACTCGTTATTAATAAAGTTGGCCTAAATGGTTTCAGCTCCTTATTTAAGGCTCTCCCTTTTAAGAGGTCTTGATTTCGAGTCATGCCAAAGGAGAAGAAATAGAAAATGTTCCTGTTGATAATCCTCTAGCCCTCTGAGCAAAGCTCTTTGATCGGATCAATTACGAACATCTCGCTTCTAGCGGCAGTGTGGGAGTTGGAGCTACTAGGGAACCTGGCAGCTGATGGGAACTTAATGTTGAGTAGGAAGAGGCAAGTGATCAATCATCAGCTGAACAATCAAGTATATGAAGACTATTTGTGCGCAGAAATATACAGGGTACGTAGGAACCTGAGGAATCTTAGGGTTCCAGGTTTACATCCTCAAAGGCTATTGAGGTGGGAGCTTAGAGGCTTAGGATTAGTCCGGCTAAGCCAGAATAGCTATTATAATCAAAAAATAAAAAAAGATGGCAAGCTATATCAGTTATAATTATAGGTTATACATGGATGCTAGATGAGTAAAATATAATAGTCATATATTAATTTAATTACTATTAAAAGACAAACCTATTTGAAAACAACCTTCTCATTAGTTAAGGATAAGATTGCATACTATTAGATCTTCTCAAATCTTACGTATTAACAAAATTCCTTCTTAATATTGTTATTATTGTTGTAAAAAAAATGGACCTACGCTTTCTTTCCCCCTATCTGCTTACACTTATGGCCGTGGGTTAAGTTCGGATTCAAGACTCCCACTATGAGTCAAGCTCAAGATTTTATGGTCAATTTAGAACCTGATACTCCCGATCCAAGCCTGAGCTAGAACTTGGTTAAGCTTAGGTGACCCAAAGTTTGATCATATCAGAACTAAGCTTGATTAAGTTTGTTTTTTAATTTTAAAAAATAAAAATGAACACCATCGATTTAAAAATTTTAGACTTCAAATCGGATCAAGCTTAGCTCAAAATAAAAATAAAATCCCAAATCTATCTCAAAACCTAATTAGCTCGAATTGAATACATTAATTAAGTCAAATTGTGTTGGGTTGGATAAACATTGCGAACCCTATACCCGATTGTCAAACTGAAATCCTTTTTGCTTTACATATAATTTAATTGGTTAAGACAATGATAGGGAAAGCCAAAATCACGGATTGGTGCTGGTCATTTGGACATGCGTCCATGAACATTGGAAAGCAAAAGCACAAGCACGAGCACAAGCTTAAGTTCAAAGAAAGAATACAACTTTAGGCATGATTTAATTAAACTTGAAAATACAAATACCTTTGTGATTTTGACATGTTCTAAAGTGTCAAGTTTAAACAAATCAAAAGAGGACACGGATGGATTACGTGGGGAAAGACTAGTTAGGCTTGAAACTGCTGAAAAATTACGAACTTGGAGGAAGTATAGCGGTTTATCAAACTGGGGTTGGTAGCTATAAGTCAAGCTGATGAATTGACACAGAGGTAGATAGAAGTAACAACACAGGACATGTTAGTGTCTGAACGTGTTCGGTAAGTCACAACTACATACATTAGACATCTCATAACCGAAAAAAAAAAAGAAAATGTAAACAAGCTCTTGAAGGGTAGCTGAAGGCGTCCTATATATAACATAGACTTGACTCTCTATGTTTCTCAGGCTTCGTCAACACACTGATCTCAGCCTCCACCTTCTTGTATTATTTTATTATTCTATTTCTCTTACAGCTCTTACTATGACCATCTCAACTCCTGTTCGTCCAGCCAAGACTCGAGTCCTCATCGCCGGAGCCACCGGCTTTATAGGGCAGTTCGTGGCAGAAGCTAGCATAGCTTCTGGTCGGACCACCTATGTTCTTGTCCGTTCAACACCAACTTGCCCTTCCAGAGCCAAAGTTCTCAAGTCTCTTCAGAACAAAGGAGCCATCATCTTGCTTGTACTCTACCTAACATTTTATACTCTTTTTTTGCATGCACATCACTAAGAAGATTATGAATATGAGTGTTGTTTGTGTTCAGGGAAAGATTAACGACAAAGAGAACATGGAGAAGTTACTGAAGAAGCATGAAATTGATGTAGTAATATCAGCTGTAGGAGCTGAGAATTTGTCGGACCAACTGGTTCTTGTTGAAGCCATTAAAGCTGTTGGTACTGTGAAGGTACAAGGAAAAAAAAAGCTTCAACTCCATATCTTAGTTCACACGTATAGAACAACCTCTCGGCTAATAGGATAAGTCTGAATATTTTTGAACCCATTCAGATTCTGCTTGCTTATCAGAAAACGTCTGGATCCTGAATCTATTCAGATTTCTACTGAATTTTGTTAATTCTTTTTACTCAAAAGGGTTTTTAGATTTCAAGTAATGAATCAAAATTATATACCGAATCTTGAGGGTCGATGTATGTACTATTGTGGCTGCAGAGATTTTTGCCATCAGAGTTTGGGCACGACGTGGACCGGGCTGACCCAGTGCAACCAGGCTTAGATATGTATAATGAGAAGCGACTAGTCAGGCGTTCCATTGAGGACAGCAAAGTACCGTACACCTACATTTGCTGCAACTCCATTGCTTCTTGGCCTTATCACGACAACTGCCACCCTTCTGAGGTTTTACCTCCACTTGATCGGTTTGGAATCTACGGTGATGGCAACATCAAAGGTACCATAATTTGTTACGCAAAACACACGATAAAAATAACTACAAAATAACAACAAAAAATGAATTATTTAATTAATTTTAATTTTATAAAAATATTATTTTATATTATATTATATCACAAAAAAAGTCTTTTCTAATTATAATTTGTTATACATATTTTTGCTCAAAGTTTTCACATGTATAATTGTTTTTTCTTGATATTTGATACACTATTTCCCAATAATTAGTAATGAAATATAGTTGAAACAAAAAATATTTTTTAAAATAATTATTGAGATTATTCTTGTGGTTAATTGAGTAAAAATTCATATCAAAAGAGCAATTTAGCTAACATATTTTCAATTATTTTCTAAAAAAAAAGCCCCCATTTTGAGTGGAGTAGGGTTGGTCCCAAGTCACCATGTAAGGTACAATGTAATAATAGCTAAAGGACAAAATGTCAAATCTTAGTGGGCTTACGTAGCTTTCTATGCAACTTTTCTAATTCACATTATGATCGTTGACAAAAGTGTTAATATAATCTACTACATAGGAATAGCTCACCAAAGAAAAATGGAAGCCAATGTTACATAATCATTATAAGGAAATAGAAAGTAATTAGTTTTGCTCAAATTTAAGCTTATATTTTAAGTATTTTTCAAAAATTACGACAATAACTTAATAAAAATTATGCTGTTTTAAGTATTTTTCCCATTTACGTAAATTTTGAGACTTTGGTAAGATTGATTTATTAAATATAAATTTTGACCTCAAGCATATATATATATATCTTGGAATTTACATTGTAAGTGGAGGAGGGCTGGTTTCAAGTCACTATCACAGGTCTTCGGTTCCTCTAGCCCTATATATAGTCGGCCATCAGAAAGTTACATTATTCAATGTGGTGTATAATATATGGTTGTTTTGAAGTCATTTTCAGTAAAATAATGTAATAGCTAAAAGACAAATGATGGGTTGCTTTAATTTTCCTTTGGCTTGGATATAAATGATCATTATCAATTTTGTTTTTTTAAACATGATTGATGATGATAACAATGTAGGAGAATCCAAAGTTTATGGAATTGCCTGTCATTGTTCATGCAGCTTACTTTGTTGCTGGTTCTGACATTGGAAAGTTCACCATGAAAACTGTGGATGATCTTCGCACCCTTAACAAGTCGGTCCATTTTCGGCCAAGCTGTAACTTCTACAACATGAACGAGCTGGCAACTCTCTGGGAGAAGAAGATTGGAAGGACCCTTCCTCGTGTTACAGTCACTGAGAATGATCTTCTAACTGCAGCTGCAGGTCTGTTCTTGAGCAAACTTGTTGAGTCTAGTTCCATCTATCTGACAAGCTTTAACGTTTCAAATACTCTTGTACATGGGCAGAGAATCGGCTGCCAGAAAGCATTGTTGCATCATTCACACATGATATATTCATCAAAGGTTGTCAGATCTTTTCTATGAGTGGACCTGATGATGTCGAAGCAAGCAGTCTATATCCTGACGAGCCATTCCGTACGTTGGACGAGTGTTACGGTGAGTTTGCTCAGCAAGTGAACGAGAAACCTCTTCATAGCAATGGAAATCCTCCTCCAAAACCTGTCGTTGAACTTCTGACAATTACAGCAACCTGTGCTTGAAACTGTGTGATCCCATGTTCCTGCTGGTTAGAGTATAAAGGAGTTTATGTTGTGCTGTTCCTAATCCTGGTACATATAGCTCGTTGAAGATCGATTATTTCGGTTCGTGAAAAGTTCTCAAGGCGCTTAAAGTTAATCTGAAGGCTGTATTTGTTTTTTGAGTCGTCCATCGAAGAGGAAACTGGTCATCATTAAAGCATGCTTCATGATCATTTGTGGGAGTTCTAGGATAAATTAAATT
This sequence comes from Erythroxylum pedicellare, assembly GCA_027563575.1. Taxonomy (NCBI): domain Eukaryota; kingdom Viridiplantae; phylum Streptophyta; class Magnoliopsida; order Malpighiales; family Erythroxylaceae; genus Erythroxylum; species Erythroxylum pedicellare. The sequence continues at coordinate 502,654 of JAOQMP010000001.1, forward strand.
TGTCTTGTTGTCTTTATTTTGATCTTTGCAAAATAACAATGCAATATGTAATAAGAAAATTCCTATGCTTAAATTATTGCTTTTTATGTCATCATCTTTCATCATATCTAAAGAGTGCAATCCAGTAGATGAGTGAAGACGTCCTTGCTTTAAAAACCCTCTACTCCTCCACAAGAGTATCCTTTAGAAACAGAAAGGAAAGTTTCCAGTATCATTCAAAGCATGCAAAAAAAGGGCAATCAAGAAATGCAGCCAGTTGATTCATTCAAGTTAGTGTTATGCATGTCAGATCTCGTCAAACAACATAGTCAGTAATCAGAATACGCAATATTATGCTGCAACTCTTAGGATTTACTTTTAAAGTTCCATATTCAGGAAAAGAAATGATCGCGGTGAGAGAGACACGGAGAGTGAAGCCAAAAAGAAGATGAGAAGGAAGTCCTTTTATGGACAATGAAGCTTATATTTACAGGTCTGGAAAATGGTTTTAGATACAGAAGAAGTTGGAAAAGAGAAAAGAAAGGTCACCAGCTTCTGTTTGCATGCTTCATCCAAAACTACAAGCTGCAAGGAAGCCTTTCACCTGTACACAGCTCTACACATAAACTGGACTATACATCATATACGGGCAAACGCTCTTCAATAATGACACGGCAGATGGGGCACTTCTTACACTTTTCGCAGCAAATGCTAAAACAGTTTAATACTTATGTTAACAACATTTTATGAAACAAAAGTACGTTAAGGAAATGATCAAAACATAACACAAGATTCCACACTACCACATGAGAATGGAGCGAGAAATGCCGTAGTGTTGTCCCCTTTCTGAGGCAAAGAGATAACAATATCTACGCACATGCTATTTATATGCTTTCTAAATTTACACCTCAAAGGTATTACTGCAAAAAGAGACTATCCTCTTCATCTAATATCATTTTTGATGAGCTCAATTAGTGCTTCCTTTTCTTGTTCTTTCTTATTACCCATTACTTTATTACTCTGTGAACTAATAGTAAGAAAAGTGCATTGGAAAATTGGACAAGTTACCTGCAGAGTGCGTGATGCCTGCACGGGAGTAGGACAACATTAATTTGCTCTTCAAAGCAAATCCTGCACAGAATTTTCTCCTAATACATTGATTACATTAGTAGTGTTAGTTAAAGGAATTAAAGGTCGCGAAACATTATTGATGAGAAGTAACGTAATTGCAGTACATTTTGAAGTCTTTCACATTCCTGCTGGCTAAACTTTGAGATTTCTGTCTGCTCACTAAGTGCAGTTTGCAGTCTCCAGATCTGAGATGAAAAGATTGCGAACATGCAATTTACAGGGCGAAAGATGATACAAATACCTCTAGAAAAAAAAGAATCTAATACCTCCTCAACAAGTTCAGATTTAGGCATCTTCTTAACAATATCGGGTGAGAAAGTGTTGTAGCTGAACATCAGCAATAGAAGAACCATCAAAAGTAGAACTTAAGAGTATATTGTTATCAACAAAGACATATCCGCATTATTATGCAATTAAACATATCAGCAACCTAATAGCGAGCACGAACAGAATGGGGCATACACTAAACTTAACATGCTTTTAGTAGATACACACAAAAATACATTTCAACGACAAGACGCAGAAAAAAACATACAATGGTAAAAGTAGTGGTGTAATGTCAAAAACAATTCATTTCAAATATTGACTTCCGATCCTAAAAAATTAATGTGGGAGAAACAAAACCATATGGAAGAGAGCAAAGCAAAGGTCAAATAACTTGAAACAACATCACGTAGAGGCCATTTCTATTGAAACCATTGTGATGAAGAATTTCATAAATCCAATACATATTCTCAGGAAACCTTCATAAATGATTCCCCATGTTATTCATCGAGGATTGCAGTGTTAGCCAAAGGAATCCTTAGGAATTGCACAGTGGGCAGACAATGAAATATGGATAAATAATTAAAAACAAAAGCTTAACTGTAGAATAAAATACGAACCTTGAACCTCCAGAAAAATATAATCTAGCCTGCTCCTCCCTACTTTCTTCATCAATTGACCACCAACCCAGTAACCTATCAATAAGAAGAAACCATAACTAAAATCAATGCGGCATATCATCTTGGCCAATACTGTCAGGGGATAACCAATAGACATACGGAATTTTTAACAGAGGAGACTACTCTACCTTGAGCCATGGTGAAAAAACCCAAGACATTCCTGAGCTTTTGCTGCAAAAGCAAAGTATCCACTAGAACCAGATCCATTATGCAGAAGGAGTACAATTTTCTCAAACAGCCTATATGCAGCAAACAAGACCCCAGTTCCTTGCAGCAGCAAAAGTGGGGAAAAAATTACCCTAAATGGTATATGTTTAGCAGCAGGTGGTGTACCCTTCAGTGAAAATGGGAAGCATATGGGTCAAGCTTCAAAACAAGTACGTATGTAAGTCATACAGCACTCAGGAAAGGTAACAAAACATCTATTATACCTCCAAGTGCATAAATAGAATTATCTGGAAACATATAAAGGGAATTTTCATAAAATGTCCACCAATATCCTCAAGGTTGCAAATTCTAGTGCTCTGATATTCATCTTCTTGTGAAGAAACTACCAAGCCTCTATTCCAATCAAGATATCTAATCGTCGTCGTAGACGAACTAGACTCCACAGCAAGAGATTGCCTATGAATTGCTGGATTATTCCACTTTGTGCATACAAGAAAGGCAAAGCCCTCCGCAATACTGTAGAGGGAGACACAAGATTATCTAAGCAGAATGAAAGTGGAAAACAAAAAACAAACGTTTTATTAATCAAAATGCTGCTGCAAACAGAAAGCAACTATACCCGTAGTTTATAAATAAGTCCCACCAACCAAGAGCTGCCACATCACCTGCTCGTTGTAGGCGAAGTAAAATGGATGTTAAAGGAAGTGCACCAGAGCGGTTAAAAGCAGATTGATAAAAATGAGGTTGGTTGCTGACACGTAAAATTTGTTGCAAGAATGAAATCAAAATCTATCAAGGTGATATAATGACAGCTTATATCTGTTCTTAGTTTTTCTGCCGATTTCAGGTTAGTAACAGAAAACATTGTTTTCTAAGTGCATAGAATGACTTGAGCTTATCATTAATCAAGAGATAGGAGAACTTGCATAGCACATCAATGAAAGACAGAAGTACAAATCAGTTACAAGAATCCTGAATAAGGTTTATGAAATAAAAATATCCTCTCTTCATAAGTAAAGGATGCCACTACCATTGACAGATCAAATGCTGCAGATGAACAACTTACCACACAGTTTGAGAAGAGTGAATACTGTTGCAGCAATGATGAAGACCATAGATATTGCAACCCAGAAGTGCTAAAACAAAGAATATCAAATATGATGTCAACAATTTTGTGGATGCAACATATTTACCAAATTCTGGAACAGTTCATACTCACAAACTATACATCACCTCTTGTGGACAGCAACACATTTACTAAATTTCTAAAAGCCTTGCATTTAAAAACTATGCATCACCCTTATCTAATGTAATAGTTGAACTAATAATTTCCCTTGGCTACACTTTCTTCATTCTTCTCCAACAACAATGAAGACAGGGGAAATGGACTAAAAACTTAAGCCCTGCTACATACATTATATCCACATTTTAGATCGTTAAAGCTAGCTTCATATATATGGATGCTGAATCAGAAGCCAAATTTTGTACGTCCTGTAACATTACCATAACAACATAAAACCTAGTTTGAGATGTGGCCTACCAAGAGCAGTATACAGTACATCATTCGTTTGAGATTTTGTCTGCTATACCTAGGACACTTTTAAAGATAGTTCGCACCAAAAAGTCTTGATTAACTTCTCTTAACAGCAATAATCACAGTAATTGTATAACAGAATAATCAGGAACAGATACAGAAATTGCACCAAGCTTAGTTAAGCGGAAGAGTTAAAAAAACAAAACCTCCATAAATACGGTTAACTTAAAGTTTAAACAATTTAAGATATTATACAATTTAAGAAATTATAGTGGACACCAATTCAATTTGGAATGAAAGTTTTAAAGCTTAACGTCATTTCAACACTCCCCAAATAATAAGTTTTAAGTTTAAAAAACTGTTAATTGAATTTCGCATTCGTCGTTCCTTTACTATCATATGCTCTCCTTGTTTGTCAGTCAAATTCTTAACTTCCTGAAGTCTAAGTCCTCTTGAAGTATTTCTTTCATCCCTAAAAGAAGTATATCAACTTACAGGAAGTGTCTCCCATATTGCTTCGTCACTCAAGGTTTCTTCATCTCCAGGCATTAAAGCTCTACACATCCTATAATAGCAAAAGCATTTCAAGCCGTTAAAGAAGAAATGAAAAAATGGTTTATTAAATGGCAACACTGATTTCTAAACAAATACAAATAATAAGACTAACGCCAGAACACTGAAGACCCCAAACCTTTTTAGCAAAACATTATAATGCATGATGTTTACCTTTATCAGGTGCATGCAGAGTAAAGAACTGCAATGATGCAACATGCTTCTCTATGCATGTGCAGCATAAGAACAATAACACACATTTTTCACATGAAGCTTGTACCCATTATGTTGTAGGATATATCAAAGTTATCCTGCAACAATTATAGATTGAATCCAAACACGTTTATATAAAGGCCAACAAGCATGTCACCACCTCAAAGTACGATATTCAGAATAATATAGAACATAAGACCATGCCTACAGGAAAATAAAGCAACTTTTAGCTGGTAAGACCAACCCTCAAAGTTCATAAATTACTCCTACCCCCATATTGAATATTAACCACTAATAAACAGATATCATCACCGAGTATCCTTTAACTTTAAAATATAGAGGAAAACGGCATAATAAGTTGCTATGCAAGTACAACACACCAAAATAAATAATCTCAATGGACTCTAATTTTATTCAATTCAATATAACTAAGTGAAAAAACACTGATGGTTAAGGTATATCATGTCAATGGACCCTTGCAAATTCAATATAACAAAATGAAAAAACAATAATGGTGAAGGTCATCAAATTGAAGAGTAAAATTTGGAAGTTCTTTAGGAAAAGAAGTTCAGGAATTCTAATCACCATTTCATTTTGTCTTCTATATGAGAAAGAGAAGCCTTGCAACTTGTTAAACCATATGAGAGTAAGCAGAAATACTTATGATCCTACTTTGTTCTCCGTATGAATGCGGGAATGAACAGAATAATCAAGATAAGTTTTCAAAGAGGAAAGGAGGAATATTCGAATGATAGGAAGTGTACCTGATATTATCGACCAAGATTGCTAATTCAAATGTCAACAATGGCAGAAAGACTACTTCCAAGCTCATAACTGCCAACATATTTAAACATATAAAGAAAATAAATTGACAAGCACGTCGCCTTGAAATCATGACCCAAAAATGTTGTGTTGACAGTCATTAGCAGAGGAAGAAATTATAAAATAGGTTTTGCATATTTGACCTCCATAAGATGTAACCAACATGGTTAGCCATAAAATGACGAAAACCAAGAAGCAAAAGGGAAAATTTTGAGAGGCAGTATCCACATATGAAACAATCAAAGGATCCGTTTTTGTATACCATTCCTGCTCCCTAGATATATGCAAAGAAGTAGTTCGAAAGCAACAATCAATGGTGTCGCCAAGACAGAATGACATGGTGCCCACTGTTCATGAGAAGAAAGTCTTAGTTTCGTTATCCTAATTTGGATGAGAACAAAATCTGATTACTTCCAACAACAAAAGAATTAAACTTGACAAAGAAAGAGATCACTAGAAACAGATTGAATAAGTAATCTCATACATGACGATTATGAGGCATTGACGGAGCAGGTAAGGAAAATCGGCCACGTGCTACAACTACGTGAAATAGCCAAAGAGGTGCGAAGATAATCCTGTGAGATGAAATGAGAATTAAAAGCAATTATCAGCAGGAATGGAACATTATCAGCCACAATCAATTCAATTTCATTGTATGATATGAAAAGTGAATACATGACTTCAAACTGGAATGTTGGTGAACCTTCTATGTGATTTTGATAAGTACTGTACATGATGATGTTACATTTCTTGTCATTGCACTATCAAGAAACAAAAACAGAACAACCAAAAAGGGGGAGATAAGCATGCATAGAGTAATAACATGATTTAAAATTCATCATTTAGTCAATATGCAGTTATATCAATAGATTTAATACAGTCATTTAGATATCTCATCTCAATAGTTTAACAGCTCAGCAATGTTATTCAACTGATGAAATTACTCGCATTCAAACCAAAAATTACAACAACAACATCGTAGTAGAGATCCCACTGGGACATAGGGACTGGGATTCAAACCAACAGTCGAAGTTCATAATGTCTAAAGCATATCATAGGCCCTCAAGAGTAAAAATATAGCTTAGCATTTAATTTCAAATTCAGTTCATTGTTTAGGTGGAATCCCATCAAAGTTTAATTCACCTCTAAAAGGGAAGCATTTTCTTTCAATTTCTTAGCCGCTATATCACTCACCTCCAAAATAATTTATCTGAAACTCTATCCTACCACACCATAATTCTTATGTTATTGAGATGTCATGTTCTTCTTTTAGCTTACATATCAACAAAGTAAAAGAGTTGTAGTTTGGAAGACAACGACCAGACAACCCAAAATTATTCCTCAAACTACGCAAGTCACTCAAACCCGACCGAGGAGACAGCACCGTCAACTTTCCTAATTCTTCCTAATTTCTGCATTCTAATCGTTCCAGAAAAGTTTTATCCTATCGTCAATGCAAGAACATGGTTAATTCTGTTCAACCTCCCTAACACTTACGCAACCAAGATATTCAAAAAACAACAAAAAAGAAACAAGCGTAAGATCACCGAATGGATCTTTCCATCCCAAGAAATCTAACAACATGCGAAAAACTAAATAAAGTTCAGAATTTTCACTTTCCTTTTACTTACTTTTGTCCACCCAACTCCAGGAAGCTCAAAATCAAGATTTAAAAAGAAACGAAAACCAAAACGAGAACACTGAGAACCAATAATAGAGTAGGACACTGACCACCAAGAGTAAGCAACAGCACGGTCTAGCTTGAGAGCGAGCAAAAGCGTGAAAGAGAAAAGCAACCCATGCGCCACAAGGGCCTCTAAGCACATGGCCACTCTTCTCCAGCTCATTACACCTCCCCTTGCAACCAACATTTCGAGCCAAAAATCCCGAAATTGAACAGCCCCACCTCGCCCTCACTTCTCACAAAGAATTGTAGTTATGCACAAAAATGGAAACTTTTTCTGTGGGAAGGAATTGAGACACAGAAAAAGAGATGGGAATTGAAATCCAACGAGAATTACAAGGAGGGTGACAATTGAAACAACCAAGAGCTAACGTTTGCCTTTACGACTTCGCTTTCACGCCAAAGCACAAGAGGACAGCGACGGAGAGATTAGATATTCTTGTTTCTGTTTGTTCAATGAGCATTTGATTGACGAAAATGGACATCAAGACTATGCTTAAATGACAAAAAAACAATTGTGTTTATCCCTTAACAAATTTAAATTTTAATTAAAAATTAATTAATTAATTTTAATTTACAATAACTTATTAATTTAGAAAATTAAACGTTTCAAAAATTGAATTGAAAATTAAACACAGAATAAAAATTTTAAAATTTTAATTGGTATTAAAATATCATAATATCTGCTAAAAT
>JAOQMP010000001.1:535147-545212 GCA_027563575.1 Erythroxylum pedicellare
TTTTTAGTATTTTTTGTTAAGGCTTATCCTTTTAGATTTCGGTTAAAAGAACAACAAAATAAATGCGATGTAAAAATTATACTTATATCAATTAAATATTATTTATATGTTAATTCAATTCAACTTTTAAACTCAAATTAAAAACTAATAAATTTGACTTAAATTAATAATTTATTATAATTATTTTAAATTATTAATTCAAGTAGAAGTTAATTTATTTAAGTTCAGTTTAAGAGTTGAGTTGAGTTATTATATTAATAGCATTTGATTAGTTCATGTTTAATATTATATCACATTTTGATTGAAATATAAGAAAATGAATTTTTCTAAAAAGTTACAAATTAAAAAGATTTTTTCAAAAATTTTAAAAATAAAAAAGTTTTCTAATATTTCTTAAGTTGTATGAAAATTATCTTTCTTTTAACTTAAATTTTGTTCATTACATCCTTATCTTTTTATTTAGGTACACCCTAAAGCAAACCATTACTTCACCATACACTGGCTTCTAAATGGAAACACTTACAGTTCTTCCTTATGTAGTACATGCCCTGAGCGTGGAAGGAAGAAGAAAAAAAAAGAATGTCATAACGGAGTGGGATTGATGTCATCATAAACCCCACTCGGAAGGGTTTATGGTAGTAGTGGTATAGCTATCATTAGTTGTTTGAATAAGCTACTTTATAAGAAAAATGCCAAATATATACAAGAAAAGGGTTTAAGAGAAAAGAAATGGGACCAAAGGAAGCCATGCGTGCGACCATCTACAGTTCATTTTATATATAAGGAGACCTCTTTCTTCGTCTTTGACCTTCGTCTTATCCACCAAACACTAACACCACTGAACCAGCAGTGCCTAGTGACTGACCCCATAAGTAAAAGCAGATCTATGCTTGCCTTCGTACCAAAGGTGTAGGTAAGGAAGGTAAAAAGATGAAAGGGGACTTCTTCTTACATAAATTAGGTTACACTTGCAATTATAAAATAACCATCCGAACTACAATCTAAAGTTTAAGAATTGGTATGCACTTTCTTTTCCTTTCTCCATCTCCATTTACACAATTATTCTAACAAGGTCGGCTAAATGATTTTTGTACACCATGACCCAAAAGAGGTCATTGAATATCTTTGAAACACAAGCAAACATAAATGCTAGAGACGGCAAAAACTAGACTTCGTGGCTTAAATGATCATAAAAGAAAGACGTGATTAAAAGCTCTATGGATTACCGTGCCTCAATGTCAAAAGTGAAAGAAACATCTTTTCTTTTTTTCCCAACAGTCTAATGTTTAATTCGAAAATATAAGACCGGATTATTATTGTTGATCTTAACCAAATTTATAATATATTTGATTTTTAAAATAAGAATGATAATGAGTAATATCGAGTTAGAGTCGTTTATGATTCAGGCTATAGTAGATTTCATCTTTAAAATAAGAATAATAATAAGTCGGATTGAGTTTGAATCGATTATGATTTATGGTTAAATTATGTATGATTTAAATTTGATCCTTTTCGTCACAAATTAAAATGTCAAAATTTTAATTAATTCAAAAAATAAATTTAAGTCAATTTGATAACTCACTTGCAACCATATAAATAATTTAGAGAATAAAATTTGGGATAACTGGAAGGTAATGACTTGGGTCACTCCAACCCTTGATTATTACATACATATAATTCAACATATTTAATATACAAGGCTCTTCACATTTTGGAGATCTAGGTCATAATATATATAATTTTTTTTATATTTTTACAAAAAATTACTTCAACATGGGACTTTCTAGTCACAAAGGAACGACTATACCAGTTACTATAAGACAAAGAAAAAATAGTTGCAAAAGGAAGATCAATAATTTTTTAAGCTAACTATAACAAGCTTGAGACCTAAGGCTCCATGTATAGCAACAATAATAATGAGTACATTCTTGCTTTCACTTTAAGGCTAATTTTACAAGTATTGAGTATGTTTGGTCATGCAAGAGAGTGAAGTGGGGAAGATACACTTTCCATATTGAAATGGCATGGCATGTCTATTATATAATATATTTACTGTAAAAATAGGCTTAATTACGTGGGGAAGTAAAAGGGATCATCTTTGATTTATTTACTTTAGGAAACAATATCATATCACTTTTAATTAAATATCATATTATTTGAATTAAATATGAATTATTCAAATATCAAAATAAATTTATAATTAAATGATCCGTTCAATAATTCAAATAATATAATATTGGTTTATTAAATACAATTAAAATAATATCATTTTAACTCTTAAATTTTAAATTGTCAAAATTGGACCGACCCAAATTGAAAAAACACCGAACCAAACCTATTATTTAGGTATGGAAAAACACTATGCAATCGAAGTTGTTCAGCTACCAAAAACTGAAAGGCCTCTCCAAAACCACACACATGTCAACATCTTAGCTGAATATACATACGTGAATTCAAAGCCAAGAATTAGACCTTACGGCTAGAGAAGAACCTATCGAGAGAGAGAGTCGGTCGTAGAGAAGGAGTGTGTTCCAAGACATAATCATTACACAGTCTTGGGGAAGCAGAAAGGGTGGCGTGGTAATACCCAAGAGTGTTGGAGAACGTGGAGGCTTGAACGAGGTAATGAAAACATAGATAAACTAGTGTATAGAGAGAGTAGCTAGCTATAGCTTTTGCCTATTACCAAGAGCTTAAAGAAATAGCTCAGAAAATTAAGGATACTTTTTTAGGACAATAAGTATTAAAATGTCAAAATTTTTAAGTTTTTAAATTTAATATCAGGTATTTTAAATTTTAATTAATTAAATAAATTTTCATAAATTTAATAACTCGATTTCTGTTAATATTTTACTAATGCGATTAATATAATCATATCATAATATCTAAGCCTGTACGAAGAAATTTAATAAATATATAAATTTTCATGCGAATCAATATATTATTCATGACTTTAGTAATAATTGATACTTTATAAATATTAACCTATGAAATATTTATGTGTTAATCAATTTTTCATGTGAATATTTACATGTTAATTGTCACAATTTAAAGCAATTTCATTAATCACATCCTAACAAAATTAATATTTTAGTTTGAGTTATTAAAATTTTAATTAATTACAAATTTTAAAACATTGACATTCAATTAAAAAATTTAAGAAAAATTTAAACTTCAAAATTCCTATTATTATTATTATTATTATTATTATTATTATACTATAAGCTTAAGCCCTTTTATCATCATTATATTACCAGCCTTTTGGGGAGTTTGGTCGGTCGACAATCTGTGTGTTGTGTCTTCACTATGTTTTTTTGTTTCCCATACCATACCATCCTTCATTTTCTTTCCCTAAGCACTAAACTCACTGTGTGTAATTATACAGTTTGAACCAATCGCAGATCAATAACGTAATGTAATTTTTTTTAATTATACACAAAAGGGTTTCATAAGTGCAGGTCGAATAAAGAATGGCGTGAGAAGAAAGGAAAAGAGAGTTACAGTACTTGGAAGCTCTATATATTCGTATAACACTTGATCTGGTTGACAGAGAAAGATCGTCAAGGAGTGATGGATCAGTGTAGATCATGAAAACAATCTGAAGCCATTAGGGTTCTTTAAGCAGAGACAAAGGTTTGGCAGCCATGTGTGGATTGAAAGAAGAAGATCATCAAGGAGAGTGTTCTCAAACTATCCATAACTTACAAGGGTATCAGGAACAGCTTCTTCTTCAACACCATCAACACATGCAACACCAACAAAACGGTGACACGTATGGAGGGATTAGAGGAACAGGATTGATGTTGCCAGAAGTTTCACCAATCTTGCCATGGCCAATCCCTCAAGTACAGACCTTCAACGTCCCTCAACCCCATTTCAACTCCAACACTGCCCGAGAAGTTCACGACCCTTTTTTAATCCCTCCAGTTCCAAACTCTTATGGAGGTTTGTTCAACAGAAGACCTCCTGCTCTGCAGTTCGCATACGATGGTTCATCAAGTGACCATCTTAGGATCATATCTGACACACTCGGTTCAGGTTCAGCTCCTTTTGGACTGCAAGCTGAGTTGGGAAAAATGACAGCTCAAGAGATTATGGAAGCTAAGGCTTTAGCTGCTTCAAAGAGTCACAGTGAAGCTGAAAGGAGAAGACGAGAGAGAATCAACAACCACCTCGCTAAACTTCGCAGCTTACTTCCCAGCACGACCAAAGTAAGAAAAAAAAAAAAGCATCGTATCAATTCATTATTCATCAATCACCAATCGAACTTACCAAAAATATCAGTTCATAATTGAAACCCTTCGAAATATTAATCTCACAAGATCACTTCTTTGAAAAGATCTCTGATAATCCATCTATAGATGCTAATGTCGCTTGCTTGACATGAGAAAAAGGAACCAAATGCAGTTGAAAAGCTTCCATGAAATAAACCCTTCAAAGCATGCAATCACATCTACTGTTTGATCATAAAAATTATTGAAAAAATAGTAATTTAAGCATGATTTCTGTGTATGTTTTCTTGGTTTTGGCTTATGGTTTCAGACGGATAAAGCTTCATTACTGGCAGAAGTGATTCAACATGTTAAAGAACTGAAAAAACAGACATCTTTGATAGCTGAAACAAGTCCAGTGCCAACGGAGATCGATGAGCTAATAGTGGATGCATCGGACGAAGATGGAAAGTTTGTGATCAAAGCTTCACTTTGCTGTGAAGATAGATCCGACCTCCTTCCTGACCTAATAAAAACATTGAAAGCTTTACGCTTAAGAACGATAAAAGCCGAGATCACAACTCTTGGTGGTCGTGTAAAGAATGTGTTATTCATCACTGGAGAGGAAGATTCATCGAGTAACAGCAACGACCTTCAACAACAACCTCCACAATATTGCATTAGCTCAATTCAAGAAGCATTAAAAGCAGTAATGGAGAAGACTGGTGGTGATGAGTCTTCTTCAGCTACTGTTAAGAGACAAAGAACCATTGTCCACATGCTCGAACACCAAAACCACACTTCGCAATGATTTACTATAGTGTACCTCCCTCCTCTCAACTTATCTTCTTTACAACAATCTTTCTGGGTTTCTTGGTGTGTTTACTGTAATGTCAAAGGTAAGGAATGATTTGGTGTGTTTTGTGTACTTGAATCACTCCAAAAATATAGTTAAGGGAAACAGCTTTTTGATTATGGTTTCTATGGTGGGTCTTTGATATACGGTTTCTCTTCCCACGAAAAAGATCTTGTTCTCTCTTTCTGTCTCTTGCTTTTACTGTCGTCAACTTGGTGGAACTATGCATCATCATAAGAAACAGTGACGATGTTTGTTTCTTGCTACCATATCAGATCAAAAGTTATGAGATAAAACCCTCATGAGGCATGCATGTTGTGTACATATGCAGAACAGGGATCGAAGTTAAGAATCGGAAACTTAAATCAAACGATAAGAAGAAGTTGGAAAGTGCAAAAAAAAAAAAAAGAAAAACCTTGCAGATCAAAAGCTTGGAGTTTCTGAGACGAGCGGAGGACGACGACTGGTCGAGGGGTTGTGGTCCGGGTCGGTTCAAGTCGGGTTAATTAGATTGGGCCGGTTCAAATTACAGTTAAAACGGCTCGGCTCAGATCATATGGGCTGGTAAGGGATTCTGATTTGTTGTCAGTGTGGGCCCAGCTTGTGGGGAAGGGTTGACGGGTGGATGGGAAGTTAGCTACCCTGTTGGTTCGAACTAACAGAAATCAGCGGTTCACGGGTCGGGTCTGAGGAAACCAAGTTGGATCCAGTCGGATATGACAATTAGCCGGTCATTATTCGGGTCGAGTCTCTGCAGCGAGCATGGGAGATGCTGGATTCGTTTCTGTTTCCGATTACTGCAAAGGAATAGCGACAGGAAAGGGATAGGCAAGAGGTAAGTTGTGTTAATTATATGATAATTGATAGACACAATCGGTTGTCACTGAACGAAGCCCTTAGATTGGCGAAACTTGCTTCAACCTTATTCCTTCGAAGCTTTTAATGTGCTAATGGAGTCCTGAACAAGCACTTTATGTACTACTTACCTGAGCAACAGTTTGTCATGTAACATCTGATTTATAGTAACTTTACAAATCAATAATGGGGTAAGTTCAAAGGAACATAGAAATCTTGGTTGAAAATTCAGAGGAACTTCGCCTTTGTTGTCTGAAAATTATAGTTTCAATCAGACATGTATAGATAAAGAAACTCTTTCAGCTCGGTCCGGCCTAAACCGACCCCCTAACCTGCATCTCGAGCCTAGACTTGAAAAACGAAATTGCTTTTGGCAGAGGGTTGAGCATTAAGATCTTTAAGATTGGTTTTCCAAACTCGAATCCAGCTTGAAACTCGATCAATTCAGACCTGATCCGTTGACTTATGAAACTTGATGAGTTCAGCATGCAGTTGAAGTATATCCAATGATTTCCTTATTCAGAAGCTTTAAGTTGTCCTTGATTACCTTAAATGAACTCAGGAACACATAGAAATGAGCTGACCAACCACTCCTAATGTCTTCCTCAAAACTTCTCACATTTGATCACGAAATCATTGAATATAAATGAACTTTTGACGATGAATTGGTTGGTGAAAAATCTGAATATACCCAGTTGTCACCTTCTCAAAAGCAGAGGTTTGCCTAAAACAAGCCAAGGTTCCATTCCCAAGATTTTATTCAAACCAGATAAAGAACAAGAACAAGGACAAGTCTACCTCATTGATGAAAACTTATCCGAGGCCAAATGGAAAATGGAACCACTAGGAAGGGAAGGCCAATCCTTTGGAGGAGTCTTGAATCCTCCAGCGAGTAAATTTGAGACTGCAACAGCAGTTTTGAAACGTTTCTTATCGATCATTGAATTCGAGGATGACTCGGAGAATATTGATGAGTCATTGATTATCTTCTCAAACTTGGAAGAAAAGTGTAACTAACACTGGCTCAGCTCCTTTCTTCTACTGCAAATCCGAATCGGGCTTGAATTCTAATAAAAAGACTCGAATCAGACCAAAATGCATAGATAAAGCAACTCAGAGAGAGCTCTTCTTCTGCAAATCCTCTTCCTGGTGTTAGAATGAATCTGCAAGCTTTAACCGATGAATCACTTCAAAATGATGATCCAAGCAAGTGAAATAGGAATAAACAACAGGTGTTTATCTGAAGGTAGTGCAAATATTTCAGCATCCTCAAGCTCAAAGTCCTCAGTCTCTGAGCCCCATAAATGTAGTATTGGGTAAAAGTGAGAAGCCTACGAGTATTGGTCCAATACAAATAATACAAGGATTTACAAATATTTACGTATACTAAAGTGTACTCTACCACACCCCCGAAGTTGAAGCGGGAGAATACCATATGCTCAGGCTGGATCAAAATTCCTGAAATAACTGAGCAGGAGGATACCAGAAGGAACGTGAAGAGCACGAATGTTGCAAACAAAATGTATCTTAGTGATGTGAGAACGAGTAAGGATCACTATAGAGATGACGTGCGTGACGGAGGCGAGCTTGTCATTCCAGTTGGACTTATGTCTAGAGTTAGGATCGAGAGATTTAAAAAGCCTTTTTATACGCATGTGGGCTTTTATCTTGAGAGGATAGCGAGCTCCAAGCTTGTTAGAGGAGAGTTTAATAGAATTGAGCCCAAACTAATTCATTTAACTCAAATCCTTGGACCGGACATACTTGGAGCTTGAAGACAAAAAGACTTGAGCTATGTTAATGCTTCATCACTTAAGCTCAAGGAGAGTTTAGTGTGCCACTTATTTTATTAGTGAGAGTGGGCTATTTAATTCATTTAAGCTCAAGAGCATATGGATCCAGTAGTAGCACCACACACCAGACTTATTTATTTAGTTTTTGGACTTTGTTTATTTTGAGCTTCCATGTATTTTTAACACAACCTTTTATTATTTAACCTAGGTATAAATATGTGTCTTTAGGTCAAAATTTTGAAACTTTTAAATCAGAATTGCTGGAGTGCCGTCGGCTTCAATAGGTAGAAACATTATTCTCTTGTTCTTGTTACTTTTCAAACTATCTTTCACTTATCAATTGATTTCTCAATTGTGGCGTGGTGATTATTCATTTTTCTTGGTTTTATTTTGATCATCGGGATTGCTTGGAACAAGTTTCTAAGAAGTGTCGTAGAAATCAAACCTTGCGTATCCTTATTTTCTTGATTGTTGAATTCGAAATTTCCATCCATCTTAATTCTTCAAGGTCGAAAACACACCAAAATAAAACACCCATCGAAAACACCATCAATCAACATCAATCCTTCTGTGGTGCGTGTTAGTTTCAACATATTGGGTGTGCTGATGCTGGATTAGGTTGCATGAAAGACACATTGGATTGACATTGTCACAATTAATAAGGGATGCTTTAGAAAGAGGACAATGAAGATCGAAGAGTTAGTTATGCAGTCAACAAGTTTCTGCTATGGCATTGGTAACAGCACGATATTCAGCCTCGACAATAGAATGAGAAATGGTGCCTTGACACTTTGAAGACCATGGAATTAAATTATTGCGAGAAAAGCACAAAAACCAGATGTAAAGCATCCAGTATCCGGGCAGCCAGCCCAATCTGCATCTGAATAAGCAACGAGTCCATTAGAGAATTGTAGTGCATTCACAATTTTTCAGCAACTGTCTGAAGGCCGACCACATGCAGATTTCATGGTAAAGCTCACAAGAAGACAAGTCAGAATTACAAGTTCAAGGATCATTATAAAGAAGGAATCACTAAACTCTGTTGCTCATCATATTGAGCAGGAGAATGCAGGATTTTCTGAACAAATCAGTTGTCAAGGGGAATCAAATCATCCATAAGCATAAAAAACCAATCATAGAACTTAGTACCAATTACATCCCAAGTTCTTAAACAAACAGAAGTTCTCAAGAATTACACAAGCCCTAATTAGTTATTGTGACAAGCATCAATTTTCACCAAGGTTTTGGCCCTTTCCCTCAAAGCATGAAACTCGTTCAATCCCACCCACCCTGACCAAAAAAACATATCTTCCTGGGAGTCCATTCAAAAGGTTTATATCAGTTATCAGCTCTAGCGACGGCCGCGGCGGTGAGGAGGGAAGACTGTATAAAAAGTACAACGTAAAATTCATCGAAGTCATCCAAATCACTCACTCTTTTCAGTAATAAAAAAAGACCCTTTTGATGATTTTAATAACAAGACAAGACATTAATACATACCGTGTGTGGTCGGAATCAGAACCAGTGTAATTCACGAAGATTCAGGAGGAACTGATTATGTAATAAATACTGAATTGTGCATGTGAGATTGTGCTGTGTGCACGACAGAACCAACCGAACAAACTCCCGCGCTTAACAAACTATCATTTGGGCCAGGCCCATTCTGTCAAAAAAATATAGTCAAGAGTTTTTTTTGAGTTAATTATAAAAAATCACAAATTTTAATAATATAATTTTTAAAAAATAGAGTTAAAATATTTCAAATTTTAAATTTTAATAAAAATAATTCAATATTAAATTATCTACTAATGTAGATGATATTAAATTAGTATTTTTACTACATGACTTACCCATTTTATGACACTAATAAATTTTATTATTTAATAAATTAAAGATATCAAACATGATTTTGCCGTAAAACATATTAAGAAGTGTATAAAGTTTGGATTAGTATTATAAAATTAAGTAAAGTTTCAATTTTTTTCACAACCCTTTTTGGTAAAAATAGGATAATAAGCATAGATGGGTTGAATTTTGGAATTTATAATTTTCCAATTAGATAAATATAAAAAAGTGAAAAAATCCATATAAAATATGATGGATAAATTGATTCACAGCCTTCCACTAGTTAGGTCAACCTACTTGATCTTTTTAGCAAGCTTATGCCTATGTACTTAAAATGTTTATATAGTCTTGATGTTAAATATAAACAAAACTATAACATACTTCTACAACAATAACAATAACTCAGTAAAAATTTCATTATAAGCAAGGTCTAAAAAAATTCAGTAATACATAACTTTATTCCTAATTAATAGAAAGACTGTTTATGAAAAAACTATAATGTATA
>JAOQMP010000001.1:570424-606376 GCA_027563575.1 Erythroxylum pedicellare
AAACCCCCTCAAAATCTTTAAATAATAATTGAGTCCAACCTAATTTAACAAATCATTATGTTAAATAAGTTTAAGATTAATAGGAACGACGATAGGGTAAAAAACAATTTTCGACTCAAATTACGTTTGAAATTCGAGTAAGTTGAATCAAACCCTAAAACTAACACCAAGATATATGTCAACTAGGATTATAAAATGTATTATCATTTAACAATTTTTTTAGATTCGAGTTTGTTGGATCGAGTTGGAGTCAAACCGAAAACTGACATCAAAATATGCATAGCTACTAGGAATAAATTTAATTAACAAACATCTTTGATTGATAATGTCTAATTCTGATTGTTTTGTTATAAAACAAAATATTAACAAGCTATTTTGGCAGTCGTGCTTAGTGCTTAGAACAAAATCAGAACCCTTTTGTATTATAATACAATGATTACATAAATCTTTAGTGTCAAATGTTATACATAATTGAACAGAAAGTGAGTGTATTTCATTTAGTTTATGTTTGATTAAGTAAGCATTAGAGTTGTTGCTATTGATTTCTTATGCATGCTTTTCAAACTGGTACGAAAATAGAAGTAATTAAGCTTTAATCATTCTTGACTTCCATTCTCATGTCGGAATAAGCAGGAAAATGTAATAAAAATATAAAATATTGACTTATTTAATAGTGTTGATTAGAGATAGGATTTCAAGTTCAACTTCATGAATCAGATTCGAATTTTGAGTCAAGATCAGATTTGGAGGTCAAACCCGAACTCACAGAGATTGTTGAACTTGATCCGATGTAATATACTTCCAATCCTAAGATCAAGACGAATGAGTGAGGTTAAGAGGACGAGAAGGAGATAAGTAGAACTTTGAATGAGAATCAGCAGGCCTTCCACTTCATGATAGAATCAGGAATTTATTTTTCCAGTCAAAAACCTGCTGATTTCACCTAATATGTTTTGATGCATGGACACAAGTATATAATAATCTCTTTACTAACCACACATTTTCTATAAAATAATTGTTTCTTTGTTATATTTATAATCTTTGACTAATTGGTTTAAGTGTTGTCAGCTCATAACTTAATATACACTTAATACAAATGTCTTATTAAGACTACGGTACACAAAATCTTAGAGATGATTAAAAAAAAGTTCGAGTTGACCAGCTTTTAAACTAAGTTTAAATTTGGGGATCGGCCGATCCAAAAGACTTGACTCTCTTTGTTAAAAATGATATCATTTTAAACCGAATTTCAAAGCAATTTGAATAAATTCCGATCCTATTTGAACCGATTCGTTGTTATGTTTACAAGTTTATTTAAACTAGTGAGAAATATAAAAGAATACTTTTTTGTTGTTTCTTTAACTGCAAGTGAAAAGTGTAGAAGACATCAGCTTTGTCTCTACGTCTGTGTGGCTGTTTTTGTTGGTGAACAAAAGGGCGAAAGTGGAGGGGATATTGTTGCCGGTGAGACAAGTTGAAGTTGAACGTGATCCGATTTATTTTTTCATTTTTTCACCTTCGAACGGTGAATCCATCACTTGGATCAAGATTCGTTCATTCTCCTATTATGAGTATGGCTACCACTTTCGCTTGGAGTCTAGAATCTTGGTGTCATTATACGGTTGATGGTTATTAGTAGCATGGTTCTAGTTCCTTGTGAGGATAGGGTATTGAGCTCCTTTTCACTTGTCATTAGACTGTTATTTTCGTTCACATATTTTCTTGCAAGTGGTGAAGTGGAGCTTTCTAAAATCTAGGAGCGAACTTGCTCTAATTCTATTTCTAGTCCCACTATTTGGTTATGTGTTTGTAAAGGCTTTGGTAATGGTATTTCTATCACCGTCTACTTATTTCATTTTTTTTAATACATACGTTCTGACTATCGCTTTTAACTCTTGAATGCATCTTTATTATGATTGTTTGTAAGATTAGATGTGTACCAATGTATGTGAATCCCCTGTTGTGTGCATCCTGTTAACAAGCTGGGCATCTTATTGATAAGCTGTTAGTGTTTTATTTTATTGTATTTTATTTTTATTTTTATTTATCTATTTAATTTAATTAATATTAATATTATTAGTATTAGTATTAGTATTATTTATTTATGTAGTTATTTAGTTTAATATTACTAGTATTATTCTTTTATTTTATTTAGTTATTTGGTTATTTATTTAAGTTTTCTCTCTATCTCTAAGCCTTTTAAAAACAGTCTCTATACTAATTAGGGGTAAAGTTATGAACTATTGAACCTCTTCATATCTTTTTTTAAAAATCTTTATATCACATTTACATGTGAATCTATCAGAAATAATCTCTTTACTAGGTAGAAGTAAGGTTGCGTACTATCAAATCTCTCCAAACCTTGCGTAAATGATGAATTATTCCTGCAAGCAAGTTTAGAGAGAAATTGAATTATGAACTTTATTTTCATATATACAACTTAATTCATTCTTGTATATTATTAATTATAGAAGAAATTAGACTGTGAACCCTATTTTTATATATAACTTATTTGTGATTTTTGAACATCTTTAACATATCATCAACTAATTAATTCCTCTCCATCCATAACTAATGTGAAGATATTTCATCACTCTCAATCTATAAATCTATTATTTAAGGGTTTGGTAAGATATTAAATCAGTTTCTAATAAGTCCAAATATTTTTAATACTCTTTTATCATTCATAATTTTTCAATAATCAAATCCGTTTAATATTTAATTTCTGGAAAAATACTAAAAATTGAAGTTCCAACCACATCAAATTTTCTGTTCTAGTTATTCTGTTCCAATCTTGTTCTATTAAATCTCATCCATACATTTATGCAGAGTCCATACATTCTATAACCGAACCAGAAGATTTGAACCTCTGATGATGCAATCTTTATACCTCGTATTCCAACCTCTTGCAAACATCGACTTCCTTGGGCAAAGCAAATGAAACAAGAGTAGGATTTGACACGATATAGCTCAAGTTGGTGAAATAACAAAAGCACAAAATGGGAATAAGAACATACAACTCCTTAGTATAATTCCAAGTTTTGCTTACATTTTATGGTTTGTCATTTGGTGTGAATGATCCTATGAACTATCAATATTCTTATCAATGCATCAAGGACGGCTGTGTCTTGTTTCCAGTGTTGTGTAAGTTCTTGCTCTTACCATTAAAAAAATGTCTTCCTTCTTGTTTATGGCTTCCTTCTTCTCCTCGTAAACTTAGAAAATATTCTATCCTTTTTGTATTCAATGTAAAGGCAATTTTAGAAACTGAATTAGTAGTGAAAACGGTAAGATAAGAGATATAAGGACTAAAATGTTCATCCGATTAAACTGTTATAAAATATTAAAATTGAATAAAATTAAAAAATGATCGACGAAAATATACTTTTTTATTTAAAAAATTAAAGTTTATTTGAAAAAAAAATTAAAGTTTATTTGAAAAAAATTGTCAGGTAAAAATTAATCGGTTTAATTTGATTTATAAAACTTATTAGCTTACTAAACCGATTAATTAATAAACTGATTGATTTTAATGACAAAGATTATTAAACTAAAAGTTGATCAAAAAATATTAAGCTTACAATTAATTTTTTTATTTTTTATTTTTTAAAATATCACTTATCTTGTGCTTTAAGATTAAATATGTCATATTCTTTTAACTTTTTTGTAAAATTATTATTTTAAAATTTATTGCTTTTCTTATGTGGTATTGTTTAATTGTAATATATCTCCTTTATTTTTTTATATTTTTCTCAAAATAATGTAATATTAAAACTTTTAAAACTATAATCAACGTTTTTTTTAATTATAAATAGATGAAAATTTAACAAAATATAAAAAAAGGAATCCGTTTGATAATTAAACAATTTCATATTAAAGTAAAGGATAATATTTAAAATATGAAATAAATAAAATAAATACTATTTAATTATATAATAATCTCTTATGTTTTCCCTAATATTGTAAACAACAGAAGTTAAACAAAAGCATTTGGAGGCTTGACAAGACTTGGAGTTAGTAAAGAACAAAAGAATCTAATAAAAGACAGATGAAGAATCCATAGAACTCCTCAAGAACTAGAAACCAATCGAATATCCAATTTCCTGACGTTATAAATAGAGTAATTCAGGCAAGTACCTCAACAAAAACCAGGAGGTAATCATTGTCAGTGTTCAGGGATCAGATATGGAATTCTCATGCAAGGCCTTCAAGGTAGGAAAATGCGACGGGCAGAAGGTGGTGGACGGAGAAACCATGCCTCTTGTGCTACAACCACCGGAGGGGGCCAGAAAAAGCGATCTAGAATCACTTCTTCTGGCTCTGAGGAACAACAAGGACTGGTTCGAACAGATGATCATCAAGAACAGTGCTGTTCTGTTAAGAGGTTTCGAAGTAACAAGCGCTCAGGATTTCAATGAGATTGTTGAAACCTGTGGATGGGATGATATCCGCTACGTTGGACCTGCCCCACGAACTCATATATACAAAAGAGTCTGGACAGCCAACGAAGGTCCTCTCTCAGAATTCATATACTACCACCATGAAATGGTCCTGGTAAGTGCTAAATCTTATTAGCTATGGTTTCTTTTTCAGATTCTGCCTCGTTTTTCTGTTTCACTTTGTGTGTTCATCAATAGATTTAGCGATCCATCAGCAGAAACTATAGAATTTGGATCCAGTTTGAGATTCTTGATGTGATTCCAGGAACCTCTATTTCGTAGGTTCTTTAATTCCTCGCATCTTCTTCCATGAATTCTCATGTTGAACTAACAAGTCTTGAAATAGATAAAGGAGTTTCCCAAGAAAGTGTTGCTTTACTGTGAGATACCACCACCTGAAGGAGGGGAGACGCCATTTGTTCCGAGCTTCAAAGTCACAGAAAGAATGTTGAAGGAGTTCCCCGAAACCGTCGAGGAACTAGAGTCCAAAGGGTTGAAGTACACGTTCACAGCTCTTAGCAATGATGATACGTCCTCCATGAGAGGAAGAGGTTGGGAAGATGCTTTTGGGACGTCTGATCACGCAGAGGCTGAGAGAAGGTACGTATCAAAAGAACTGAACCACTGAGAAAACTGTAAAAACAAGCTAAACAAACTCAAATGTTCATAAGTAACGAGGCCATTAAAATGCTTTTGTACAGAGCTAAAGCTTTAGGGATGGACATGGAATGGCTTCCAAACGGTGGGGTCAAAACAATATTGGGACCGAGGCCTTTAACAAGGGTGTTTGAGGGAAGAAAAGGGAGGAGGATGTGGTTCAACACAATGGTCGGCATGCATGGGAAGGAGATTAGCTCAGCTTTAATGGCGGATGGAACTGAGATACCAGAAAATTTTGTGAAGAGGTGTGGTCAAATCATTGAAGAAGAGAGCATCCAGTTCAAGTGGGAAAAGGGTGATGTTCTTTTCCTTGATAACTATGCCTTGCTCCATGGAAGAAGGCCATCTTTACCTCCAAGAAAAGTCCTCGTTGCTACTTGCAAGTAGTTGGAGAATTTCTGGTCTGGAATCGGAAGTCACCAAAAGAAACAGGTAGCACCAATAAACACTATATTCAATCCTATCCCCTTCTAGCATGCTAGAAGGCAGTGTTAGGAATTATATTCTCAGTTTGAATTGCTTGTTTCCCAAGAAAACTTTTATATGTTTCAAGTGAATAAAATGCCATGGCACTCTAGAAAATCCTCTACCATTCTTCAATGAACTTAGTTTTCCAAGTTCAGAAAGTTTGTCGGTTGACGGGACTAAGTTACTGCCTAAAGAAGGACAAGTTACCTTCTTAGATTTAAAGACAGAATAATTATCAAAGTTGAAAAATTGAAATTAAAATTAATAATTTGAGGACTGAAATAAGAAAAGATGTTAAATTGAAGGACTAAAAATATATTTATCCTATCTTAGCTCTTAAAGTTCCAGACAAAATATGCACACTGACAAAGCAAAGTGACACTGATTGACTTATGTTCCTCCTCTTAACCATTCAGGCACTAGCCAGGGCAGTACCTTAACCACTTCCAAGCCACCAGTACTTGAGGAAACTTTAAAGTGACTTCAACAACTAATAATCTTGACTGCAACAACTAATAATCTGGACTGGCATCAATAATTTGGTTAACTTTATAACAACTTGCTTGCATTATTTAAATGCAAACTTAGCATAGCAAGGTAGAGATTGAGTTGCCAGGTGATTCCCACAGAGCATTGATCTGTAGGTACCATCTTAATGGCATTTTCATGCAAGATTCCAGTAAATCACAGGCATCTTTTCAACAATATGCCGCTAAAATCACAAGTTTGATCTAATTATGAATAATTTTTCGTACTTACGAACATGGTAACTTCTGAAAACATCGAAGGATAAGTAAAACAGGTACCTCAGTCGGAAAGAGGGAAGAAAGCAAAGACAGAAAAGCTGGAAAACATCTGAATGATAATTGATACCCATTCTACAACTGAGAAAATGCTTCTGTATTAGCTCTAGTGAAGAGCTGCAGAGAAAGTGAACGATGAAAACCGATAAACTAGCAGAAAGACAGCATACATCCTGGACAACTGAAAGAAAAAAGACAAGCACAGAGGAAGGCACTGTTTCAATATGTTGCTTCATGGGCTGTTAAACTCTGTTAAACAGACTAAAATTTATGACAACTGGAAGCACTGCCTAAATATAATGATGAGGTGCAGGCCTCCCCCTGCCCCTCCCACCATAGCCATAGCCATAACCTCTTCCATAATAAGATCCACGAGAACGACCACCACGTGGATGTCCATGCCCACCTCGACCTCCCCGATACCTTTGGAAGTTGCCAAAAGTCTGGAAATGAAAACAAATAAATGACTTGATAGAACCTAAAAGAACTATTTGACGTGGAGAAAGAAATTAAACTAAAAGACGTTAAGCTAAAAGACAGCAAGGAGTGAGAAGCACCTCAGTGTCAATTTTCATCTGCTCAGAGAATCTAGTCCTTCCATTTTGGGAATCATGATTAAGTGTGTTGCAAGAAAGAGTATCAAAAAAGTCATCCTTGTTATAAACAGACTGCAAAGGCAACATGAATATTAGGAAAAATAAGTCAGAAGAACATGAAGCGTTTATAATAAGGAAGCTTCTTCCCGTATAATTCAACCAAATATAAGAGACATGCACAAAATTACCTTAATATCAACCTTAGCAAATTCATCAACAACTTCATCTTGGAAATCATCCTCATCACTGAGTCTTCCATCTTCTTTATCCTTCAGATGAGATTTATTAGTCTTACCAAGATGATCCCATACTTCATCCTTGTTGAACTTTTCATTCATTGCTTCAAAATCAAAATCCTCAGTAAACTTTGTTACTTGACGTGAGCTCTGCACAGGAAAAAAATTGTAACCTATGTTAAGAAACTTCAACAATCAGCACTTTAACCGTCAAATTATTCAGCTGCCAATTTTTTTTAAGAATTGTTCAACCAACACAAAAATGTTAGAACCTGCAGAAATACCTGCAAAATTTTCATGTTCAGATCCACCTATTTAAATTGTGCTACATAATACTGTCATTACCAATTTTTGGACAAGTCAATTCCATAACGTTAAGCTATGTCATAGCCTAGCAGCAAATGCACAAATATGAAGATCAGTGAATGCAGAAACGATCAACATCCTCCTTACCAAATAGTTCAGGCTTCAAAGTGAATTTTCAAGTAGAAAGCATGAAGCTAATAACATGAATCTGCACATATAAAAGCAAGTAAGAAGTTACCCCAGTTCCTCTTCCCCTTTCTTGTCCCCTGTAAGCAGGACGAAAATGGTGTGGAGCTCCATTTGGCTAGGAAAAAGAGACAGAAAACATATTAGAATCCTTGAGAACATATCAAATAATTGTATCCTGAATTGCAAGGAAAGTTTTGAGGGAGACGACAGTCAGTCAACTAATGCCGATAATCAATAAGATTCAAAATAGTTAAGTATCACTTGTCAATATTAAAAGATGCATCTTTTGCTCCATGATTGAGGTAACAATTCAAAGTCAATTCACACCATCAACAAATTACACTCTTCAATCCCTAGCTACAAACAAGTGTTCCAGTTAAGTCCAGAGGAAACTGAACTTATATCCACTTATACTCAACTTCCTTCAAAACACAGGGCCCCCTTTGATGAGTTTATCTCACAAATATAACTGAACATAAAAAGTTAAAATGCTTTATGTTTCCCTCACAAAAAGCATAAAAAGTGTGATGTATCTCCCAAACTCAAAACAAAATAGGGAGACAATATTACTACTAATATATCAACTTAATTATGTCTGAAAGGCAAAAGGCAAACCTTATGGCTTGCTCGTGAAGGAACAGGTAATGGTAGTATTGGTGGCTGAGCTTCAGTAGCAACTGGTACTGCTGGTGACAATATCTCTGCAACCTCCACGTCTTTATGACCCGTTTGGATGGGTTGAGATGAAGAGAGAGTGGAGGATCCAGACTGCAACAACTGGCCTGGCGTAATCAGTGAAGGTGTGGGAATTTCCATATGAAGAGAATCAGATGCATCAATAGCAGAAGATGCAGGTTGTTGTGAAGTCTGATATGGAATTGTTGGACCAGAAATTTGACTAGGCTTATTGGAAATTGGTGGAACAATGGCATTTAAGTCAGAGCTGGATGAAATCAATGGAGACAATGTTGATAAGCTAGTGCTAAATTTGGTTGTAGGAAGTGCCACATTGGGAGCCTTACTAGGCATTAGAGTTTGTAATGTCTCAGAAGCAAGAGTTGTAGAGGGAATAGGAGATAAGTTTGAAGGCAAAGTAGATTGTGACGAAGATGTGGATGTCAAATTAAGGGAACTTGTACTTGAGGAAAGACAAGGAGATGGAACATCAGGGAATGAAGCTGGTAAGTTTGAACCTGGTAAAGTTGGGGCCCCAGTGGGTACAGTAGCATTGAAATTTGGGTATTGCATTTGCTGTGGTATGGAAGGAGGCATTGACAAGCCAGGTGGAGGTCGAAGCAAAGATTGCTGGTGTAGATGGGGTGGAAGCCCATTTGGCGCATAATAACCTGGCCAATACATGGGCAAGCCTACCCCACTACCATTTGCACTAGGGAGAGCAGGTGAAGCTCCCCACGTTCCTAAACTCCCTCCAGGTTGATACAATGGCAGTCCACCTTGGAAATTTGATGCAGCTAGTCCCATTTGTGCATTCTGTGATCCGGGATCAGGCAAAGATCCGCTAACAGCAGAAGGCAAGCTTGTAGTAGTGGGGAGTGTACGAGGATAGTGAGACTGCAAAAGTGATTACAACTATAAGAAGACTAATTGAAAATGATATAAATCATATCAGGCATTTAAAGATCATTTACATACTTGTATAATGGCTGGATCGTTGTCTATAGGCGGCATAGGCTGAACTGGTGGTGAAGACTTCACCTGCAAGTCCTGCGAGAAGAAGCAAAAAGAATAACTGAAGCATTTAAGTAACATGAGAATACCGCATTATTCAATAACCCATAGAAAATAATATTTGTTCATAAATCTTGAGAAGCACACTCATTTTGAAGCAAGCCACAAAGAAAAACAAATACTATAACAATTCTCCCAATTCAGTAAAGGAAAAAAAAAACATAAATTTTAGAATCTCCTTCAATTTAATTGCAGTGCATTCATTTAAGTAGCTTTTCTGCATCCTTATATGCACCAATATAACACCCAAAGAATCAACGGTGCAATTTTATGACATTGCTGCTATTTTATGACCTAAAACTATATCAAAATTTAACTATTAAATTCAAAGGTCTTAGTGCTGAATTAAAATTTAGTCCCATTTATTACTCTTTAAAATGGGAGGAAGCAAGCAAAGGACCTGACCAGTCCTTCTTCATCCACAATTGTTTTCTCATAGCCAAAAGTAAACATGTTTTCAAATTCAATAACAAGTGGCAATCAAGCTGACTCCTGGCTAAAGATTTAAGAAAAGTAGAAACTTCACCCAAAATAATCATGTAATCCATAAGCACAGGCAAGTGCGAGCAGATACTATAAGTGCAAATTGGAAACTGAGCAGAATATACTATTTACATTTTGCCTAGTATACCGAACCAGAATGCATGCCTATCATCAATATACAAAGAAAAATGGCAATAGAAAAATTAACAAGTTTATTTAAACAATCAGATGCACCCAAAATCAAGAAACAGTCTTACATAATACCAAACACACACAAAATGTGCATCAAAACAAAATCAAAGCACATAAAAGTACATTTATGCTTAGTGAGATATCCAGTGGCTATATGTTACCTTGATGTCACTTCCCCTAAACAAAATGTATTCATAAACTCTGTCACTAGGTGGGATTTGTGGACCATCTTTTTTCCGCCCCTCTGTTCCAAATGACCGCACTGCCAATACAAATGCAGGTTAGCAAATACGTCAGACTCAAAACCATAATAACCACACCAAAACACTGTTTCTTTGTGAAGGATTTCTTTGCTAGACTTTGGCATTGAACTATATCCATCGTCTCATGCAGAAAAACATTGCATTACCATTTCCTTCATAAATCAACAATCTTGCGATACATTAACAAAGCATAACGATAACCATAGAGCATAAACAATTACAAGAACACCAACACAAGTGGTTCAATGCTTAAATCCTCCCAACCCATTACCAACAATCTTCAAAGTAAAAAAAGAAAAAAAGAAAAGGTAAATCCCAAGATTCAAACAGTGCAACTAAGTCAAACCCACTAACCAAAACCAACCGAAAACTCGTACACAGCCTAACAAACCACAAAATAAAAAGAGTCAAGCAAGAAATGAAGAAAACCACAAATCAATTAAAGAAAGGTACCATTTTTAAGGCCAATACTGGACACTTCAGTGTTGATATTGTACAGAACACCCTCGTAACGGATCTCACTCTTGGATGTCAAGCTTATTAAACTCCCTATGTACGAGTCCGCCGTCGAATTCGATCTCGACGTCGACGCCGAATTGGTAATATTCTCAGCCGCCATAACCTAATCGCACTTTTAGCTCCAATCAGAACGCAATCTATACAGACACTGACACGCACCGCCTACAAATCTACCAATCTATTCCTATATCGAAGATTGAGAGCGAAAGCCCCCAACTTGTATAGAGAGGAAATAGAGAGAGACAGGAGTCAGGGTTTAGATTGAGTTTTGCGATTAATCGGTTAGAGGAAAATTGGAGAAAAGAGAAAATCGGGGGTCTTTTGGTAAATTAGTTGCAGATTGCAATACAGCCCATAGGAAAGCGCCACGTGGTGAAATCATGGACATATTAGTCTTTTTGATGAATTTGAGAAATCATAATTGGTCTTTGTCTGACTTTCATTTTTCTCTATTTTCTTAATAATTTTTATTTTATTGTAAATAAGTAATGATAATGCTAAACATTTGGGGGCATTTTCGTGATTTCACTGGTAAGATTCAGAGGAAATGACACTAACGCCTTGTTTAATATCGAAGGTGTCGGTTCCATAACTTGACAAGTTGGGGTTTAAAACGTCAATTCGTAGCTCTGAACAAAATTAGCCACATTCCCTGAATATCCCCATTGGCTGTGCTGCACGCAGGCAAAGTAACAAAAATCTAACAGTAGAGGCCATCTATTTCAGTTAGTTGATCGGACGATGTTCACGCCGCAGAGGAAGTCGTCCCCGGCGCTGGCTTTCTCGCCCATGTCCAACAGTCGCAGACCGATTATCGGAAATGCGTTTGCTGGGGCTTCAAACCCTAAATTTGGGGGCGGGAAAGGGAAGGCAGTGGCTTTTGTCGACGCGCCGCTGCCGCCCCCGCCGCCAGTTGGGTTGATAAGTGATGGTGGTGCGGTGGCGGAGGTGGAAGCGGAGGATATGGAGGATTGGAAGCGGTTTAGGGAGGCGGGTTTGTTGAACGAGGCGGAAATGGAAAGGAAGGATCGTGAAGCGCTTCTTGAGAAGGCCTCGATGCTTGAAAAGAAGGTTCTTTGATTTTATTAGTGCATTTTGGTTTTTATGGAGTTTATTGAAATGGGTAGACCTTTGCTTCTTGATTGATATTTATTGCAATTTGTTATCCTTTTTACTTTCTGTTTTCGTTCTGTAGTGACAAGTTCTTTATTTACGGCTTGTAACGTGGCAAATTGATGCTGCCTTGAAAGTTATATGTGTAAATATTGATCTTGAGTTATTGTGCGGAAACATAATTATATTCTGCTTGCTGTTGTTTTATTTTCCTTTTAAGTTGTAGCATTCCTTACTTTCGAAACGCCCTCATTCTACGTTTTAGACTGATGTGTCGAGGCGTTTGATGGGCTTGGAGAGATTGTACATTGTGACGGCAATAATTACTAAATTGAACACAGGAAAACCGTTGCATGGCATGATTGCACTTGGAGAATTATTCTTTGTAGGAGGGTTAGTTAGTACGTGACAAAGTGTGGATGACTAATGTTTGAACTGGATCAATGTTGTGATACCACCGGCAGTTTGTTCCATAAATTGCAGAATTAGATTGAAATGGTACATAAATCTAGGGTGCACCACAACACCAGGTCTTAATTTCTTGGTCTTTAGTTCTGTGGTGCATACATTCATTTGCTCTTATGATGTATTGAGATTTTCAAAATATCAGAATACCATGTTGAGAAATCTTGTTGGATAGTATGTCATCATTTTCCTCTTTGCAGCTTTATGATTACCAGTACAACATGGGGCTCCTACTTATTGAGAAAAAAGAATGGACTTCAACATATGAAGAGATGAGGCAAGCATTGCTAGAAGCGGAGGAGATAGTAAAACGTGAACAGTCAGCACACTTAATTGCATTATCTGAAATCGAGAAGCGAGAGGGAAATTTGAGGGAAGCCTTGGTTTGTGAGAAACAATGCGTGGCTGATGTATGAGACATCCTGCTAGTTAGTTAAAGCTCTTTGCTATATATGATCCATTTTATCTGATCTAAGTGAACTGAATAAAGTGGCAAGAAGTAATATCTATGGAAAATATTTTCTTTCATGTTTATTTGATAAAAAAAGTGGAAAATTTTTAACTCACTTGTCAAATATCTGTGGGATTTAGTTATATTCAGATATAACCATTTTGAAAAGTTATCCTTCAAAAGTTATCAAAAAATAACTTCCTTTCTGTTCTACATTTAAGTAGCCTTTTGAATAGGTTTATGTAATTTGTTGTTCTTATTAGAATAGGATATTGCAATCGTAATTTTCACTGTAATTTGTTTCCCGTAAGTGCTGATAACTGCTTGTTTGGACAAGAGATTTTTGTATAATAAATAACCATAAATGTGAATGCTCTTATATATCTGAACATATTCTTCACATTATTACAGGGCATATCTCATGCTTATCTTTAATATTTAGAAGCTGGATACTTTCACGGATTGAGAATGTTATTTTGCTGTAAAAGCAAATATCCAGTGGTACTTGCTTGGTTTTCTTGCTAATAAATGTAAAGTGTTTTGGTTGATATTGGTCGTCTTGCATCTCAATACTACAGCTCAAAAGGGCTTTACACAGCTTGCAAGAGGAGCATATGCAAATTAAGCAGGTCTCTGAGAAAAAGCTGGCTGATGCAAAATCTTTGGTTGATAGAATCGAAGAGAAATCTTCGGGAGTGGAGGAAAAAGTGCATGCTGCTGAGGCCAAGCTTGCTGATGTTAACAGAAAGAACTCGGAAATGGATATGAAGCTGCAGGAGCTAGAAACTCGTGAAATTGTTCTTCAAAGAGAACAGCTCTCCTTAAATACTGAGTATGTTCTCTTTCTTTCAGTAATGATGATGATATCTACATGTGCATAAATAATAGGAAATTCATCCAATGGTGTCTGATTGACACTCTGTAGGCGAGAAGCACACAAGGCAGCCCTCTATAAACAAAAAGAAGACCTGAATGAATGGGAGAGGAAACTAGAGAAACAGGAAAATAGGTTGTGTGAACTTTGCAAAACACTCAATCAGAGGGAGGAAAAGATGAATGAAACTGACAGGTCTCTTAAACTAAGGGATAGGAACATTGAGGAAGCCCAAAAGAGGATTGATCTTTCTCTTGAAAAGTTGAAGGAGAGGGAAGATGATGTAGATAATCGGCTATCAGATTTGATCTCTGAAGAGAAGGTTTACTCCTATTTAACTGAGTATTTCATTTAAGTTGCTTTCCTACATCTTATTTCTTTTTTTCTCCAGAAAGTGGATTCCCTAAGGAGCACCCTTGAGATGAAAGAGAAGGAATTACTTCAAATGGAAGAAAAGCTGGTTGCTAGAGAAAGAGTAAGTTTATAATAGTTAACTTCCAGTTTCTAAATCACACTTGATAAAGAAAATCTAGTTCTTTGACCTAACTTGCATACTGGCCTTGTGTGGTGAGCAGATCTTTACTGCCTTGCCAGTGAACTTGGATATTTCTATGTTGTGACCAGCATACATTTAACTATGTTGTGTACCAAATAGACACGGAGAAGACCAATAATCAAATTGAAGTACATACTTATAGTCTGTAGTCCTTGCCTGTTCTTAAACACTTTAATTATGACATTGTAAGCGGTCAAGACTGTAACTGTGAAGCACCTATGCAGGACAGTACCATGATGTGTTCTAATTGTGAAAAGCATACTGGTTATAGTTGATACTTGAAATTATATCACATCCATATGAGTTTCTGTTTGAGTGCATGGTTATTCTTTGATGAATCAAATTTTAGCTAACGGTTCCATGCATGAAGAGATCAGTAGGGGACTTTGCTGGTTTTGAACTGGAACTGAATTAGTTCTTACCGAATGAATTTTCTGACAAATTCTGTTATTCCCCATCTACAGATGGATTCTCAAGAGCTCCTTGATGAGCATAGGGCCAGTCTGGAGGCAAAAACTAAGGAATTTGAGTTGGAATTAGAAGAGAAACAGAAGCACCTTGATGAAGAACTGAAAAGCAAGGTAGAAGCAGTGAAGCATCAGGAAGTTGAAATCCTGCACAGGGAAGAAAAATTAGGTAAACTAGAACAAGCATTTCAGAGGAAGTCAGAAAGAGCAAAGGAGAAGGAGAAGGACATTGATACTAGGTTGAAAAGCATAAAGGAGAGGGAGAAATCTATGAAATCTGAGCAGAAAAAGATGGATCTTGACAGGAAACAGTTACTTGCTGATAATGAGAGCTTGCAGATTCTAAAAGATGAATGCGAGAAAATAAGGGCTGAAATTACTCAGCAAGAGATGCAGATTGGTGAAAAGGATGAAAGTTTGAAAATAACCAGTGAAGAGAGGTTAGTCCATGTACATTTGCAGGCAGAACTGAAACGAGAATTAGAGAAGTGCAGGATTCAACAGGAGTTCCTCTCAAAAGAAGGTGAAGATTTGAAACTGGAAAGGGATAAATTTGAGAAAGAATGGGAAATGCTAGAAGAGAAAAGAGCTGAAATTAGTAAAGCCCTAGAGGAAATCGTTGAAGAGAGAGAGAACTTAAAGAAGTTGCAGCTTGCTGAAGAAAAAAGGCTGAAAAGAGAGGAATGTGCAAAGCAGGACTATGTTCAACATGAGTTGAAGACTATCAGAATGGAGAAAGAGTCGCTTGAAGCCAGAATGAGAAATGAGAAATTAAGGTTATCTGAAAGAGCTAAGATTGAGCATGATCGCATGTTAGAAGAATTTGAATCACAGAAAAACAAATTTTCGACTGGTATGATTAATAGACGGGAAGAAATGGAGAGATGTTTAAAAGAAAGGGAGAGTGCATTTGAGGAGCT
Source organism: Erythroxylum pedicellare (assembly GCA_027563575.1). Taxonomy (NCBI): domain Eukaryota; kingdom Viridiplantae; phylum Streptophyta; class Magnoliopsida; order Malpighiales; family Erythroxylaceae; genus Erythroxylum; species Erythroxylum pedicellare. The sequence continues at coordinate 586,174 of JAOQMP010000001.1, forward strand.
GAAGGAAAGAGAATTTGCAAACATTAATCAGTTGAAAGAAGCTGTTCAGAGGGAACAGGAGGAACTGCAATCTGAAAAGCATGCTCTAGAAAAAGAAAAACAAGAGGTTGCCAGGGACAAAGATGGGCTTGAAGAACATCGAAAAGGAATGCAGAAAGACATTAATGAACTTGAGATGCTCAGCAAGAAGCTTTGTGTCCAGCGAGAACATGCTGTGAGGGAAAGGAATCATTTTCTTGCTTTAGTGGACAAACACAAAAGTTGCGCCAATTGCAGAGACATAACCAGGGAGTTTGTCCTTTCTGATCTTCTTCCACCTAATATTGGAAATAGTAAGATCCTTCTTGCAAACCAACCTGACAAATCTCTGAAGAATAATAAAAGTGGCCCAGATATTACTGTAAAAGAGTCTGCAGGTGAGCTTGACCATTCAAATTCTCAAGGGCGAATGTCTTGGTTCCAGAAATGCACCTCAAAAATATTTAGCATATCGCCAACCAAAAAAATTGATCAGGTTCCCGTTCCAGCTTTGGATGGAGAGTTGCATTCATCTCAACCACATGTCAATGCTGAGGAAAAATCTGAACACATGAGTTTACTTGTTACCAAAGAGACTTCATGCACCAATGCTACTGGAGATAAACCACGTCTACCCTTAGGTAGTGCTGGTGATTCCCACGACACTCAACTGCTTCAATCAGAAAGCATCAGAAAAGATGAAAATAGTGCATATTCTATGTCTGTTGATGATCGTAGCTATATAGATAGTAAGGAACAATCCACTCCAGATGATTCAGAGCCATCTGAACGAAACAGTAATCTTAATAAGCCTGGTAGGAGACAAAAGGCTGGTCCACATCGAACAAAGTCAGTTAAAGCAGCAGTTGAGGATGCAAAAAAGTTTCTTGGAAATGAATCTCAAGGGCCAGACCATAGGGCAAGTGGGCAGGCTATCGAGAAAGCAGCTAGCAACACTGCAAAGAAAAGACAACGGGCACCTGCTGGGATTGAACAGGATAATGGGGACAGTGAAGGGCGTTCTGATAGTGTAGCAACTGGTGGGAGGAGGCAGAAGCAACAAAAGGTGGCTTCTGTTGCGCATACACCAGGACAGAGCAGATACAATCTTAGGCGAGCCAAGATGTAAGTTTGGATTTCCATTTTCATTGTTATGAGGAGTCATGTTGGGCAGCCACTAGTAATTTGCATGTGACATGGTGAATGGAGTTCTGAAGTTGAGAATAATGAAGTGCCTCAAAAGTTTTTCACGCCTCAAAGTTTTTATGTTGGCTGTTCTGTTGATATTTTTTTGGCGGTTCCATGTTAATACACTTAAGCAGTCTCTTTGGATTGAGTGGTCTAACTGTCAATCCCATTTCCATTTTTTCTAGATGCGTGTTTAATCATGATTTCATCAGCTATTTATGTGCAGTTTTCCATTTTGTTTTTGGATTGATTGGGAAGGGGTTATTCTTCAAAACGTGACATGCTAGGACACTGTTTTCTAGATTTTTTCATGGTGGATGGGTTTACTTGTATATTTGATTACATTGATCCTATATATAAATTGTGATGGATAAGGACGAGTTTTATGCAGGAATATAGCATCTGTGATGGTTTTGAAATTCTGTTTCTTTCAGAGCGGGTTCATCATCTATGGCCCAAGCATCATCCGATTTGAAGAAGAAAGTGGAGAAAAAAGCTGATGCCACCTCTGATATGGATCCTGGGCCAAACCCTGAAGCAACTTCTGCACTGTCTTTTGGATTTGCTGATGAGCCTGGCAAATCTACAGATTTGGTCCAGGTCACAATACAAAAGACACAGGAGTTCTCGCAGGAGAGGGTTGAGGTAGCATCATAGTCTTTTTCAACAAGTTTCACTATTGTTTTCATTCTGTTTTCTGTATCTGTAGCAAGTTCTATTATCGTTGTCGTACAGCTCAAAACAACAGATGTCGATGATCCAATCAATGCAACAAAATCAGTTGAGATTACAGTCTTGAGTGAGGAAGTGAATGATACACCAGAAGATGGGGTTGAAGATGAGAATGGCAGCACAATGCATGAGGATGATGAAGATGAATATGATGATGATGATGAGCCAGAGCATCCTGGTCAAGTTTCAATAGGAAAGAAAATATGGAACTTCTTTACCACATAACTTCCTACCTGTTTAAGCTTTATGTTATTGTGTTCTTACAGTCTTTCTCTCTCAGGGTGATTCCTAGATAATGTTCTAGTTTAGGTTCCCCTTCTGTTTTTTGGTTCTTACGAAACTTGTAAGGTAAGGACTGGAAGTGTATGGCATGCATGTGATTGTATCAATATTTTGATCCATTGCCCTGAACTGGTCTGTATAGTCTTTTCTCTTTATAAACACCACCAACCCACTTCCCGAGTATTCTGAATTGTGGGGTGAACAAAAAAAAAACCCCTCTTTGTTGTGACAATAAACTAGCCTGTAGGGATTTATTGAATTAGTTTGTTCCTGATTTGAGTTGTTCTTTGTCCTCGAAATTGATTTGAAACTGATACTGGAAATATTTTTTTCAATAGGCTAGAAATTACACTTATTAAGATGTTTTTAGGCAAAACCACCAAAAGGGTTGCTGCCTTCAATTGGAAAAGTTGTCTTCGTTTCTTGTTTCATTACTTTGAGGATTGGACTTCTGCAAAATGTCAAAATGATTTCTATATGAATAGTATTTACATCACATATTTTTAAGCATTCTTTATATATTCATATTAAACACTATTTTACTCTTTAAAGGGTCGTCTTTTTTAAATTTTTCTGAGGTATTGTAAGTTTGAAAAATAAAAATGAAGGGTGACAATGAAGAGGACCACATCTAAAGCAATATGCAGTAGAAGGTGAACAGCTAGAGACTGTGGAAGCCACTTTTGTAGTTTCATAATGAATGAATCCTAATCTATCCATAAACAGAGTAGACTTCTACTCATCTAGTGAATATAAAGAGATGGATTAGTGTAAATGTAAAGGCTGAGACACTACAACTCCTACTACTATTACAGTAGATTTAGCTCATAGCTGCTAAATCTCTCCAAGGACAAGCAATGCAAGGCACATCACAAAAGGCAAATGTAGAAAAGGACATGACAAACTGTGATAGGCCTGCAAGAAATTGAAGTATAGTTGTGGGCTATGCCTATGCTCTGTATTAGTCTCTTTAACCCTCAATCCCAACAGAGCAAAGTGGTCCATATCCCCACTACTAGGGGCTCCAAAAGTCAATTACTGAATGCTTGGCCGTTCTGTTCTGTCTGTTCTGTTTCTGTTCTGAGCCTCGCTGTTCTTCTAACTCCTTCATTGTTCATATGAGTTTTTCTTGGAAACCTCGTTCATCTTTTGGACTTTGTTGGGTTGCACCATGGACCAGCTTCTGACACATCCTAATTCCTAACATTTATTTTGATGCCCTTCAGCTCCAAAATCACATGTCACATAGATTAGCCTTGCAAGCCATTCCATATAATATGCAAGTCATTAAAAAAAGAAGGAATCATTGGCCTAACTAGACACTCATTGTTATTGTTATGTTCTTTAGTATCTCCTACCATTACTCTGGTGCTGCCATTAATCTCAAGGATCATTCTGATAGCGACAAATATATTTATCTTCAGGATTCAAGTTGACAAGAGAAAATCTTTCTTGGTCCATTACAGGGATGACACCAGATTTGTTCTTTCTATAAGCAGCAGCTAGATACAGCAAGTAAAATAGTTAGTCTGCAGCCCAAACATGAGAAACTGATAATGGAAAGAACTTATCTTTCTAGTCAGCAATTGCAAAAGCAGGGGTTATGGATTACATTTTAAGGACAAACATTAATTTCCAAGCCAAACCAAACTGTTTTAAGGTCCATTTGCAGAGTCTGAGTATCCCAACTTTTTAATCACCTTAATGCTTGCTTCTCCTTTACTGTGACTCTCTGGGAATCTGTTAAGAACTCAGATATACAGCAGCCCAAAAAGAAAGAACAGAAGAGCAAGAGATAAAACCCAAGTTTGTCTTGCATGCACTCTGTTCTTTTGCATGGGAAATGGTCCCCTCCTCACCAAAAAACGGAAAAAGAAACATAATAACCCAAAGCTAACTAATCCCATGTCTTTGTCTAACCTCTTGAATCCATAAACTCTTCCAACTACTTTTTAATTCTTAACCATCTGTGGTAAACAATTCAATGGATATAACTATCATAATAACCCACAGGTTGTTTGTTAAAGGTAAGACCTTTTTCCAAGCCTTAAGAAGAATTATCTCAATGGGTACAAACCAAAAACTGTGTAAAGGCTGTATCTTTGGATTTCGCTTTCAAGTAAACACTACTCAATGCCCTTCAGTTACTACCGTGCAGAGATCGTATATTATTGTCATTACAGTTATCACTTTCACAGCCTTGAGAACTGTGCTTATATCTTGTATTCTTTGCCCTTTCCTTGTTTCCTTGGCTGTTTTCTATAAACATAAGTAAGCGAGTGTTCATTTTTTTGCTTTCTAGGCTTAGCTTCTGTTTTCACTTCCACTTTCCTTCTTCTTACTTACCATTCTGTGCTTTATTTCTCCTCCCAAAGTTGGTGATATCTGGTTCTTCTCAAAGGGAGCGGGTCCCATCCTATGATATGTTTCTAAAGATCTTTGCACAACTTTTGGTGGTGTTTTGAGTCCTTTGTTGCTTCCAATTTTGGTTTAGTTCTGTAGACAGAAACCTTCATTTTCTAACGAGTTTAAAGCTCCCAATCTTTTCTCTTACGACTCAGATGTCCAACATGGCTCAATCCAAGCATATCTACGCTAGTTTTTTCAGTTCAGTTTTCAGCAGATAAGCTTAGAAATATCCCCATAAATCTTCAAGAGCTCTACTTAAGCGACACCTCAATGGTCATGAAGGGTTTTGTCTCAATCAGTCGAGTTGTTTTGGTGCTGTGCCTGTTGTGGTTGAATGCTTGGTGCTCTGATGAAGCAGATAACGATGTAGCTCCAATGGAGAAGGCAGAGCAACAAGCACTTTACTCTGCAATACAGGGCTTTGTGGGTAACTGGTGGAATGGCTCAGACCTTTATCCAGATCCTTGTGGCTGGACTCCTATTCAGGTATCTTTTAAGTTTCTTACTTCATCTGTTTTCACTGTTACATTGCAATACTGAACCAAGATTATCATATGTTGTCCTTTAGACACTGTTCTCTATTATATTTCCTTTCTTGAAAGACAACAGTGGAGCGTTAAGCTTAAACGTTTTTGTTTCAAGAACCTTTTGGGACTTTCTTTCTGCATCTGGTTCTGAATTCATATTAGAACTTGGAGAGCTTCTTGCAATATTTTCTAATCTAACTTCACTAACTGTTAGACCCTTAACTAAAATCCCATTCCTATAATCCCATCTGATAATCTAAATGTCTTAAGAGGATGGTATTGTTGTAACTGAGAACATTTGATATGAATAATGAATAGTCATTATTTAAGATATTGCAGAAAAGTAACTTTTCAAAGTTGGAACTTCTCTATCTTACGTTCAGAAGTCTCATAAGTTGTGATATTGAAGCTTTAATTTCGTTCTGCAGGGAGTGTCCTGTGATCTCTTCGATGGTCTATGGTATGTCACCGCATTAAGCATTGGACCTGTTCATGACAACTCTCTTGGTTGTGCTCAAAATGTGAAGTTTAGGCCACAGTTGTTTCAACTCAAGCACCTAAAGGCTCTATCCTTCTTCAGTTGCTTTATGTCACCTAAAAAACATCTAATGACCATTCCTAACACAAGCTGGGAAAACCTTGCAGAAAACTTGGAAACTCTCGAGTTTCGAGCGAACCCCGGACTTGTTGGAGAATTGCCCTCCAGCTTAGGTAGCCTAATCAAGCTTCAATCTTTAGTGATACTTGAAAATGGATTAACAGGTGAGCTGCCAAGAAGTTTTGGTAACTTAATCCGCTTGAAGAGGTTAGTTCTTGCTGGAAACTTGCTCAGAGGCAGCATTCCAGACACTTATGGTGGGTTAACTGAACTGTTAATCCTAGATTTGAGTAGGAATTCATTGTCAGGTTCTTTTCCTCTTACTTTTGGAGGTCTAACCTCACTCTTGAAACTTGACTTGAGCAACAATCAGCTAGAGGGAAACCTGCCAATGGTGATTGGTTATCTCAGGAATCTGACACTTTTGGACCTAAGAAACAACAAATTTTCTGGTGGATTAACAGAATCCCTTCAGGACTTGCATTCCTTGGAAGAGATGGCCTTGTCGAAAAATCCAATAGGTGGAAGCATAATGAGCATAAAGTGGCAGAACTTACAGAATTTGGTCATTTTGGATCTCTCTAATATTGGCTTAGTTGGTGAGATTCCTGAGTCTATTGCAGAGTTGAACAGTCTGAGATTTTTGGGTCTCAGTGACAACTATCTCTCAGGCAATCTCCCGACCAAGCTAGCAAATTTACCTAGTCTTAATGCTCTATACCTTAGTGGAAACAATCTGACAGGAGAACTTAAATTCTCTGAACTGTTTTATGGGAAACTAGGCAGGCGATTTGAGGCTTGGAATAATCCAAATCTGTGTTACCCTCTTGAGATAATGTCAGCTAACCATGCTCCATCTGGGGTCAAGCCATGTCAAAAGCAGGAGAAGGTCACATTGCTTGAACTCAACTCAAACTCCAAGTTGGTTGGTGCCAGTTCCAATCCGAATTCCGAATTTGCTGGCTCTTTTGGATTCTCAGCCCACGGAATCAAAACAGTTTGGTTAGTTTTTCTGCAACAGGTCTTAACAATGGTTCTGCTATTGAATTAGCAATATTCCAACCCTGGAAGTTGAAGAAGGTTAGAAGCAACTGAAATACACTTGCCAGCATTCTCTCCCTAATAACTTAACCTTGGATCTAACATGTATTGTTCTGCAACAGAAACCAGTTTGCTGATGTAGTAGATAGACTATATGCTAATGTTGGTAGTTCTCCAAGTAGTTTGGAACTACGTATAATACAAGAAAGTTTGAATCTTGAGGGATGAATCTTTTACTTCTTGTTCAAGTTCTTGTTTTTAACTCTTTGTAACACATAAAAGTTTAAGCAATGTCCTGACAAGATTTAGCCAGTTACTGCCTAGTGCATATATAGTGAAGGCCGCTGCAAGTAAATCATGAATGCTGGAGAATTTTCACCAGTTGGGTAGTCATGAGCCTGATGGCTTGAAATGGAGATGTTGGATTGTTTTTGGTATCACAGAAGAGATATAAAGGCATGGCAGTTGAGGCAGTAAAAGCTTTGATGGTGAAATGCAATGAGGAGGTGTAGTGTGAACAGACAAGTAGTCTTTATCCATAGAAGGAACCTCACGTCAGGCATAAAGCTGACTGATAAGGGGGAAAAAATCATAAATAAAATGAAGTTATTTTGACATTTTTAAATTAAATAAAAACAATTTTAAAACTTAAAATTTGCAATAAAAAAGAAAAATTGGGCATGGCTAGATCATACCGGGCTCAAGACAGGTGTGAGTCTTAGGCCTTGACCCACGTTCGACACGATCGGCCAGTGTCACTCTACTGTAATTTCATCAAGATAGAATTCACAAATGTAGCTTCTATTTAGTTGCGTTTCTACTAGTAGTGTTTTTGTTAGTAGAGCTTTTTTTTATAGATCTTTTCTGAGAAGAACTTTTCTAAAAAACTAGTTAACTATTTGGTTATTATTTTAAAAAGAGCTTTTTTGAAAGAGCTTCATACAATAGATTGTTTGGCATCATAAAAATAAAATTCACTTTTAATTTTAACTATATTTTGTTTTGTAATAAAAATTATTTATGCGTATAAATATTATTTAAAATATATTAAACAATATGCAAAGTACAATATATTAATTATTATATAATTTTAAATCATATGAAACATAAATAAAAATATGTTTATCCAAATCTTTCATATGGATTATAACATAAGCAAAACTAATATTAAAAATTAAAATTAAAAAATATATAAAAAATCAAATAATATTATATAAATCGCAAAATAAATATCAAGTTGAGTAAACGTGAAGATAAATTTGTGGGTATTATGGAAATCATGTGTAAAACATAAAGACAAAAGAACTAAAAAATAAACTCATTAATTAATTTGAAAATTTTACTCAAAAAGTCTTTTGAGAAGCTCCAAATTTGAGCTTCATAAAAAGCTATATTTTGGTTACCAAAAAAGTCATATCTGTCAAAAAACACTTTTTATTTTACAGTCAAACACTCATTTTTCTTTAAAAAGGCTTTTTTGATTTGTTGACATCTCAAAAGTCTATCCAAACAGACACTTAGTCCGGCCGAAAGTTAACAAGTCCGGTTTTGAGCGGATGCTTAACAAGTCCAAGTAAAGATAACCCTGCTGACTGTAATGGGCTCAAGCCCACGGAAGTTCTCTTCAGACAGATCTTGTGACAAGTAACAAATCGTAATTGGACATTTGCGTTTCATGAAACTCGTATATGTCGTGTAACATGACTCTTTGTCTTCCAACATCACCGTCTAAATCTACCAACCCCACAAACACTTGGAATTTGTACCTGTTCTTGAACTAGTCATATGCCTTAATTTTTTGATAATGACTCGCTAGAATATCTAGATTATAAATTTTGACTCAACTAAGTTTAATTGAATTAGGTTTTTTTCTTTTTATTTGGTATTTTTTAATATTTTAAAAACTAAACCCGAAGTTAAATCTGTGAGATAAGAGATTTAAAGTTTAAAATGTTCAATCGATATTAGACTGTCATAAAATCAGTTAAAAAATGAACAAAATTAAAGAATTTTAAATATGATTGAAAGAGACTATCTTTATTTATTGAATAATTTGAAGTTTGATTAAAAAACGGTTATTAAATAAAAATTAGTTGGTTTATTTTAATTTATAAAAAATTAATTAATTAATAAATTTACCAGTTTTTAACAAACATGATTAAAATAAATCGAACCGTAAATTAAAAAATTAACTAGTTCAAAAATTTTAAATTTAAACTAAATTAACCCATTTGATTTTTCAATATTTTTAGTTGACTTGTCATATTTTTTCCATGTGAACTCTTTTAGGGTAGGTAACAACCATTCACTTTCTTCATGCCACGTGGAAGTTGAGAATTGGAGAATAAGGTCTTACCTTGAATTCTTTCTTCTTTGGGTAGCCATGGATGAGTCAACGCAAGAAATGTAAAAGTCAACAAGGTCCATGTTTATATTCCTGGTCTAATGCCGGTTTGTTTGCCAGAGATTTGGTTGATAGCTATTGACCTTGAAAACTTAGATGACAAGTTTTGACCTTGGAAAGTAACATAACATGAATTTTTGCTTCTTAGTATTTGGTTTACATGGTAATTGACCCAATTTGCTTAAAGTCGAGGGTTAGATCGGAACTGATTTAAGCTTTCGATCGAATTTGAATTTTAAAATATTGACTCGATCAAAACAATTTAGATAAATTTCGTCATTTTTTAATAATTTATTAAAATAATAAATCCGATCAGATAAGACTCAAAGTCTTTAGCTCAAGCTTAACTACGTTAAACTAACAGCTTAATCAAACTCGGTGTCATCTATAATTAATCCTAATTAAATATTTTATAGGGCTTATGAGAATTTTTGTTTTCCTTATTTGCAAAGAAAAGTGGAAGGAAGCTAAACCCTAAGTCAAGATGATGGTTTAAGTTGAGCCATAGAAATTTCCATGTTGGAAATTCTAGAGTTGCACCTATGGACTTCCTTGATTTTTATTTTACAAAAGTTAATTACATTATATTTTATTAATTAGACATTATAAATTTAAGAAAATGTCATTTTAAATATAAATAAATAAACAAACAGTTAATTATAAAAAAAAAGTCAAACTTTAATTAGTTTTATAATAATAACTTAAATTTTAAAAAGTGACAATAAAAATATTCCAACTTTCAATAGTCAAATGTTCGTAATTAATGTAAATGACACGATAAGTCATGTCATATTAATGACACGTATTATATACAAAGTATATATTTATTTATGCTAAAAATTAAAAGTTAGAATATATTAATATTACTTTTCAATGGTCATAATTGTGTTATAAATTCTTTTTTTTTACAATTAACCCATATGAAAAAATTATGTAATAATTAAAAATAATATAAAAATTGAATAATAAAATTTAAGATAGCATTAAAATTTAAAAAATAAAATCATAATAATAGATTTCTTGTTTCTCTAGATTGTCTAATGTTACACATGCATTTGGATGCTTTTTAGCATTTCTTAGTCATGCACTACACATTATGTCCTTGGAACACTAACATTGATCTCAACATCTTCACTTAACCTAGACAAAAGACATTGCACGCCGTCGACCTTCAACATTCAATTCTGAAATTGTTTGAATTCATCGAATGTAAAACGTTCATTAATGCGATCTTCAATCCAGAAACTTGACAAGTTAGGTGCTTGTCAAGTTCAAAACAATGGTTTGGTACAGAAGACTCGAGTCAAAATATCTTACATGTGTGTTTGGTTTTTAGGTTTTTTAAATTTTAATAAAAACGATTCGTTTGAGTTTCTAATTTTATTCTTAATTTTGATTTCTTCCTATTTTTATAATTTATGAAAATTATATGAAATTCTTGTTATTAATATAGTTTAATTTTATAATTATTTATTTTTAAAATAAGAAATTTTAAATTTAATAATTAATCTGTAAGTATAATTTACATTTAAAATATCTTAACGTACATAATAAATTTAGTTTTAATAATTTAAAATATATAATAAAATATTCATTTATAAACAAATTTTTTACTTATTAAATTTTTAGTAAATAGTATATAAGAGATTGAAATTAAATTGTTTAATTAACTTAATAATATTAACTAAATTGTTTAGTAAGGTAAGATTGTCTCCTCCTATATGATCGTTCATTTTGCTGATAATTTTCTTAAAAACTAACAGGATGCTCGGAGGTGTTATGAGAGGGTTAGTGCAATAAATAGTATTTCAAGTACTAGCATTTCAAGTTGGCGGCAACCACCGGAAGGTTTTTTTAAATGCAATGTTGATGCGTCTATTTTCAAAGCACAGAACGCAACGAGTTTTGCTGCTGTACTTAGGGATGCAAGGGGAAGTTTCGTAGCTGCTTTCTCAGGCCATTATTCGTCTTTGTTTGATCCAATTATCGCCGAACTAATGTCGATCCGAGAAGCACTTTTGTGGTTGAAAGATAAACAAATAGACCATGTCATTATGGAATTGGATTGTTTGCTGGCGGTTCAAGTGATCACAAATTCTTCTTCAAAGTTTTCAGATATTGGAATTTTGGCTTTTGATTGTCAAGCTCTCAAGCGACAATTCATTTATTTGTCCTTCTAATGGACGCTTAGGATTGTTAATAAAGCGGCTCACTCCTTAACAAGGATAGTCTTATTACATGCAAACCTTCATCGATAGGATATTAGCCCTCCTTGTTTAGTTTCTCTTTTATCTTTAGAACAATCTTTTTGCAATATCTCTGATAGGGAAAGGCACGTAGGATCCGGGTGTATGGGATAAGCCTGTTAGCTTGAGTTAGGTTTTTGGCCTTTCTTTATTTTTTGTACTTTTTATCTTTCGTAAAAAAAAAATTAATAATATAATTGCATTAATATTAACATTAACAATAAAATAAATTATTACTTTTATTTAAGAAAAATTAAAAATCACAATAAAAACAGAAATCAAACCAAAAGATCTCTCTGCCTATGAATTTGAAATGGATGCTAGGGCTTGTCTAAAAGAATTTGTACATGCTTTAAATTTATCACGGACGCACACTACAAAGTCGTGGTAAGAATGTAAGATAGCTCCCACATAACATGACTAGGGTATGTGACGCTCTGTAGAGTTGGAGGCCATCGTGTGTTTCACACTCAGAAGACAGCACTCGCATCAGGAAACCTGGAAATTGACACCTTCATTAGAGCTTGGAGGGGTTCTCCTGAATCAATGTTCAACCAACTTTGGTCCACAAGTCTCGCAGTTGGTTTTTGTTAATGTCCTCTTTAAGACACTCATGTCCTAATCCTCACTGCCTAATTCTAACTCTTGAATTAAAGATCAGTTCAATCACATTGACGTTTGAGAAATTCCTAATGTTGGATTCTCACCCAACTTCACAGTCGCTTGTTCATTTGTAGAGTGCGTAAGTGTTTGTTTCTTCAAGGTTATGACACGGTTGCTTGAAGTTCTTACTCTCTTGTTGCCGTAACGATCTAACTAGCTAATCAGAATGTAATTGTCAACTTAAGTTGCAGAAACAAAACCCATCAAAGTGTATTTTAACATTTTAATGTTTTACTAAAACTTTAAGCATAATTTTAAAAAATTAAGATTAAGTGAAACTAATTCGGTTGCCATATTACAATCAAACTAGAAATCAAATGATTAGGAAGGTTCAATTTGATATTAAGTTGTCATAAGATCGGCATACAATAAAAATTAAACAAAATTTAAAATTTAAAATAAGATCGGAGGAATTTTCTTTATGAAAAATTGAAGTTGAATTAAAAAATTTTATTTATAAAAAACGGTTAGTTTACAAAAAATTATCAATTAATTAAAAAAATAATTGATTTTATCAAAAATTAACTAGTTCAAAATGTTTATGATTGAATCAGTTGAATCGATTTAATTTTTATAATTATTAATATTAACTATTTAGATATTAGAAATTAATTAAAATGTAATTTCAGTAGAATCTAATATGTTATTAATGCCATTTTAAAATGTAAAATGATACTATAAATAGTATTAAGAATATACTTAACCTTTTTAATTCTGGTGGCAGTTAAGTCATTAAGGTGGATATAATAAAATATGGAGTTAGTACTGAGATTTTATACCAAATACAGGTATCTGTCAGGGTATGAGGGGACCCATAAAACCGGTTTCTTGCTAGACTTTGACACGCAAAACATGCAACTCTGGAAAATGCGAAACTGAACATGGGGGATTAGCTTCTTAATCCATAATTAAGCACTTATAATCGTTTGACTTAATTAAAAACTGAACAGACCCTTTTTGCAGAATCCAAATGGCAGTAATTACTAATTACCATGACGTAATTTGCGGGCCTTGCTTCTTTAATCTTAGGTTAAACTTTTCTTAATACCCTAAGAACATGGTTTGTAAAAATTATATATAAAAAGAAAAAAGTTATGACGTGGATCATTGTAGAGATTCCAAATGGCAGTGAATCCCTGAAATATTTTTAAAAATATTTTCATTATTTCAAATTATATAAAAAAATTACTTTAAAAATATAAATTTAGTTCAATATTCTTATATTATATTATAAATTATTGAATCACGATAGATTTTTTAATTCAATGATTAAAATATTTAACTGGTTTGGTCGATTTAACCTTAAAAACTTGAACCGTGTAATCTTTTATTCGATCTTTTACTGTTCAGTTTGATTTATTTTAATAATTTTTGTTATTAAAATTTAATTAATTTATTAATTAATCGGTTAATTTTTGTAAATTAATAACTTCTTATAAACCAAAATAAATCAATAAATTTTCATTTAATAATTTCCTTTTCAATTAAACTTCAAATTCTTTGAAAATCGCTTTCAATCATATATCAAATTCTTTAATTTTATTTAATTTTTAGCCGATTTTATGACGATTTAATACCGATTAAATTTTTTTAACCTTAAATCTCTTATCTTACCGATTTAACTTTCAGCCCGGTTTTTAAAACATTGATATAATCATTTTAATCTTAATTATAACAACGGATTATATTAAAATAACTAAATAAACTTGGTAGATTTTTCATTCTTAATAAGAAGAGAATTTTAAGAGTTTCAACTTGGAAAAAAGGGTTTTTCATTTTTAAAGCTCATTTGTTTAAGATCTCATGGAAAAGGAGACAGTCACATTTTCCATATATTTGGAAAAGGCCTTTGTCAATGGGAGTTGGCAAGAACAGAGAACAGAGAATTGTGTTTTTATTTGTTAGTATCTCTATCAATCCCATCAAAATCTGCCTACATATTCTTTGCAAATATATTGCTTGCCAAACTAGATAAACTTCACTTTAATTTTGACATTATTAGACCCACTAGGACCCAAAAAAAAAGAAAAAGTCATCTTTATCCTCAAATAATTACCTAAGAAAGACCATATTCTAATTATCAAACATTTAAATTGTAATAATAATATCTCAATTTTTAAATAAATGATTATATATATTTGAATCGAGTTTGTCACTTAAATTTGATTCATTGATCAATTCACCGGTGCTTGTTTTTGTGTGTCACCCTTTGTAACGGGCACAACCAACCTGAGTTGGATGCAAATTCTCTGTTTTGAATGTTGTGTGTCAAATTGGGACAATGTAAATTATGAGGAAAGGAGACAGGCCCCATTGAATAACTTACTGAGAAGTCATGATAGTATTGCATAGATGTAACTTAGTCATACATCTAACTAACAAACTAACAATTGGACAGACATTAAAGAAGATGTTTCAAGATGATGTTTCATCCTTCTAACAAAGTCTAGTTTACAACATAAAGAGAATCAAGAGTCCATTTGCTAGTTGTCAATTGTATAAAAAGTCATAGCCGGCACCAAAGAATAGTTTCTGAAATTTTTATATAGAGCCGTAGACATACCATGGAAAAGAATGAAAGAGTTCCTGATACGCTTGCGTGTGCTTCACTCTGTCCCACAGCTCTTTCCTCTTCTTCACACCCTTGTTTTCCATACACATTTTGCGTTTCTCCGTGCGCATTTATATATATAAGGAGGTATAAGACCATCTCTCTGTAAAAAAATAGTAAAAGCTTGTGTTTTCTCTCTGAAACCCTACTTGAGCTTGCCTTTTCACAAACCCGACAACCATCTTCTTCAATGGCTTCCTTTTCTTCTTGTTCTCAGTCTAAACACGTTTCATCATTCAACATCATTTCTCTTCTTCTCTGTACCCTTCTTCTTCTTGTCACTTGTGCTACTGCCGCCAGACCTGGTGTGTCACTAATGGGGGAGGGTCGAACTTTGCAGGAAGCAGAGGCTGAGAGGAGATTGTATGAAACTAGCTTCCTCTACAGAGGTCAGATGTTCAACTTCTTTCCAAAGGGTTCTCCTATACCACCCTCTGGTCCTTCGAAGAAGCACAACTCTGTGGAGAACTGATCAACCAGAGTAATTCACCAAGTTCTAGCGTGCGCTCTCATCATATATACTTCTTTATACTGTTCTGAAAGTTTTGGGTCTTTAGATTCTCTTGATTAGGGGATTATATAGGTATTTTTCAGTGAGAAAGTGTTGAGACTTATGAGATCAGGTCATAAGAATATGATTCATTTCTCTGTGTTCATTGATTCTTATTCTCAATTTCACTGTATAGTTTGTTATGTAGAAGATGATTTACATGTTCAAACACTTCTATGAGTATATATTTACATACAATCATTCCAAAATGATTGGAACTGCACAACTTTTTCTGGTTTGTTAGTGCTGTAATGATCATGAACTATGGTGATGATTGAGTTTACTGTGTTCTTGTTCCTGTAACTACAACTTCTTAGCTGTCTCCTAAGTTACTCCTAGTGGCTCAAATTTCATGTATAGTTTCTGCATTTTCAGCGCCAGCTCGGAAAGAACATGATCTTTTGACTTTTTTATGATTCAACAAAAGCCAGCATTTGGATTTTCTTCAGAAAGATCCAAGTTTTTCCACCTTACCTTAAAGGTCACTCGAACGTGGCTCTGTTTTTCATACTAGACTTGCTGTCCACTACACAAAATCCAATTATTTTTGGACCTAATATAGTTTTAACTCGTGACTCTTTCTAAAAGCTTTTGAACCCTTTAATTTATATAATAATTAAGTCGAATCACATTGTTTGTAAGTTATTCCTAATCATATTTAAATAATAATTAAGAATTTTTTCCGATATTTAACAAAAAAAAGGAATTTCCGATAAGACGAAACGATCCGTCGACAAGTTTCTTTATTTCTTAATCAAATTTAGTTACCTACCTAAAAGGGTTGATTAAAGCTAAAAGAAACTATATATCTTATGGTTCATAATTAAAAATAGGCCATGTTGGTCTTCTATGTGGCTATAAAATACTCCATCTTTCAATGACCCTTTACGTGTTTTGGTTTCATTTCTTAGGTTTAGTTGTCCGTTGTATAAAAATTTGATGCTAAACATTAAAAAAAGAAGCAACAATTAACAAATCAATGGTGTTCTTACTCGAGCAATTAAACGTACAAAATAAACAATATTCATACGCATGAAACTGATCTTGCGTCTTGAAGTCTTCAAAGTAAGCAGGTCTCGTGCAAGGCATGTCTCATAATTCAAATCCTGTAATCCAAATCCTAGTCTCAATGTCCCCCCGAAGGCATGTTTGTCATCTTGACCACATCTTAGATCTTACCTCATTTTCCAACTAACCCCAATTAAAATATGAAGATTAGATATGTAAATTAATTCAAGGAATGCCAACTTTGCAAAATTTGAGGACCATGTTAGTAAAAAGGATCGTTGACTCCGAGAAAGTGATTGTTTTAGATGTTAATTTATGAGATTTGTAAAATATAATACAAATCCTTGTGATACTTAGTCTTTCAATGTGTTATAGGATAAAAAAACCAAAGGACTTTTTGGTTTAATATATTCTTTAAAATATTTAATCTTTAAGTTATTGAAAAATTAGTTGTGATTTCTTAAAAAAAAGAGAGATTTTCATTAGAAAATTAATGATAAAATACATTGTGTGATATATAATCAATGGTTTAAAAATTAAACCGAAAGTTAAACCAAAAAAATAAAACGGTTAAACTTTAAAAAGTTCATTCGGTATTAGATTGTTATTTAATTGGTTAAAGATCGAATAAAATTGAAGAATTTGAAATAAGATTAAAGGAAATTGTTTAAAGCTTAAATTAAAAAAAGATTATTAAATGAAAATTAATCAGTTTATTTTGGTTTATAAAAATCAATTAATTTACAAAAAGTGACCGATTATTTAATAAATTGATCGAATTTTAACAAAAAGATTATTAAAGTAAATTAAACCAAAACATTAAAAATTAAATTGAAAAGTTGATCAATTCAAAATTTTCATAAATTAATTCAATTTTTTAATCATATCATGTAATAATACAAATACACTAATAAAAAATTATTGATATAACGATTCAATTCACTGGTTAAACTGATTTATAATAATTTAAATTCGATCAAAACATTATACATAAAACTTTTAAAAATTTTATTGGTCATAAATAAATTTAAATTATTTTTATCTATTTTTTTTTTAAAGTATTAGATTATGTTGTCAGCAACTTTTGATAACCAAATTTCTTTATCTTATCATGTCAATGGGTTTGAACTCTATATAACGGACAAGAGCAATGTAAGTTTGAACGTTTCTCTCTTACATTAGTCAATAGTCTCTCATAGAAAAGTAAATTACATCCACTGCCTCTCAGTTGGTGTAAAAGGGTTTTGGCTAACAATGGAAAACGAAGAGTCCAAGGTTACCAGAATGACAATGTTGAATTTGAATAAAAAAAAAGTCATTTCCCATACACTTGTAAACCCTAAACGCATGTAGAGAAGAAGAAGAAGGTGATGAAGTTGAAGAAAAGACGAGGAAGATGAAAACAACTTAGTCAATGCCTTGCATAAGATACATGCTTTGAAGTTTCAGACTTTCCTTGTGCAAGAATTTTCAACGCCGAAGCACCAAAAAGTCTTCAACCCCCCAACTGTTCAATCACTTGCAGCTTAGCTTCTCCACCTACCCAGTTCAAGGAAACACCACTAGCCTTAGAAATCTGCTCCTCCTACTTGTCTTTTTATCTGTGGAACATGCTGTGTGGCTCGTCGGTGGTGGCCAATCATAGCTTGCGAATCTTATAAAGTAATAAAAAATAAAAAATATTTTATATTTTTAAAAATAATCAAAACTATAATTTTTATAATTTTTATTATATTATAAAATCCACGAGACATGAATTAAATTGGACCCGAACGATTTTAATTTTAAAACTTGACCTAAACATATTAAATTCGAATTATAATAAATTGGTTATTATGTCGGATTTAATTATTTTGATTTGAGTTTAATAATTGTAATAAATCGTCATATAAATAGTATTTAAATATTTTATGTATGATGTTTATACCCGATGTGTTTTTTCATTTTTTTTATTTAAAGTTTAAAAAAAGTGGGCACTATAATAAAAGTGAGATTTGGCTACGTTTTCTTTTGCATCGAATTCTTAATCGTCGCTCAAAGCACGATTCGTCGCCCAAAGTAAGACATTTAGCGACGTTTTACCAAATCTTAACCCGGGTTTTCTGAAAAATCGAGAACTAAAAGGAGTTTTTTTCGCAAAAATCTTAACGAGTAGAGTCTTACAGGAGAAGATTATTTATGTCTTTTCTCTTTTGCCCTACTAATATATACATATATATGCCAGATTCCGACTTTTGACAGATTCTGAAGAAGATTTGAGTGGAATTTATCATACACTTATGCTGGCTTCTCATGACTTTTTAAGTTCCTAAGACATGGCCAGCATTTAGAAGATCGGTGGAAAAGAAGAAGAAACAGAATCTAGACCCTGGAATCCAACTAATTCTTGGAGAAAGAAGAAACAGCTGCCAATGACTGGCATTTCCTAATCATGTTCAACAGGTAGAAAATATAAAAACAGAACTATTCCCGATCCTGACTAAAAGGTTGTTGTTGCCCCTCGTGAGTGTCGACGTAACCTAATAAATCTATATAGAACCTATCAAGAGAGTTGACAATATCATGTTCATGAATTCCAGGGAACAAAAGCCAAAGTATCCGCTAAGTTGGTCTGCGATTTTCATGTTCCTTGTGCTGAAAAATATGAGGAATGCTGCTTCCATGTTTTCTTGAGCTAACAAAAGGTGGAACTTAAACTTCAAACCTAAGTTTTGTTCTGCAATCTTGTTTTATACATACTTAATTAGTTCCTGATAATAAGTACATTAAGAAGTGTGATAGTGATTGATTGATTTCAAGTAAAGTTCAACACATTTGTTGTAATATAATTAGGAATATAACTTTTGTTAATTACCATTCTTGTAGTTTACATTTCAATTTATTAAATCAATCATATTCAATTGAATTCATGTTTTAATTAATAAAAATTAATTAATTCATAAATATATTTTTTTATTTTCAGAAATATATCTATGGATGAATTTGGAAGTTATTTTATTATTATTTAGAGAACATATACAAAATTTCGGGTTTAGTTTTAAAGTCCATGTTTTAAAAAATCGGAATAGAAATTAAATCGATAAGAAATTGTATTAAAATTAAAGATCTTAAAATATAATTAAAAAATATTACTCTTAATTTGAAGTTTAATTAAAAAATATATTTTTGAATAAAAATTAATTTATTTATTTTACGTTATAAAAACTTATCGATTTATAAAAATTAACCGATTAATAAATAAATTAATTGTTATTTAATATCAAAAATAATTAAAATAAATTGAACCATTTTATTTTTTTATAATTAGATTTTTTAATCATTGATTGTTATTAATTTGCTTGAATAAACTGCGTACCACCGCTTTCTCTTGCTTCCTTTACGCAGTTTTGATATTGTAATATCCTGAAACTGGTCCACATGGCCTGTGGACCAATTTCAGGTTTGTATGGGTTAAAGCTCTGTTTTATAAAGTATGGACATTGTTACGAGCCCAAAGCTTAAAAGCTTTGAATCAAAGATAGCAATTAAGTTTTAGTTTACCCAAATGTTAACAGGTCTAGCCCACTTTGATAAGGCCTTAAGCCGAGCCTTGGGCCTGCTCTTTCTAAAAGGTTGAGCCTCAGGTTAGACTCATGCTCGGGCTATTTAGGCATAGCTTTACCTTACGATGACTCTTATAAACAAAACGATGTCATTTTGTTGAAAACGATATCATTTTTGTATTTTTAATTTTTTTAAAAATCATATTAAACCAAGTCAGGCTCGAGTTTCCCCTAGCCTTAGTTAGCCTCAGGTCGGATCCAAGCCCTAACAATAGAGGTCAATTTTTAACTTTCAAGTTCGATTTAATTTAATAATCTTTGTTATTAAAAAATGATCAATCGACCGGTTTTCATAAATTAAACAATTTTTATAAATAAAAAAAT
>JAOQMP010000001.1:627831-639901 GCA_027563575.1 Erythroxylum pedicellare
ATATCATATGTTACATAGAAAAAGGATACTTTTTTTTGAAAATGAAAAAAAAACATATTTTTCTTATTTTTATGGATTAAAATATTTATAGGTTTAAATTATAATTAAAAGAGTATAATTCACTCTTGACCAGTTTAATAGTGAAGAACTTAAATCGATAAATTGATTAGTTTTTAAGAGCACAGATTATTAAAGTAAATTGAATCGGATAAATTGTCGAATTGGGCCAAAATTGAGATTCCTAACTATATGATAATGATAAATCAAGACCATCATAAAAATTGTACAATTAATCAATATTTTTAAAATCATACAATAAGTTTATTCGGTGTTAAATTATTATAAAATCAATTAAAGATTAAATACAATTTAAGAATTTAAAAAATGATCGGAAAGATTGTATTTATTGAAAATTTTAAATTTTAATAAAAAAATTATTAAATAAAAATTAACTAATTTTTTAATAAAAACTAATTATGTTATAAAAATTAGTCAATTAATTAATAAACTGAATTTTTTTAACAATAAAAATTATCAAATTAAATTAAAAATTAACATTAAACTAAAAAATTAGTCGATCTAAAGATTTTAGTATTAAATTGATAGAATCAGTTTAGTTTAATTTATAAAAGATTACAATTAATAGAGTTTAAAATAATTTAAACAATCCCAAAAATAGAAATAGTAAGAAATAAGAAAAAGGCAAAATTTTCCCGAGAAAATTGAAACATTCACGAAGAGATCCGAGAATCACAGAAAGGATTTTGAGTCAGTACTAAGGACCTGACCGTGACGCACTCTCCTTTCGCCACGTGTCTTTCTGTTGCTGGTTTTATAAATTGTTAAAAAAAGGGAAAAAATCAGTGTACTGGGTCCCACGTCAACATACAATTGTCCGTACAAAACAAAATAAAAGAGACACTCTTCCCTTCATCTTCTTGCTTTTTCATTTCACTATCTCTGTGCATGTAGTTGGAGTATCGTGTGTGTGTGAATAGGTGGTGTGATTGTTGCTATTTAGTGGGTTTTGCTCTGTTTTGTTTGTGGTTGGGACAATGACGGACACGACTGACGATATAGCGGAGGAGATCTCTTTCCAGAGCTTTGATGATGATTGTAAACTGCTTGGGAATCTGTTAAACGATGTGTTGCAGAGAGAAGTTGGTGGCCGATTCATGGAGAAGCTTGAAAGGAACAGAATCCTCGCTCAAGTTTGCTCCTTTTTCCCTTTCCCACTTCAATTTTCGTGTTGGACTTCTTGTTTTTAGTCAGTGCTGTGGCGGCGGTTTGAGATTGTTAGATGTTTATGAGTTTTTTTTTTCTTTTTCTGAAAATGGTTCTTTTTTTTTGCAAGTTTTGTGTTTTGTGATATTGCTCTTTGCATGGTTTTGTTTGGTTGCTCAGGAAACAGAGAAAATCGAAAATATGAGACCTTTCTTAAGTTTTGTCACGCTTTTATGTAAAATATGAAACTAAAACATCTTAACAAAGTTCTCTGTTTTTTTTGTCTTAGATCATTCCTCCTCCTGTGAAGATCGCACCTTTTCTTTGAAATCTCTAGTTTTTACCTTGTTGACGTCTTTTATGTTGATTGTAGAAAAAGAAGAATCAGTATGGCCAACCAGATAATAGGAATTCTAGTAAATGATTGACGATAACGAGTCTTGCTTAGTGTGCTTTTCAAGCGTTCTGTATTTATTATGTAATCCAAAATGATCGTGAGCATTATGATGATATCTGCCCAATAAACATGGTAAATGCTTTTCCATTGTATTATAGAGTGCTTGCAATATGAGATTGGCGGGGATCGAGGATGCAGCTGAAATCCTGGAGAAGAAACTGGCATTGGAGATATCGACTATGACACTAGAGGAAGCCTTCACCATTGCTCGAGCATTTGGCCATTATCTCAATTTGATGGGAATTGCTGAGACTTATCATAGGTTCTTGTTTATGAGCACCTCTTCTTATTAGTTAGCATGGTTAGGTTATTAGTTCTATTGCATAATGCATTGACTACTTGCATGTAGTCTCAAATTAAGTATTTGAGCTAGGAAATATGTTGATGCATTATTTTTAATAAAGAATCTTTTGGTTTCTATATAGTGTTATAAGGCAGGCTAACTAAAATCATGCAGAAAGTTTGCATTTGTTGGTTTTCTTCTTATACATGTAATAAAAGGTGAAGAAGTTAGCTGATGATGATTACTGATGAAGGTGGTATTTTGGTCGGATTTTGTTGATACTGTTTTTGGCAGGGTTCGTAAAACACGAAGTGGGGCACATATATCGAAGTCTTGTGATGACATTTTTAATCAGCTGGTGCAAAGTGGTGTATCTGCTGAGGAGCTTTATAACACTGTCTGCAAGCAGGTATGTTCTCTATTGTAATCTTCTCAGGAATTGGTTGGTTAGCTGTGTAGAAATTGTGCAAAGCAACTATCAATTTCTATAATTCAACTTATATTCTTAAATTTAATGAGCTAAAATAATACCTTAAATTGTCCAAAATAACAAAACAAGTTTTTAATTACTCAAATCTTTTGCCATAAAGTCTTGGAAGAAAATTGATCTGGGAGCAAGTTGTGAATGTGACTTCTTTTCAAGGCCTTGTCTGTTCTACTTATCAAATCTTTGTTATTGCAGGAGGTTGAAATTGTTCTTACTGCACATCCTACTCAAATTAATCGTCGTACCTTGCAATATAAGCACATTAGGATTGCTGTAAGTTTTTGCCAGCTGCTGTGAGTTCTATTGATGTTTTGAAATTAGTCACCTAAGTTATGTGGGTGTATGATAAATCTGAAGGACAATTTTTATGCAATGTGCAGCACCTTCTAGAATACAATGACCGACCTGATCTTACTCATGAAGATCGAGAGATGTTGATTGAAGATTTGGTATGTTTGGAGCAGCAACAAATCCATGATCCTTTCTAACAGACCTGGAAATTTAGATGTATGTTCGGTAAAAAGCAATGCTCCCTTGAATTTTATATTGTTTTTTCTTGTTTTTATAGGTAAGAGAGATTACTTCAATATGGCAGACTGATGAGCTGAGGCGGCAAAAACCAACGCCAGTGGATGAAGCTAGGGCAGGTATTCTTCAAAATTCTAACGTGTTTTCATCCACATGTTTGATACTTTTTGAGAGTTATAACCTCATTGCAGCAGAGAGGTTATTTATGAGAATTGCAGCTTGACTGTAGATAGCTGATGGTATTTAATGCTCCATTCAGGCTTGAACATTGTGGAACAGTCCCTATGGAAAGCTGTACCTCATTATTTACGCCGTCTTAGCAACACCCTAAAGAAGGTTTACCAATCATTTCTTCTTTCTTATTTGTAGAACTTAGAAGGCGTGTAATGGAATTGTTGACTTACTCTCATTTATGATTTTGACTAAAGCATTTGTGCTTTCTAACCTTAGCATACTGGAAAGGCTCTTCCATTAACTTGCACTCCAATAAAGTTTGGATCTTGGATGGGAGGTGATAGAGATGGAAATCCAAATGTCACAGCAAAGGTGAGGATTCCATACACAATGTTTCTTTTGAGTTGAATTGTCCTGATTACTTCAAGGTTAATTTTATCAAGAATCGGTATGTTATCACCAGAAAATATTTCATGTTTGAAGACACCCGTGATGTGAATCAGTTTCTTTAACTAACTTATGGTGAGTGAATCCCATGAGTATGGAATTCCTGCTAAATGGTGAACATAGCATGATTTTTAAAGACATTATTTCACAGCACACATCAATTGATGCCTTTATTCCATTTGAAGACCAAAGACCTCACCACCTTATTGAAAAGATGGTCAACAATCAAGTGCCTAATGATAAGCTTTAAATTCAACATCATACTTTCCCTTTCAAGCAGAGATGGTTGCCTGCTTATAGAAGTCTAACAATTAATATTGACGCCTCTAAGTACAATATAGAAATCCCACAATTAGAACAGGCTGTAGTGATGGTGTACTTGTTGCACTTTCAGCTATAGATGTCTCTTTTACTGTTGAAAGTGAAAAATCATATTTGCTTTCCGCATGTCTCAAATGAATCTGTTATTAAAATATTATATTCTTTTCAGGTAGTTCTTTTCAAAACTATGAAGGCGTTGTAATTCACTACAACTTGTTTTACTTACACACTGTATTACTACTGTCATGGACATATGTCAGCAAGTGGTTTCTTTTTTTCTGTTTCAGGTTACCAGAGATGTGTCACTTTTGTCTAGGTGGATGGCTATTGATCTTTACATACGGGAAGTTGACAGCCTTAGATTCGAACTATCCATGAGTCACTGCAGTGATAAGCTATTAAGAGCGGCTCGTGATATTCTAGAAGCAGGTTAAATATGTCTGGTGCTCTGAAAAAAGCAATTTTTAGAAAAATCTTTTTGAACAATCAAATAAGAAACTGCCTGCACAGATATATAAAGTTCTGAGTCTATTAAGTTCAGTCAGTATGGAAAAATAAATTTGTTATATTTATACCTTCACTTTCTGTACTAAGACATGTATCTTGATATGATGATCCGTGCACATGTCTCATGAACGTGGAATTTATTTTTCATGTAAATCGATTTTGTGTCAGCTGAAGCTCATGTTGCTACACTTTCAGGACTTCTCTTATGCTTATATAATCTGACTGTGAGTCGAATACTTTACAGAGAATTCTTCAGATGATCGGCATGAGGGTTGGACTCAACCTGTTAGCAGAAATCAAATCAAGTTTCATGGACAACCAGTTTCATCCCTTCCTACACAGCTTCCTGCTAGAGCTGATCTCCCTGCCTGCAGTGGTGAGCGAAACTACTATTTTAATTAAAATTTTGACAAGTATTCTAGACATTATAATATTAAGTGCATGTTGCATTTTGGTATACAAAAATCATGAAAAATTTGGACTGTGGAAGTCCTGGTCCAATTCATCGAGTAGGGAAATTTAGTCCAAGTCTGAATTCATCTAGACAGACCCTAATCCTAGTCTTAATAATCATAAACTTTAGCCAGTTATTTCGTTTTTGAACAAATGATATTTTTACGGGCCATATTGACTGTATTGATTTCTTTTAATGTATCTCTTCATATAGAATGTGGTGATGGAGCATCGCAGTATCCCAAGCTGGAGCTTCCACGGACTAATTACATGCCTTTGAATCGTCAGGTGAATAAAGTTCTTGAAATTGTTTTCTTATAGCTAATTAAGTAATCTTGTTGATATTGGATGTACTTAACTTCCTACCTTCTTTTTCTTTATGTATATATTATTGGATCCTCAGGCTTCTTCAAATTCAGAAAATTCGGCTAAGGATTGCAGTCATGGTTTACATAAATCACCTTCAAATGGAAATGTTTCTAGTCCTAATGATTCTCCATCTACTGGGGCTCCACGTACCTCTTCATTCAACTCCAGTCAACTTGTTGCTCAGAGGAAACTCTTTGCAGAATCCAAGATAGGGCGTAACAGCTTCCAGAAGCTTCTAGAGCCAAGTTTGCCTCAACTTCCTGGAATTGCTCCCTACCGAGTATTCCTTGGAAATGTGAAAGATAAGGTATTGTTTCTCTTCAGAACTCATTATGAGTTGTCAACAGTATACAGTTACCATGAAGTTGTAAATTCAGAATCTAGTAGATGGTAGAGCTGATAATAATTTACACAGGCTTGATAAAGCATCATGCTAGTTCTTATTTTAAATGCTTTTCATTGTCTTGGTCGGTTGAAACCTTTCACTCAACTTTCCTGACTCATCGGTATTGCCCCTTTGGAAGTTTAATGTAGAGACTTCCATTTCATTAATGTGGTGCTAAGGCAACAATAGTAAATTCCTTTAATAATAGGAACTGAGTTTACCACCAGAAAGCATAGATGTTTTCCATGAATATTAAGATAGGTACACATCAAGACGGATGTGGATATACAATACAAGAAAACTTTTCTTTCGGCATAATGCTATTAGCCAACAAGAGGTTAAAAGTCAATGAATTATCAACAGGATAGATTCGATGCAATATAGATGTGTAGACTGCAATGGTACCATGAATTGAATTTATTTATTAGAATTTCAATACAAACTCATAATTTCTTAGCCATCTATATAGATGCAATTAAGGTGCATTTCTTTATCCAGCAATCCAATTATTTTGTGCTGATATCTCCTCAGGATAATCGTGATTAGAGAAAATAGAAGTGAGAGAGTTACTGAAAAAGTGATCTTTCTTTTTTTGTCTTTTGATCAAAATATCTTGTTAAATATGCTTCAAGGATCACATCATCCTATAATTCCTGAAAGGGTGATACTAATACCACTCATTGAAGATAAATTCCACATCAAGTGTTGTAGGGTTTTGTAATCAACTTCCTTTCAATAATCATAAATCCTATGGTGACACTGTCAAGGGTTTTCTTGGATCAATCAACTAATTGCCTCTGTTAGACAAACAATAATGAATGCTTGTACATGCTATTCTAAATATTTCAGCTTATTAAGACAAGAAGACGGTTGGAACTTCTCCTTGAGGATCTTCCTTGTGACTATGATCCTTGGGACTATTATGAAACTACCGATCAATTACTGGAACCCCTGCTTCTATGCTATGAATCCCTGGTAAGAGCATTCTCATGCCAGTGTGTCCTCCGAAAATGATCATTGTACACTAACAATGTGGAGCAATTGGAGGATTTACTTTCATTGATGAATTTTACAGCAATCATGTGGAGCTGGAGTCCTAGCTGATGGTCGATTAGTTGATCTGATAAGAAGAGTTGCTACATTTGGAATGGTATTGATGAAGCTAGATTTGCGTCAGGTGAGCCTGTTTTTGACTGTTAGTCAAATCTACGTACTTAAGGTGTGTGCTTTAATATAATATTTTGTGATGCAACAGGAATCTGCTAGACATTCTGAAGCACTTGATGCGATTACGAAATATTTGGATATGGGAGCATACAGTGAGTGGGACGAAGAAAAGAAACTGGAATTTCTGACAAAAGAACTTAAAGGAAAGAGACCACTGATTCCTGTTTCGATTGAGGCATGTATTTAAACAGCATCTGTGAACAAGTTGTGGCAATATGAGCATGATACATTTAACATTATGCTTTAAAAAATGGAAGTTCTTTGTTTAAACATGTAGGAAAGATGAAAGAGAAGGAAAATGACAAAAACTTTCTCTTTGATGACAATTTCATAACCTCTGCAATATTCTTTGGATTTTAATTTTTTCTTTCCTAACTAGGAGACGTTGCTGTGGCTGTTGACATAATGTGTAATAAACCCTTGGTTTTTGATATTATCTTTCTTTCTGCTTCTCTAAGTATGATGCTGTTCCTTACTGGGTCTTTGCAGGTACCACTGGATGTCAAGGAAGTCTTAGATACCTTTCATGTTGCTGCTGAGCTAGGGAGCGACTCACTTGGAGCTTATGTGATTTCTATGGCATCAAATGTGGGTTTTCTTTTTAAGTTTTCTTCTTAAAGAGAGTTTTGAGGAGTTTATGATATCATGAAGTGCTATAACTCGTATATGTAAATGTTATTATTGGCTCTGTTCATGTGTTTTGGCAGGCAAGTGATGTCCTTGCAGTGGAGCTTTTGCAGAAAGATTCCAGACTTGCTGTTAGTGGGGAGTTAGGGAGACCGTGTCCTGGTGGATCGTGAGTATATAAATTCTATGTTCAGGTTTTTGTGAATAGTTTTGCATGGTAGCTCAGTAGAATCATAATCAATTGAATTTATCATCAAAAGGTTGTCAAACCAGAAGGTAGGCCACTTAATGCAGACTACAGGATCTGTCTTTTCTTCTTCTACAGTTGAAAAATAACTAGAAGCACGTTGATATTGCCAAATGGAGAATCCCCAAACTACAATCTTTTTTGCATTGATGCCTTTGGAAATGGAGAAAAAACATGTTTGCTTGTTTTTAGTCTAAAAGTACCATCGATGAAATATTTTGACCAAATCTGTATTTATCCTGTAAAAGGTTGCGGGTAGTTCCATTGTTTGAAACTGTAAAAGATCTGAGAGGAGCTGGTTCAGTGATCAGAAAATTACTGTCAATTGATTGGTACCGTGAACACATTATCAAGAACCATAATGGGCATCAGGAGGTACTTGTGAATCTTTTCTCAAAACTCCTTTCAGTTTGCTCTGAGGAAATTTTGAAGCTTAAGAAATTTATATCATTATGACGATAGGTCATGGTTGGATATTCTGATTCTGGAAAAGACGCGGGGCGTTTCACTGCTGCATGGGAACTCTACAAAGCCCAAGAAGATGTTGTTGCTGCCTGCAATGAGTTTGGTATTAAAGTAACTCTGTTCCATGGAAGAGGAGGGAGTATTGGTCGAGGAGGTGGCCCCACATATCTTGCCATTCAGTCCCAACCACCAGGCTCTGTGATGGTGAGTATGCTTAGTTCTTTGTCAGCCTGATCTTTCATTCTGCTCTTAATGATCACAGTCTGGCCAACTTTCTGTCTTCAGACTGATATATTTTGGTAATCTGCCATTGTTGAGGTTCTGAGACCTATAACTATTTAGTATAATTTGTTCTTCCAATGGTGATTGTTTGCAAGTTGGTTTATACTCGAAGAAGGGAAAAAGATGATCTATTGTTTAGGAGCTATAAATCTGTACAAGTTATCTGATGTAAATTCTGCTGACAGGGTACTCTTAGATCCACCGAACAAGGTGAAATGGTGCAGGCCAAGTTTGGGCTGCCCCAGACAGCTGTGAGACAATTGGAGATATACACAACTGCAGTGCTGCTTGCAACTTTACGTCCCCCGCTTTCACCTCGAGAACAAAAATGGCGTAATCTCATGGAGGACATTTCGAAGATCAGCTGTCAGAACTATCGGAGCACAGTCTATGAAAATCCAGAATTTATTGCCTACTTCAATGAAGCTACCCCGCAGGCTGAGCTTGGCTTCCTTAACATTGGAAGTCGCCCTACAAGAAGAAAGAGCTCGACAGGAATTGGACATCTTCGTGCCATTCCATGGGTGTTTGCATGGACACAAACAAGATTGGTTCTTCCAGCATGGCTTGGAGTTGGATCAGGTTTGAAGGGTGTTTGTGAGAAGGGTCATACAGAAGACTTGAAAGCTATGTACAAAGAATGGCCATTCTTCCAATCCACAATAGACCTTATAGAGATGGTTTTGGGTAAGGCAGACATTCCAATAGTGAAGCACTACGATGAAGTGCTCGTGTCTCCGAGTAGAAGAGAGCTTGGTGCTCAAATAAGAAGAGAACTATTAACAACCGAGAAATATGTATTAGCAGTTAGCGGACACGAGAAACTATCTGAGAACAACCGGAGTTTGAGAAGGCTTATCGAGAGCAGGCTGCCGTATCTGAATCCTATGAACATGTTGCAGGTGGAGATCCTGAAGAGATTGAGAAGTGATGATGATAACAATAAACTCAGAGATGCCCTGCTTATTACGATAAACGGGATTGCAGCTGGTATGAGGAACACAGGTTGAGATGCATCTAAATCAATATATGTATGAGAAACTTGTTCTCTTTGACAGTTTCTAGCTGAAGGGTGAATTTATACTTATATATGCCCCATTTGAGATCGTAACTTTGTGGATTATGCAAGTAGATAATGAACTTGTTGGATTTTCATAGTTGCAATGTTGGTATGATCTTTCTTCTCTGGTTCTTCAATTTTGGAACTCCTGAATTACTCTAAATTGCTTATAAGTTGCTGAATGAATGAGCATTCAGGATTTGTTCTTCTTCTGAACTGCTTACCAGGACAAATCAAGCTTGTAGGAATGCATTTTCCAGGTGAATATTGCATGAACATTCAAACTAGCTCATTTTTGCTCCTCTTTGATCCCATTAAGCTTAGGTATAGAATTTGGTGTGTTTAGGAAGGACTACATGATGCTATATGATGATGTTTACTATTGATAACCTTTTAATCAAATTATGTTTTAGTTTTTTTAATATTACAAATTATTTTTTAATAAATAAATTTGGATAATAAAGTATTTTTAAAATGAATAAAATAACAAAATAAGTTTGTATATATATTTTCCAAAATCAAAAAAACTTTACCAAATTTATGTAGGGATGTCCATGGGAGCCTCCCAATTTTTTTAAAATTTAAAGTGTAAAACGTATTTTTTTTAATTGAGTTTGACCTTATTTTACTCCGAGATTCAACATTTTTAAATAAAACGATATCATTTTACTTAGAAGAATTGGATTACATGTTGGACTAAATCTGAGCCTAACTTATTGACCGGTTCATTGAAAACATTTTAATTTAAGCCCGTAAGTTAGTTCATCCCTAAATTTATGTTGCTTAAGCTTGTGATCAAAAGAAAACATAAGGAAAAGTTTCACCAAAAACCATTTTTTTGGAATGTAATTTTACCATAAACTTTAGGTTAACCTACATGATAATGGCAACTTAAAGTTTCTATCCATAGAAGTCTTATAGTTATTTTTTATTTTCCCTAAGCTGTAAAAGAGTTTCATACAAAATTTTTGACACCCTTTTGTGAAATAGCATACTATATAATAATTATTTTAGCGGTATTTATAATAACTATGATTAATATTATTTAATTTATTCTTATACAATAACAAATAATTTATGATATATATATATATATATAAGAAAATTTTAATTAGGGATTAAATGCCGTAGAACTCCTATAATTTGACATTTTTCATACTTCGTTCATATTTAAATTATTTTTTACTTAAAATAGCGTATTATTAAAATTCTTAAATTCTAATATAGCGTCATCATAAAGCGGTAAATAATAAAATTATAAATATAAAGATTGAAAAAATCAGTTTACAAGAGAGTTAAAATTAATTAATCCTTTAATTAACGATAATGATAATAATTATGAGGTGAAGAAAATTGTTAGAAGTGCCTAATTCACCCCAAAAGCTAGCTTAAGAGGAGGAGGTTTGCCCACTATTATAAATTCTTGAATACTCTCATAGTTGTCCGATGTGGAATGCTTGACAACCCCCCTCAGTCTAGAGCAGGACTGGACATCTGATGGACATATTGTGCAAAGGGACATAACCGAACACTGTCCTAAATCATCAAGGATAAATTAACTCTGATACCATGTTAGAAATGCCTAACTCATCCCAAAAGTTAGCTCAAGAGGACGAGGTTTGCCCATTATTATAAATTCTTGAATACTCTAATAGTTGTCCGACGTGGGATTCCTGACAAAAATAGTAACTTATAATTTTTTTCCTTTTTAAAAATGTTAAATAGTAAAATATGAACACACCCTCTAAGTTGTTCCAACCTAAATATGTATAAGAACAAAAGATCAATACCATAAATAGTAGGTTTTCACTAATTATAGATTCCAATAATCCAAATATGTGTAAACAAGCCTCAAGCATTCTGAATTATCCTGTTTCTATGCATTTCTAAAGTATGTTCCCTAAAAGAGATGCCATTTGCATCCAATCCTTTTCTTTGTTTTTCATCTGAAGTGTTGTCCAGCTATTGAACTGTTGAATAAAGAAGAAGAAGTACCAACTATTTTCTTAAACATTAAGAACTATAAGAAAAAGAAAGATTTTAATTAAATGATTAAAAATTTCAACTAATTGGGTCAATTTAACTCCGAAAACTTTGAATATAGTGATTTTTGGTTCATTTTTTTAATTTTCTGGTTCAATTTATTTTAACAATTCTTATTATTAAAAATCGACCAGTTTATTAATTAATCGGTTAGTTCATAAATTAATTAATTAATTTTTATTTAATATTTTCTTTTTTTAATTAAACTTCAATAGATAAAGATGGTCTTCTTTAATTATATTTTAAATTTTTTAATTCTATTAAAATTTTAATCTATTTTATAACAATCTAATATTAATTGAACTTTTTAAATTTAAACTTTTTATCTTATTAATTTAACTTTTGGTATAATTTTTTAAAAAATAGTATTAATCAATGCCTAGACTTACATCCATGATCTTTCCAAACTTGTAATATTTTCATATATCAACACATAATTAAACACTAAACTCTTAAATCTCAAAAGATATAATTCATGACTATT
>JAOQMP010000001.1:643022-668645 GCA_027563575.1 Erythroxylum pedicellare
AAATTATTTAATCTTTAACCGATTTTATAATAGTCGATTACTGACTGAACATTTTAAATCTTAATCTTCTTTTCTTACCTGTTTAATTTCTTACCCTGTTTTGAAAACATTAATTAAAACATGTGAAATAGGCACAATATTGCCAAAATTAAGATCTGGAAATGTTTTCTGACTTGACTAAAATGATCAGAAAAAAATGAGAATAAAAGATCTCATAAATTAAAACTCAATAATTACCAAAAAAAAATAAAATTCAAATTTTTTTAAAGAAGCCAAACCACAATATTTTAGTTATTTAATATATTACTATACTAATTCTTTTTGCAAAATGGGATAAAGTAGTTCTTACGTCCTTCATATCCATTTACACATGAAGTTCCTACTCCACCTGAGCTGGAAGTAAAGCTTTAAGAAAACGTGACCTAAGAAGCTAATAAGTTAATGTGATGCATAACAAATTAATTGACATACACTTTAATTAATTTCTAAATAGAGAAGGCCACAAACCAAAGTCAAAAAGTGGATACTTTAACATTTAAATATCCTTCATTTAGTCCCCTAAAGTGGTGTAAGTGGCTGGATGACACTCCCTAAAAATCTCTAAGCATTAGGTCTTCTTAGATTTGAGTCAAATTCAAATAGACTTTATAAGAATTAAGTGCTTAAATTTGTCTAATGTTAAATTATTGGATCTTTAAATTAACTTGTTAATTGATTTTAAATTATTAACTCGTTAAATAATTCTAATTTATGAATTAATATGTGTATTTCAAAATTTATTAAACACACTCAAAAAATAAGGATTATGAATTTTTTATGAAAACAAAAAAGAAATTTCTCCATTATTTACTTGTCTAATTGCCTTCATTGTACCTAAAAAGTAAACTGTTTTTGATATAGGAACACAAATTTATAATTCTTTATTATCTTAATAGTTATTGTATGAAGAAAAAAAATAGTATAAGTCAAATTTGCATGAACAGGAATTTAAAAATGTCTTTTGGTTACTAAAATACAAGAGTTATAATTGAAAAAGGACTTCAACAAGTACAATTAATAGGGAACACTGACATGAAAAGATCATAATATATTACATGTTGGACACTTTGTTTTAATGTATATTTGCAGTATATCTATATTTAATATGGATATATTTAAAGTTACTTTTGTAAAATAAATTCTACTGCTTCTATCACTCATGTCACTCTGCATCTTTACATTCTAAAATTTAGATAATTGCACATTAATTAAAACCCTTATTCTATACTAGAATTCAAAACCAGAGAAATAGGAAGATTTTTTTTGGTCAATGTGTGATAATAAGTCTAATGATAATGTAAGAAAAAAGATATAGAAGTCCCCTTTAATTTAAAAAATTCTTAAATTTTAAAATTCTCAAAAAAATTCTTTATAATTTTTAATTTTTTTCAAAAAACTTATTTTCTTTAACTTTAGTAAAAAAAAAACGTTGAAACATATATATCATGAATATATCACCTAGATAAATTAAATAATACTTATATGATATTTCAATCCAGCTTTTAATTTCGAATCAAACTAACTAAATTTGATCTAAACTAATAATTTATTATAATTATCTTAAATTAATAATTTAAGTCAACTTTAATCGATTCATATTAAGTTTAAGAGCTAAGTTGAATTGTCATATAAGTGACATTTAATTAATCATCATTAATTTGAGCCCAAATTTAAGAGAAGACATTTTTTAAAAAAATTAAAAAAAGATTTTTAATTTTTTTAAAAAAAAGGGATTTTTAATTTTTTTTAAATTATAGAGGAGATATATGCTTTTTATCCAATGATATATTGTAAAAAGTTTAAACAATCTATTTGTCAATTTGAAAATCTTAATAAAACTTTTAGTATTAATTGTTTAATGTAAAGAAATGATAAGGGTCCAAGACGACCATTTTTAATTTTATTAGGGTTCAAATTTGAGCCATATTTATGTGGAGAGGGTATTATATCATCTAGCCCTAGCACACTAGCACATAAATAATTCAAAGAAGGGGAAAAGTTCCAGTTCTCCTAACCTTTTCCACCAATCCAGCAGGGACATCGGATGAGAGAACATAAAGTGAACTGAAAAGTACTTCTTGTGTTCATGACAAAAGTCCCAATAGACAAGTTATTGTCGTCACAATATTGTTTTGGCCAAGCATCCAATTATGCAAAAGAAGAGGAATGTTTTCTTTTGCTTTTTTTTTTTTTATAAGAGTGGAACCCTTAACCTTTATCTTAAATAATGTATTTTAGACAAATCACCGGACGAATTAGCAATTTAAATTCTAAGTGATGTGTTTGATTTAAATGATATTTATATATTATAACATGTCTTAATATGTCTTTACTCTTAATCAACTATTCTTATCAAAGTTGAGTTGAATCGGGTTCTTTTTATTATAACCCAAACTTTAAACCCCTTAAGTGATTTAAACTCAAGTAATATGTTCGACTTAAGTGAAACTCGTAAGTTATAATGTGTTTCTCTTTCAATTAATTATTCTTATTAAGATTAAAGTGAATTACATGTATTTTGGGCTTTTAATGTTTTAAATTAATTTTTACAAAAATAGATTATGTAAAAAAAGAAAAATATTTCATTAGAAAGGTGGAATTAGCTAAGCATTTGTTAGTGGGCTGGTGGGAAATATGACACAATGTTTGGAATTGCAGGAACCTCAAGAGTCAAGACACTATTGGAATACATATGTTTGAAAAAATAAAATTTCCTTCACTAGGGAATTTATCCTTTGACAAGATTGAGATAAACTTGTGTTGGTTCGGTTTGGCTTCTTAGTTCCTCTCTCTCTTTTAGGATACATTTAATCTTCGGAGAGTTTCTTTAATGACAAGTTTTGTGGTTTATGGTTCGATGCATCATAAGTCGATGGAATGATTGTGGAGTTCTTTGGAGCTTGAAAGTGGATGGAAAAGACTCTTTGCCAAAATGCACTATAAAACTAGCTAGTACCTTGAATCTAAGAAAGCTTAAGAATGCATGATCAAAGTGGATGCTTCCCTTTAACAGGACAATGACAAATAGTTTGTGGGATTTAGAGCACCCCATTTGAAGGTATTGATGTATAGTGGAGGCTTAGGATCATGAGATTCCAAGAGAAAAAGTGAGCAACAATTGTTGAATCTCTAAGTTCATCTCATCCCTTATTTATCTTTACCACTTTTCTTCACTCTTTTTTCCTATTGTTCTAATGTAATGTAGAAATTTTCAATTTTCCTTTTGATCATTTCATCCGAAGATTTAATAGTGGTTTTAGCTTTTTATTATGTCTAGAGCATTATCATAATTCCATTCAAGATTGTTTGGAGTTATACAAAAGGTAAAAGGTATAAGTAAGTGCTAAATATTTCCAATTTTAAAAAAATAAACGTTTAAAATATGGTTGCTAATTAATATATTTGATAATTTTATTGTTATCAAAAACTCATAAATTAGTGTTTAACATATTAAAATTTATTAATGCACTTTTAAAGCATTTTTCAAATATTAGGAACTATAAAAATTGATAAATTCTTAAGTTACTTTTAGATTATGTCTAAAGAAGACATTTTTTATTTAAAGATACAAAAATCAGCTGAGGCACAAATTTTAGGATTTTTTTTAAACTTTAAAAATAAAAACTTAATTTTTACAAAATTATACTTTTCTTTTATAAATTCTTCTTATCTCATATTTTGTTAAGAAACAATCTTAATATTTTTTGTAATGATGAAATCAACAACTATTATCTTTCGTGTACTTGTATTGTTTAGTATACTTAATAACTTACAATTTGCATATTTTAAATAAATTATTTAACGAGTTATGACTAAGAATTAAGTGAAATAATTGATCCAACTAATGTTTGCAAGTCTCAACGTATCTTCACTCTGAATTTCCAACTCCCTTTATTACAACTCCATCTTACAAGCTCTTGAATTGAAATACTTTAAAAAGGGTTTGTTTCATTAATTGAACCATCCATTAGGAGCAACTAATCCCAATATTAAAAGGCCTATGGCAAGTAAATTTGTTACTAAGATATAGAATCTTACATTTACATTGACATATATGTAACTTTGACGATCCTGCTTGGATCAAGACATATATATGACATCATGGACTTGATCAAAGCAGACAAAGGAGGAACACGACAGTTACTCAAAGTGATGGGTCTCCAGAAAGGGTGTGAATCTGAATGGCCACTAAAACCATTGTCCTAGAAAGCTAGAACCAAAGGACTAAAAACTAAGAGCTAAGTGACCAATAAAAAAAAGATAAGAAAATTGATAGGTGGATTCTGTACCAGTAACTTAGCTAAGGTTGCTAGTGGGATTATTGGCGCATTCTCCATAAATAATGGTTATCTATTTCGTCTTTCTCATGTCTATCTCTACATTTTCCCATCCCCACTCTACATGTTTTAGTTTGCCTGTCCTATTCAATGGTACCGTGAATGATTGTTAAACCTTTTTTTTTCGTTTGACATTTCCAACTTAATTTCTCTTATCTTCAAATTTTTTGGAGGAAGACTTAACCCAAAAAAAAAACAGTGCTTCCAATTATGAATAATATCAGAAAAGAAAAAGTTGGAATTGATATTTAGATTTGGAAGTAAAATTATAATAAATGAAATTACAATATTAGTAAAAATTATATGAGTTGATTTTAGTTAAAATTTGACTGTGTCACAATTTTGACCTATTTTTGTCATTTAATCCATAATCTTTTCTTAACGTGATTAGACTTAATATTTTTGACTTGATGTTAACTTTAGTAGGAAAAATGTTTTAATCGGCATATTTTGATCAAATTATTAAAAATCAAGTTAAAAAGTAAAGGCGTGATCTTAGGCATGGGCTAGTTTGAGTAAAAATTATAACTTCTAGATTTGAGTTTGCAGGAGAAAAACGTGATAAAAATTTGTTGAAACCTTATCTTGGCCAAATCTAGATAGAAGTAAGTGAAGTTATGGATGGTGGGATCCAAATAAGCATCACAAAAAGATCTCCATATGGTATTAAAGTGACTGTAAATAGGTCAAGGTGAAGGAGCAAAGCATCCTAGGTTTTCCAGCTACATGTGATCATATTCAAAAAATTAAAATTCCATAAATAATTATATGCTTGATTTCACATCAATTTTATAGAAAATAGAATTGGAATTGAGCTGACCAATAGCAATTCTGATCCTGAAACCTTTAGGGATTAAGGCTAGCCTTTTGTTGCCTCGCAATGCTGCAACCAAACCTAGTGTGAGAAGGAAGACATGTGAAAGAAATTGATGCATACACATTGGAAAAGAAAGCCACAAGTTTTCCAGCCACTAATTAGGTTTTCTAAAGCATGTGATATTTCTTCCGAATTTCCGTGATTTCATTGGCAGATGGGAGACTTTAGCTTTAGACATGGAGACTTTAGTTTTGTTTCCTTTTTCTTCAACTTTTCCTAATTTATAATTTAATTAAAAATTTGGAATACATCCTAATACCATTATAACCTATTTTTATACCGTTTTCTAGTCAATACAGATACTATGTCAATTACATGTTAATTTTGGAATAATCACGTAAAGCATCATTCATTGTTCATTGTCATACAACAAAACTTTAAAACCGTTATGCTGGATTTTCCTCCACCCCCGCCCAGGTATCTTTCTATCTCATCAAACACGAAAGCAGTGTGATGCTGCAGGTACTTAACTAGTTGTGCATTTAACAAATCAATCACGCCAAGACACCATATTCCTCACTTATGCATACACTAATAACAAAACCAAATTCTCTAATTTTTATTCGAACAAGTTACTGTTATAAGTTTCTCAAGAGATCGATCTCATCCCAATGAATCTGTAACATAACTTAAAATTTCCTGACTAAAATTATTATAAAATAGATGAGTTGGTGAGTAGTAAAAAGGTGGAAAAAAAGTAAAGAAGATAAATATGAAGTCACTATTTGAGAAGTAAGGTGTAACAGCCATTGGACAGTTGGCAAATTTAGATATGCAAAAAATCGAATAATAGAATCCAGTTAGTGTAAGCTACAGTGGTTAAAAGTATGAATTTATAGTATCAATCACCAAAATAGATATTTCCAGATCACAAAGTACAGGTATCCAAAGCCTACATGACTCCAGCAAATCTGTCCTCAAAAGTTGCTTTCTTTACTCTTTGGAGTTGTGCTAATATATTTGTTTATTTCACAGATTTTGACTTTGTATTGTATAGATTTGACGTGACAAAAAGTTTTATTTTTTCAAAAAATACATCGTCCACTACTTCAAACTTTTTTCCCTTTTCCTCCTAATTTCAATTACCAGAATATATTATTGTAATTTTTTTGTCGATAGATTCACATAACTTGTGGTTACACTTGTATCGATGCATTTTGCTTTCTTGCTTCTCATCTCTTCTTCTTTTATAGATTTTGACAACTTATGAAAATTAACCTGGCCCTTTCGTATTCCGAATACTTAATACTAGTAGATTGTTATATCGTTTGAATTCAATATTGTCCTTTTATTATTTTATTATATTGATGACATGATGCTATACTCAAAAACTTACGAAGATATCACTCAAATATAATAATTTTTAATAAAAATATTTGTTTTCATATTATTTGCCGTTATAATTGTATCATTTATAATTATTAAGATAGTATGTTTAATAATAATATAATTTGTAATTTACAATTTAAAATTTGTCGTGGACATATTGTTTTTATGTTATAAAACTAAAAATTTTATTAATAAAATATTAGAAATTAAATATAAAAGATGAAACCTCATTCAAAAGGTCAATAAATCAAACACTACTTAGTCGAAGTGGAAGTATCCAATATTCAAGATTAAAAAGAAGAGGAGATTTCGATTATTGAAAATGGTTGCCATTATAAAGAGTTGAGGTATCAACATTTTCCCAAATTTTGTTATGTAACAAAACACTCTAATTAAACGCTTTTCAATATTTCACTAACTAATATAAACTTATTTATACTTCGTTATTATAGCATGCAGCCTTCTAATAAATGACAATTTAATGTGTCTTTGTAATAAAGGTCAATATATGATTTTTTATAATTTAACTTAATTTAAAAAGTTAAAATCAATCAAATTATCAAATTTTATAATATTTAATCTATAAAAACTTTTTTCTGAAATTTATATACAATACATATGAGTCAATTAAATATTACTCATACAACTATACAACTTTAACTCTTAAGTTTTATTTTAAGTAATTATATGGACATAATTTTCTTCCATTTTGAGTAATTAGTATGACATTTTACCAACTTATTCTTTTCCAAAACATGTTAGCCATATATGTCTTGTCGAACACGTAGTGCCAAGAGAACGCAATAGACTGAGGGCACTTATGATAAAAAGGCAATTATATATAATATACATAATACACATATTATTGTTTAAAGAACGATGTAGGGGACAGAAGAAAAGGAAGATGAAAGGAAAAGATGGTAGAAAAGCACAAACCTTTCAAATGATGTTGACGCCACCTTGAAGAGAGCCATTGATAGGAAACACGACACAATCTCTCCCGCAATCTCTCCAACTGAATGGAAATTTGCCACCTATAAAGCCATGAAAGAACCCACCTTTTCTTGTTATAAATTTTCCAGGGCACAGCCATTCTTAAAAAGGAGATACCACTATGGCTTCGTACAAGCCATCTGTCAAAGAGACAAAAGTATCTTGGAATACTTGGGTTTGGTTTTAATGGTGGGAATTCTTCGAAGTTTAAGTTAACCATTTAAATCCAATGTTGTTGTCTTATTAGTATATTGAGTTTGGTAAGAATAAGATAAAACTAATTACTAAAAAATTATTCGGAAAGAATGTACCAAAGTATAATAGTATGAAAGAAAATAACAAAAAAAAGAAAAATTTGGATAAAATTGGACTGATTTTAGTGTGTTTCCATCCTTAAAAGTAGAAATGGTTATTTTTTACTATTTAATAATAATAATAACAATTGGATTAAATTAAGGTTACAAAAGATATTTATATGTAAACACTAGATAATTCAATTCTATGTAAATTGTCTTTTACAATACTCAATCTATTTTAAACATAATTTTGATATGATCTAAAGTTTATATAAAAAATAATTACACCAAAATTTGTGCTTCTAAATGAAACAATATATCACAAATACTATTTGAGACATAATCATGTCTCATATCATATTTTACACTATTTCTTCTGAGAAAAGATAGAAGTATGAATACATAAGAAATACTCTAAGATTGCATATTTGTGTACACAAGTCATATACAACAATTTCCATATTGATGAATATATTCCAAATATGTTAGGTTGTAGCCATGTTTAATATCTAGAGATATCAATTAAGTCTAACCAATGCTAGAACTTCTTTGTGGTAATCAACATTATTAACATGTTAGCTAGATTCTTTGAAGGGTGAACCTTTTTCTAATAACATCTAATCAGATGTAATTAACTCTCTTATCTTGTGAAACCTGAAGTTGTATACTTAGTCTTAGGACGATATACGTTTGTCAAATAAATGATACTTTTACTATCACACTGCACTTGACTTTACCTTGTTCAATACCCACTTCCTTTATTATATCACTAATCTCTCTATCTTTTTTCTTAATTATCCACAACCTCTTTAAAAGTAGTTAGATCTACATTACTCATGATAAGTGTGAATGAGACTGACCCTTCCCAATTAAACATGTTTAGAGGCCTAATAATATGTCCTGCTTTAAAAGTGACTATGCCATGATATTGCTTTCATCTTACATAGTCTCTTGAATTAGAGTTTTTAACTCTATTAACATCTCTTCTAGACTATTCTAACTCTATTTGTACCACCTTTGAGCATGTACTACTATCTATTGAACCTAACACGTCCTCTCCATATGTTTGTTTCAATATATTTTGTTCATCAAACACTACATACTTTCTAAAATCATTTTCTTTGATACTGGATCCTAAAACTTGTATCCTTTTACACTTATAGGATATTTAATAAAGACATATTTCTTTGAATTTGGATCAAGTTTTGATCACTAAAGATATGCACGTAAGTGGAACAACCAAATATCTTTAATCAAGAGAAATCTAATTTGCTTCTTGTCTATACTTCCTTTTCCACTCTCTCATCTAATGAAGTATGTGTTAATATCTTAATAAGATAACATGTCATACGAACTACTCTGGCTTAAAAATTTTTAAGGAGCCTTACATTCAACCTTAAATATTTGGTCGTTTTAGTTATGAACCTATTCATCCTCTCCAAAATGTCATTATATTGATTTTTATGAACTATGTAATGCCTTTGAATGTCATGCTCCTTACAGAACGTTTAGAATTATAAGTATGTATACTCAATACCATTGTCTAATCTTAAGTACTTAATTTTTGTGCTATTTTAATCCTTTACCTTAGACTTCTATGCCTTAAACTGAGCAAAAACTTCACATTTTTGTTTCATGATGTATACCTTTAAAATCCTTGATGAAGGTAACAAAATAGTAAGATCCATCCAATGAAAACTCTCTAAAAGAATCCCATAGGTTAGTATGCACAAAGTCTGAAATTTTCTCAAGTTTATGCTTGTTCATCTTGAATGTCACTCTAGACTATTCTCTAAGCACACAAAACTTGTAAAAATCTAATTTATAGTGCTTCATCACATTCAATAAGCTCCTATTATAAAATTTTGTCGTAACTCGTTCACTAAGATAATCAACTGCATATGCCACAATATACTCTATCTTCCTCTGAATCTACTACAATAATTCTCCATTTATAACTATACTTCCTATTAGTATGTAGATGGATTGTGTTATTCTTGCTTTTTCATTACAATTAGCACAAACTTAACTATCTTCATGTTATCTCTATCAATTTCATAGACAAAACCATTAATATATAAGATGCTCAAAGAGATCAAGTTATTCTTCAAATCTAGTACATTCTAAACATTACACAATTCCTAACAATACCATTAAATATCATAGTTTTGTCCTATCTTATTCTAACAATTTCTCAAACTTTATCATCTCTCAACCAAATAATGCCAAAGTTGCTTGGCGTGTATGAAACAAACAATTATTGTTTAGTATAATGTGATGTTAACACATCACATATCCAAAATTCATAAGTCTGTAAGTTGACTAGTTAAATGGTAAGTCATGTCTCTGTTGTCACAATTTGAGTCCTCGTTTTGCTTTATATTAGTAGACCTTAATGACTTATTATACTTTCTTGACCTTAACGACTTATTATAGTTTCTTTTGTCATCTTGCTTCTTCTTATTTATATATTCCCTCTTAATATGTCTACTGTTCCTACGCTTATAACACCAAACTATCTTTTTTTCCTTATTATATTTTAGCTTAAAACTTCTGTTAGACAAGTCATCTTTACTCTACTTACTACCATTATCCTAATTACCCCTCATATGCGATTTTTACCTTGAGAGTTTTTACCACTGTGTAGTCTCTGTTGGTTATAAGCTGATAGCATAATTTTTATATCTTCCACATTAATAGTCTATTTGCCTTATTATATGAGTGTGTTTACCATATATTTGTAAGAAAATTTTAAAAAGCAAAGTAAGATCATCACTTATATCTTTGTCACCAATGGTTACTTATAGCCTTAGAAGGTTACTAATTATTTTTTATCAAAAGCATTGATATGTTGTTCTAAGTATGTTCGTTATTAGATCTTTATCTTGTATCGTCTCTACTTCAAATACAACTTGTTTGCGAGAGATATTAACACATATTGATTCCCTAACTTCTTTCATATCTCCTTAGGAACACAATATCTATGTCGTAGTACATCAATAAATTCCTCACTCTTTGTTGCCATAATATGATATTTTTAGGTCCATTGAACTTACCTACTTCAAACTTTGCTATCGAATTCATTGTTAGCTCAATTATTCTTTGATACTAATTGAGAAAGAATACAACAAGAATAAAGTATTATAAAATAAAACAGTTAAGATATTTTATTTTGGGCATTATTTATGTTTTGATATATTTGGTATATCTTTTATGATAACAAGTTGACTTAGTACAGGATTTCACTATCTTGGATTATTGGAGATAAACTTGAAGATAGAATCCTAAACA
This sequence comes from Erythroxylum pedicellare, assembly GCA_027563575.1. Taxonomy (NCBI): domain Eukaryota; kingdom Viridiplantae; phylum Streptophyta; class Magnoliopsida; order Malpighiales; family Erythroxylaceae; genus Erythroxylum; species Erythroxylum pedicellare. The sequence goes on from JAOQMP010000001.1 coordinate 654,185, forward strand.
AGATAGGATTTATGAGAGATAAACTTGTAGGAGATTTATCATAAATTTACAAATTTTTGGCAGCTATGTTTTTATATATTTGTGTGGAAAAATAAGTAGTTGAGATCATTAATTTTGACAACTGTGTTTCTTTGTGCTTTTGTGAACAATTATATGTTATATCTATTAATTTGTACTGTTACATTGTGGGAGGTTTTGCAGTGATAGCATATAAATTTGACAACAGACTTTTGTTTGTATAAGCAGTCTATCAAGTGGGGCTATTGTTCGTGTGGGCTTTCCATGATTGATTACAATGTTTTGTTTGTGATAAACATGTCGTCCATCTATTGTTTTAAGCAGTTGTATTTTTTAGTTTCTTCAGTGATTAATTATACGTTCTTATGATGGCTTTTATGGCTACTGTCTGTGGGTTTCTTCGGTGACCAAACATATGTCCGAGTGATGACTTTTGTGGCTATTATGAGTGAGTTTCTTCAATGATCAGTTTGAAAGATTCTCAAAAGATTTTTGTTAGACAACTTCCCATGATTTCGATTTAATGAGATTGCACGTATAGGGGAGTGTCTTTTGACTCAAGTGTTTCTTTGTTTATGTTATTATTGATTTAATCACTTGAGATATTATTTTCATCTTTATTATTGTTCATTGTTGCAAAAATTCTCTGTTGAAGTTAGCATGAGGTGGTTGTGCTATTGAATATGAAATACTTTCACGGGGTGTGAGTACGAGTGGGTAGTGTTAAGAGATGAGTAATGTCGGCTCAGTAAAGCCTTGTATAAGACTATTATACTTTAATGAAAGTTGATCAATATAAGGTCCTAAATTATACCCTAGTTGAAATGTTACATATTCATAAAAGTAAATATGATAGGTGTTGAAATTGTGATATGATTGTGAATTATATATGTCTTGATCTTAGTTTGGTGGACCATGATTAGTAGCTTGGAATTAATTGGTACCATTAGGAAATTGAAGTATTAAATTTACATTTGGATTAAGAAAATTGTCAAGTGGCAAGATAAGTTGGTACATGAAAATTGGTATGACTAAGCCTATACATTGAATGACATTTGGCAGCATTGGTTGAGTAACAAATGGCCTAATATAATTGTGACATTTGGTAGCTTAAATAGAGGAAAAGTGGCTCACTTTTATGTGTGACATGTGGTTGATTCATTAAAAGACATGTGCCTTTTCAAATTTATGACACCTGGCATTAAACAAGTGCTGAATAACTCTAGCCCATTTGATGTTTCTGCTACATTTTCACTAGCCTTTGCTCCTCTCTATTGAAACTTTCTCTTACTCTCACAAAATCTTAGATTTTTCTTCAATTTAGATGTTCATCACTTGACATCTTTGTAAGATGTTGCATTAATGAAGTTAGATTTTATTATCTTTCATGTTAATTTTTGGGTGCTGAGGTCATCCTGATTTTACTTTGATCCTAAAAGTGTGTTGGTTGCATAAAGGCTAGTTTAGCTTGTTCTTTGAAGAAGGAACTTGAAGTTAAACATATAAGTGAATTCTAAAATTGATAGCATGTATTAATATAAGTTCTATGATGACTGAATTGACATGGAATATGTGTTATGATGATGACAAATGAATGTTGGAAAAGTGATCCTTGTATGGAAAATTTTGTTTTGGTTTTGATGTATGAAAGATAATGATTTTTGAGTTGCCTAATGAATGATTTTTGAATTAGATTGGACATGAATTTGATAAGGGCTTGAAGAATGAATAAGGTAGAATTGAAGTGAAATTGATAGACTTTGATGAAGGTGTGTTGGATGGAGTATGAAGGAGTTAGATTTGGAAACAAAATGAAGATCATGGGTGAGTGAACTTCGGTTCACTCATCTCACGATTGTGGGATTTATACGGCACCTTCCCACGGTTGTGAAAAATGCTTTGGAAGAAAAAAAAGGTTGATTTTGTACATTTGCTGGACTATATAATGTTAAGGCACTTTTTAATGGTGTAATTGGACTTGATTAAGGTGTAAAATGAACCTAGTTTGATGTGGAATTAGTTTATTAAAGGTTGAATAAGGTTTAGATTATTAATTGACGTAATAACTTAAGGAAGGTGTTATTTGATAACAAAGTATCTAATTTTGGAACTTATTAAAGGAATGAAGTTTATTTATGAATGCCAATGTGATGTAAAGAACAAGAGTAATGTGTTAGTTATGAATGTTTGTGAATTAGGAACTTGTGTGAATACATGTAACGTGTAATTACTTAATGTATTCATTGGTGCATTATTACAAATGTTTATGTTTATAAGGCATGCTAAGTTTGATCAAATATGAATGAATATGTTAAATTTGAGCAAAATGGAATAAAGTCATGTGTTATGCACTACATCACTTACATGTGATTTTGAAATCTGAAATGTTTTGTTTTTAAAACTGTTAAGTCCTAGTCGTGGTAAATAGGCATGCATAGAAGGGTCTGCAATTGCTTATGTAACTAGACACTAAGGTGTCTTCTATAACTAGACACTTCGATGTTTTCTATATCTAGACACTTCGGTGTCTTCTGTACTTGACACTCTGGTGTCTTTTGATTTTAGACACTCCGGTGTCTTCTGAGTGTCTTCTATTTCAAAGACTTAAGTCTCTTTTATTTATGAGATACCAATCATAAGTATCTTCTATTCTGGTCCCGTTACCCACTTCTGTAAAAAGGACTAGTAGGCTACTCTGTTTTGTGTTTTGATATATGTTCTGATCTGATACAAGATAAGTTCTAATTTAATACAAGATATATTTTGATTTGATACAAGTTCTGTTCTGTTTTGACAATTATATTCTGTTCTGAGACTTGTACATATGTTTTAAAGTAATGATGTTCTGTTCTGATACTTATATGTTTTGTTCTGATGCAAGAATGTTTTGTACTGATGAATTACATTATGTTCCGAGATAAATAATGGTTGGATTGTTTCTTAATATGAACAATTAAAGATTGCTTATGTTATAACCTGATTCAGTACATATCAATGTTAGTCAACTGTTAGAAATGGTCACCATTATGTATCCTATTTAGTTATTCCCTACTAAGCTATATGCTTAACACGGTAGTTTTGCCTCTGTGTAGATTATGATAAGAAGACTTAAGGCTGAGATAACCGCAGTGGCCAATGAAGGACTTGATATGATTTTAGAAAATGTTGTGTTTAAGTTTTAAGTTGCATTTCAATGTGTTGAAACATATTGTGTTTTGTATAAATGGTTTGAAATAACTATAATACATGATGCATTTGTATGTAAGACATGTATATGATGAGTACAATATATACATGATGTTTTGTATATAACTCAGCAAAGTATGAATGTGAAGTATGTTAACTTATTTTCAAAGAATTTTTGGAATATCTTAATATGTTTTAAGATTGTTTTGTGTGACATTTGTATATCCTCTCACAGGTATTCGGGTGTTACAATTAATCTGAGTAAGAGTCCCTTAGACTTAAGTCTTATGTGCCGAACTATGTTAACAAATTTCGTGTATTGATTTATTTATTGCATATTAAATCTTTCTACCTGTAATTAAATTATGAAAAATTTAATTTGAAATAATATGACAAAAAGATTTTTAACGAAGTTTGATTAATTTTGGTATGTTTAGGTGTTCAAGAGCAAGAGAGACTATTTTTACTATTTAATAATAATATTGATTACATCAAACTAGGGTTAAAAAAGATATTTATATGTAAGCCCTAGTTGAAATAATTTTATGTAAATTATCATTTAACATACCAAACCTATTTAAACAATTCTAATACGGTTTGGAGTCCTTCCAAAAATAGGATTATACCAAAATCCGCCTAATCTGTTGTGAATACTACTTATGATATGAGTGTATTTTAGATTGTTTTATATTATTTTTGGGAAAAGACATGAATAGGAAAATGACTGTATCTTAAATCGTGTTCTTTTTTTGTACATATCTGCAAATAGGCCAGAGGATTGATATGTTCGTGTTATAAGTCATGTAATTATTTAGAAACTCCCTTTTGCCATTTAAACGTGTCATTTGAACCATACGTGTTCTTGTCCATGTCTTCACCTTTGCATTACAAAGAAGAACACGTCCTAACATACGATCACACTGTGAGATTTATAAGAATGTCTATATTTTCTAGAAATTCTCTAAGATTGCATGAGTGTATATACGAATCATACATAATAACATTTAACAAAAATCATGCTTAAATTGGTTGAACCTTTAGTTTATTCATTAATTTTCAGGATGGCGTACACTATAAAGTCCACAATGGACATGGAAATGGTGGTCCTTCAAGGACCACGATCGATCTTCTTGGGATTTTTCTTCATTACACTAGTTAGATTGATCGGTGCTTAATCACCAATCGTACATCAAGCTCTTTGGACCTCAACAAAAGGGTTATGTATGTGATAAGTGTCTTGCTTTTTAGTGAATTGACATTGCAATAATTGATGCTTATGTTCTTGTAATGTCGTGTCTGTACTCTGTAACCACATCATTAGTAACTAAAATTCTGCGGACAGTTTTTTGAAACGAAACTGATATTTTCTTGTTACCTTGTCCATTAGGAGATATTGATGACTTAATAAGACATGCTCAGAGCATTTTTAACATAAAAAATCATTAAAAAATCACCCATATATGAGGTTGGGGCTAAAAATCTGTACTTTCATTTAAGAATTAAGCTCGAACTCAAATGAAATCTGATTAAATATATTTTTTTAACTTTAAAAAATTAAAAATGATGTCAATTACCTTCAAAACCTGGTAACTCAAGTAAAATCCAGGCTAACATAATTTGAATTCGAATTTTATGACACTACTTCTATATACAAAATGATATAATTTTATATGTATAATTAAATTACATCATTTTATATTTTAATGAATGATTAAAATTGAACTAATAAAATTTGATCAACTCGAATTTATGCTAAATACTTCAATTTCAATTGAAATTCTAGCTATCTCAAATATGATAAGGGTCAAGATCAAACTAAATATTTCAGGCTTAATCAAATTTTGTGAATAAAAGTAGTTTTTATATTTTTTTAAATTAAAATTTATTTAAAATTTTAATTAATTTTANNNATATAATAGCTGTTTTAATCTTGTTTTTTGGATTTAACTTCGGTTTGGAGACAATCCTGACTCCAAGTGAGCAAAGTAAAACTCCATTGTTCCGTGAACTAGTAGTCTTCCACGTAGCCTAACACACTCACTTAAACAAATGCCTCCACTACACGTACCTGAGCCAAAGTAGTATAGTGCATGATCTATACGTACATAGCTTCTCTTGACTCTACACTTATCTCGTGCCTTGGCACACTCTTCTCTCTATCTCTATCTCTATCCCTGCGTGTGCGAGCTTTATAAGTACTCTTCACAAGAGTCTCTTCACTTACATGTGACCTTTACATCAGTCTTGATTAGCCTCTTAAATTCTCCGCCTCCTTCTCTTCTTCTTGGTCTTCAATTCATATAGTTTTTTTTTTTTTTTGGTGTGCTTGCTCTCTATCTAAATGATGCCTCCTGATCAAGAAACCAGTAGTGTTATTATGGGAAATGGTCCCTCTAATGTCCCCCTTACTGATAAAAGAGATTCTGTTTCCATTTCCATTAACGTTAGTCCTTCTTCACGAGATCATGATCAACAAGAACCCAAGTTCTCCATCTTCAGTGAATCTTTACGTCCAGTGATACTCAAGGTACACACAGTTTCAAAACCCCACCGAACATTAAAGAATTGATGTGATTGTAAGTGTTTTTGATGGTGCTTGGTGTTTCTTTCTTTTTTTTCAGTTTGAAGATGTGGCTTACAGTATCAATCTGTCAACAAAGGGAGGTTGTTGTTTTGGTCCTAATGAACCCAAATCCACAAGAACTGTGCTTAATGGAGTTAGTGGCATAGTTCGTCCCTGTGAGCTTCTCGCAATGTTAGGACCTTCTGGTAGCGGTAAGACGACCCTTTTAACTGCTCTCGCCGGCAGGCTCTTCGGTAAGTTATCCGGCAGAATAACGTACAATGGCCACCCTTTCTCTAGCACTATGAAGCGTAAAACAGGGTTTGTGAGACAAGACGACGTGCTCTATCCTCACCTGACGGTCCTTGAGACGTTAACATACGCTGCTCTTCTGAGACTACCGAGACAGCTAACCAGGGAAGAGAAAATACAGCAAGCTGAGCTGGTAATTGCAGAGCTTGGACTCACAAGGTGTAGAAACAGTGTGGTGGGTGGACCTTTGTTTCGTGGTGTGTCCGGTGGTGAACGCAAACGGGTCAGTATCGGGCAAGAAATGTTGGTCAATCCGAGTTTGCTTTTGCTCGACGAACCCACCTCAGGACTTGACTCAACCACAGCTCAACGCATTGTTTCAACTTTAAGAGGGCTTGCACGAGGTGGTCGAACTGTGATCACCACAATTCACCAACCTTCAAGCAGGTTGTACCGGATGTTTGATAAAGTTGTGGTGTTGTCTGATGGATATCCGATTTATAGTGGCCAAGCAGGTCGAGTCATGGAGTATTTCGGGTCCATAGGTTACGTTCCTGGACATAATTATGTCAACCCTGCAGATTTTCTGCTTGATCTTGCCAATGGTAAGTTTCGTTTTCCTTATCTTTCTGTCATAAATTCTAAATCCTTCATGTACTTGGTAAAAAACTGATTCAATAACATTTACGTGAAAGGAAGTAGTTGCCAATGTAAAGTGAAGTCTTATCATATAGAACATGGGACATGACAGGGACTGAGTAGTTAGAAGAACCATTACTGTTGTCTGTTCTCTTTTTTCTCTACTTTCTTCATTCGTAGTCTTCCAATTTGCATTAAAATTTTCCATTTCCTGGCATTAGTCGTCCATGGCAAAAACATTAATGTGATGTTGATTGTTTGTTTAGACCTGTCGTGGCTAATTATTGTAATTTTATGATCAGGATTGAGACTTTTTAAGTACTTTCTCTAATCATGTTTAAGATAATGTTTAATTTCATGATGTTTTACTATGAAGGTTTAGTCCCTGATATGAAACAAGATGATCAAATGGAGTCGCATGGAGTAGTGGTAGACCATCTTGATGACCTTAATGCAACAAAGCAGTCTCTGATATCATCTTACAGGAAGAACTTGTACCCTGCACTGAAAGCTGAAATCCACCGAAATCTCCAGGGACCTGTTCTTCCTTCACCATCATTACTAAGTGTGTGCGAATTTCTCACCTCTGCTCTCTTTCTTGTCATTAATTGTATGAAATTGTCTGTTGGTAGTATCTGCAGAATCTTGATAATCAGTCAAGAATTTTTTTTCTCAGGTTATGACAACCAATGGACTACCAGCTGGTGGCAGCAATTCAAAGTCTTGTTGAGAAGGGGATTGCAGGAAAGAAAGCACGAATCTTACTCAGGATTGAAAGTTTTCCAGGTTATGTCAGTTTCCATTCTTTCAGGCCTTTTATGGTGGCATTCTGATACCGCACACTTACAAGATCAGGTATTGTTTGAATCCTGCTTCCCGATTCTCTTCTTTAAAACATCTTCACTCTGATGATTGACAACTTTTGAACAGGTAGGATTGCTCTTCTTCTTCTCAATTTTCTGGGGCTTTTTCCCAATGTTCAATGCCATATTTACATTCCCTCAGGAGCAACCAATGCTTATAAAAGAGCGTTCCTCAGGAATGTATCGACTTTCTTCTTATTACTTTGCAAGAATGGCTGGAGACTTACCTATGGAGCTTGTTCTTCCGACTATTTTCGTCACCATCACATACTGGATGGGAGGCCTCAAGCATTCCCTACTGACATTTGCATTAACCCTCTTAATCGTCCTCTTCAATGTGCTAGTTTCACAAGGACTAGGACTAGCTCTTGGAGCTATATTAATGGATGTAAAACAGGCCACTACCTTAGCTTCTGTGATTATGCTTGTGTTTTTACTAGCTGGCGGATACTACATTCAACACATTCCCCAATTCATAGCTTGGTTGAAGTACATCTCTTTTAGTCACTACTGCTACAAGCTACTGATCGGGGTGCAGTACTCTGCAAATGAGGTCTTCAGGTGTGGAATTGGGAAGCATTGCAAGGTTATGGATTTCTCTGGTATCAGGTACCTTGGTCTTGATCATAAATGGTGGGATGTCACTGCTTTGACACTAATGTTTGTGGGATATAGGATTTTGGCTTATGTAGCTTTAAGAATGGGACAACCTCACTGACACATATCCTAAGTGAAAGTTTAGTTGCTACAACTTACATGTTTTGCAGGTGTGTTGGTTGATGAAATTATGGTACAATAGCATCTGCTGATCTTCATGGACTATTGAATGAAAAAAAAAACTTGATTTCCAGATCATCATGCACAAAATTTAGTAAGATCATCAGAGTTTGTAACACTTATAGTTCAATGACATGAAAAATGTGAGCAGAGAGCAGATCAATTGTGGATATTTGTTAAATAAATATTTCCTTATGTAATTTTTTCCTGCAATATTAATAGCAAATATCTGTTTTTCTTTTTGAGGAAACAAAAATTTTGATTTAAGAAACGTTAAGGAAAAAAATCTCTGTAAAAACTTAATAATAACAAACACAACAACAATTCATTAAAAATTTCCTTAATACGTAAGATTTGAAGAGATCCAATAGTTTGTAGTCTTATCTCTAACTAATACAAAGATTGTTTTCGAATGTAAAAATGGAAACTCATATACAAATCCGAATTATGAGCCAAAGAGTGAGCAACCTCTTTAGCTTCTCTTAACAGAATACACACTGACATGTAATCTTTAGAAGAAAAGAGATCGGGTTTGGCTTAAAATCTGCTGACTAAACTGAAATTAAAAAGGAAATGACAGTTCAGGACTTGCTTATGTCTAAATTCCATACATCTTCCCTTTGTGATCCCTTCCCTTCAGTCATTGTACTGTTGAGCTCTTCTAGACATCCAAATGTCAGGAATATGATCAGAACAAATCACTAAGCATCAATACCTTGACACCCGAAAGGAATTCCAGAATGGAATTCTGATGATGTCACCTTTATATCTTTATCCTACAGTGACAACTTTCCAGATCAAGAATTCCATTAATGGTCCCTGTTTCCATATAAATGTCTACTGGTTCTTTTCACATTTCCACTTTATATTAAGTTGTAAGATATAATTTTTCAGGATTGGTAAATTGTTAGTTCTACGTTGATGAAGCACCAAAATCATCTCCAAGTTTAGACCAATTCTTCAACAACAACTCTAATTCAATTTAAAAAAAAAAACAGGTTTAAAGTAATATTTTCAGATTTATAAAGATTTTTATTTCTCTACTTACTTTTTTACTTACATGAATTTCACATGATACTACACAAAATTACTTTGAGATTCACATGTCTATTTTATCAAGTCAAGCTGCATGGAAATATGAAGAGTTTTGAGGAAGCTCAAAGAGAAATTAGACCAGGTTTGAGTGATATTAAATATAACCACAAACACCGGATCTCAATCCGACATCCTAAGGTGATGAATTACGAGCTTTATTTTTGTATATAACTCATTCCGTTCTTATGTCTCTTTCCTGAATTCACTTGTGAATTCTGCTACGGAATAAGCATCAAATACTGTCGATGGACAATCATGCATCCTGTGCTGCGCATCTCCACTTAAGTTGTGCTATTCTCTTGAAGCCACCGTCTAATCTTACGATCAACTTGATCTGACCCATGATTCTGATTCCACGTCATTTGTTATCTGACAAATCCAATCTATATATATGGACTCATAGGACTAGCTCAAGAACCCAGAGGTCTGCTTGGAATTCAGTCTTACGAGCTCATCTCCCAGAAAAAAAATGGCATCACAGAAAGCTGAGAAACCCGTTGGCACTCAACCGGCCGCACCGGTCAAGAAAGAATGTGGAAAGTCCTGTGAGCCAAAAGCTCCGGCCTCCAAGCCAGCCCCTCCCAAGGCTGAGTCAAAAACCCGAGAGCCTAGGAAGAAGGTACGCTGTCATTAAGTGTCTCAGACTAGACAATGGTTTTTCACTTGAATAGCATGATTCTTTACAATGGTTTTTCAATTGCATAGCATGATTCTTTCTTTGTAGGCTCTGAAGGGCTTTCCTTTGTTTCAACAGGCTACTGGAAGCAAAGCAGCAAGCAAATGAGGAAAGCAAAAGGACAGGGACCACATGTGAAGAATCCATGAACTAGTTTTGTTCATGGTCTGTGCTTCATTATGCTTGCTCCTCCTGTTCCTATGTGTCTCCTCTTTTCATAGACTTTGTCTATAATAAATAAAAATCATATACTTAAGCATAAAGCTTGTTTTTGGTGTATTGTTTCGTAAATTGTGTTTTATTGAGAATTTTTACAGCAAAAATAATATTATGAAATAAACAACACCATAAGAATTTTAAAGAGAAACAATTGTTATCTTATTAAAAATTAAAATTTAATTATATATAGGGTTAATTAAAAATTAAAAATTACTTAAAATGTTAGTTATAGCATAATTTTAAAAAGTAATAATTAAATATCTGAACTTTCAATTTTTCATAAAAATAACCTGAAGTTAATATCTCTCTTAACGAAACTAACATGATAAAATCATAAAGTCAAAATGTTGTTCCATCTTGATCTTTAACTCTCCAACCTTTCTGCATCAAGCTCTTAGGGGAACTTGATCATGGTGTAGGTCTTTCAAACATCTAATGGATTAATTAAAATTTTGTAAAATAGAAATATTATTTTATATTTTTTATGTTCTGAAACTCTTTTTAAGATTACCCTTTTAAATTTATATAACACTCGTATTATTTTTTTAATTACCTTTAGCATATTTATTATTGTGTCTTTCCAAAATTTCACTACAATAAAATTCAAAATTTACCAACATTTGAAAAGCAAATAATTTGAGATAATATTTGATAACTACTACTTAATTATGCGCGAAGAAAATGAAGCACATTTTGATTTGTCAATCATGTAATAACATCAAAGTGAAGGACAAATGATATATGTGTAAGATGCAGATGTATTCAAGTCACTGTCATACCATACATCTGCAAAATATTAGGCTTTTTGTATATAAAAAAAGTATGACTGAGTAAATTGTATATTACTCATACATATACTTTACAAATAAATCATTGTTGTTTGAAGTGCGATTTTCCCGATAGTACAACAGGTGTGTCATGTGTGCTGTAGGGAAGGTAAATAGTAAGAGCAGTTAATGTGGTGGAAGAAGTGAGAAAAGATGCCTATACATACGAAGAGAGGTAGTGTGGTGGAGGAGGTGGGGAATTGAGTAAATAGCAAAAGCACTGGTCGCATTTTTTGTCATATGAGAAGTAGACAAAGGTAACAATAATTAAAATTTGTCTGATAATTCTAGATATTTAATAAAATTTCTAAACAAACATGAAACTTATCCAAACCCATCATAATTATAGAAATAGTCATTAATAATGTTTTAAAAATTAGACCAAAAATTAAATCGTTAAAATAAGAATTTTAAAGTTTTAAAATATTTAACTGATATAAAATCTTCGTAAATAAAAGAAGTTACTTTGGATTAAGTAAATTTTGAAATTTTTTATGATTAACTCATTTTATAATTTAACTTAAAGTTTTAAAATTAAAAAATTAAATTTAATCAAAGCCTGATAAATTCAAACTAAAATTATTGACTTGGAATGAAACCAAATTACGGACCTCAAGAATTGGATACAACTTTATTTGAATGTTGGCTAATACCAATGAAACGTCCAAGGCTGTCATATTGTCGGGCTGCCAAAACGATTTACTAGTTACTACAGAAGATTACAAAGAAGTAGGTCCATATAATGAAGGGCGCGAGATCGTCTGTGCCATTTGGTCCGTTCCATAATGAAGGAAAATCCAAAAAGAACTAAGCATGAAAAGAATCTATCTCACTTCAACCACAAGCTCGAATATAATACTATTGAGACGAATCGGATAATACCACTGACAGACTTGGACGTTTCATTGGTGTTAGCAGATATTCAAATAAAGTTGTATACAATCCTTGAGGTCCGTAAGGTGGAGCAGGAAAGAAGAAGCAAGTAAGCAGCAGCAGATATGCAGTCAACAAGAAGTCCAGAGCATGTTGCACCGCTGTTGGAGAGTGCAGGTCACAGTAGTGGATGTCAAGAACATAGAGGAACGTGGTTTGGTTGTATTACAAAGAAATTGCTTGATGTTGAGGAAGCTAAGAACCAGATCTTCTTTGCTCTCCCAATGATTTTTACTAATGCTTTCTACTACCTGATAACTCTGGTTTCTCTCATGTTTTCTGGTCACCTCGGAGAGCTTGAGCTTGCTGGTGCCACCTTTGCCAATGCCTGGTACTTCGCCACCGGCGTCTCTCTCATGGTATGTAACAGGGGTCGCCTCACTCTCATCTATCCAGTTACATGGAGTTGATAAATGTTTTGAATACCTGATTTCAAGCACAAGGTTAAAGCATGTTAGAAATCCTTCTGAGTCTGCTCTCTTCTTTTGTCATTCTGTGTAGGTGGGGTTGAGTGGATCACTTGAGACGATATGTGGACAAGGGTATGGAGCAAAAGAATACAGAATGTTAGGAATCTATCTCCAAGCATCCTGCATTGTATCTTTTCTGTTCTCCACAATCCTGTCCATAATCTGGTTTTACACAGAGCCAATAATGATTATACTTCACCAAGATCCTCAAATTGCAAAATCTGCTGCTCTTTACTTGAAATATCTCATTCCAGGCTTATTTGCATACGGATTCATGCAAAACATGCTCAGATTTCTACAGACACAATCAGTTGTTATGCCTCTGGTGGCCTTTTCAGGAGTACCAACATGTATCCATGTAGGCCTAACTTACGTTTTGGTTCATTGGACTAAGCTCGGGCTCAAGGGAGCTGCATTGGCAGCTTCCATGTCATTGTGGACATCAACGCTTGGATTGGCTGCATACGTGGTTTTCTCCAAGAGATTCAAGCATACATGGGAAGGATTTTCATCTGTGTCTTTCAGTTACATACTTCCAAATCTGAAACTGGCTTTGCCTTCCGCAGCTATGTCATGGTAATCACAGAAAACTCTACGATTTTTATACTCGTTTGATTACATTCTAATAAATTTTTTTCATATATAGCTCACAGTGAACTTATAAACCCACCAGAGCTTACGTTTTCCATCTCATTCTTTGCCAGTTTGGAGTTTTGGGCCTTCGAGGTTTTGGTGCTCCTCGCAGGAGTCATGCCAAATTCTGAGATAACAACATCTTTGATCGCAACCTGGTTAGTTCTAAAATATTTCCTATTTTACGCTATGAACTTGTTTGTACCCTTGTTCTTATGTTGGTTAATTGGATTTGTAACTTAGCGTGAACACAGAAGCTACTGCTTACATGGGAGCATTTGGTCTTAGCGCTGCAGTGAGGTTAGCTGGAAACCGAAATTTCCATCTTTAATGGTAGTTCCTTGAAGCTCTACGCTCTATTGTAGACATTAAAGTGGGAGTTTTTTCTTTTAGCACAAGAGTGTCTAACGAATTAGGAGCAGGCGATCCAGACAGAGCAAAGAACGCCATGGCTGTGTGTCTTAAGCTCTCTATAGTCCTCGCTCTTATCATCGGTTTAGCTCTAGGTGTAGCTCACAACCAATGGGCTGGTCTTTTCAGTGATAGCACTTCTATTAGAAAAGGCTTCGCTTCTATGACAGCTCTGCTTGTCATCTCCATTACAGTAGATTCTTTTCAAGCAATTTTGTCAGGTTCTCAACATTGACCATCCATGTCTTTTTTCAGATTTTAGTGACATCAATTTCCACGTTATATAACTTGTTCTCGATACAGGGGTGGCTAGAGGCTGTGGTTTGCAGAAACTGGCTGTTATTGCAAATACTGTAGCATTCTACTTCGTCGGATTGCCAATTAGTGCAATCCTTGGATTTAAGTTGAAGCTTTACTCTCAGGTAAATCAAAATTTTCAAAGAATGCAGCAGGGACTTGTTGCTCCAATTTAGCTTTTCTTTGGATGTTTATCATTTTGTTCCATGGTACTAGGGACTGTGGATTGGTTTAATCTGCGGCCTTTCATTCCAAGCCTGCACTCTGTTCGTGATTTTGCAACGTGTTAAATGGGGTAAAATAGACCTCTCAGAGCCTGCTCGAAAGGGCAAATCAATCATGGCTTAACAAGAATTCTGGACTTAGATCACTGGAGAATTGTTTAATGAGAGAGCTATATCATAATCTGGAAAAAAGAACACATTTATATGACTTACGTACTATTAGAATTTATCATAAAAAACTTATCTATTTTTAGAAGAACAATTTCATCACCTTTGTTGTTAATCTTATACAAGTTTATTTTATTTTTGTTGTTAATCTTATACAAGTTTATTTCACGGCGATAAACCACGTATACTTTTGTTTTGTAAATCACAAAA
>JAOQMP010000001.1:736761-750569 GCA_027563575.1 Erythroxylum pedicellare
ACTTTATTAACATTTGCCTTAATTGGGTTTCATATCTCTCTATTAATCATTAAATACATGATAATTATTAATATATAATTATCTTCTAATGAAATAAAAAATGATTAGTAAGAATATGACATATAGTCAAAAGAATTATGTATTGAAATCACATTTAATATTTTATTTTTAAATTTTAAAATAATATTATGAAAATATAAAAAGAAATTATTACGTGACTGTTTAGACTAGTCCTTAAAATTAAAAAAAAGAAAAAGCAGACATTTGAATTATGATTATATATTCGATATGTTCAATTTAATTAATATTTTAAATTTAATATATTTTTACTTACGATTTATTGTTTTTTAAAGTCCGTAATAGATTTCTATTTTTGACCCGTCATTTTTAAGTTATTAAAATGCAAATTAATATATAAGAAAAAAAAATCTACTAGACCACTCATGGAGGAGTACAAGTTGAAATTTTAGGAGTTAGTTTGAATGATTAGACGTGTCATGTGTGGTCAAAAGTTTGGATACAACATAGAATATATATGTAAAAGAGGTGATAATGTACTTAATGAAGGTGAAGAAAAGAGAGGCGATATCTATAGGTGGTAGCCTACAAAGGCGCACCAAAATAAAATGCTCTCTGAATCAGACCATCATCTCAATGTCTTGCAATTGGTTCTGGCGCCTTTTGATCTTGCGCCTACCTCTATTTCTTTTTTTCTTTTCAGTACCTTCACCCCATTAAAAATATTATTTATTTATTTTTCCCCAAAAAAAATTATTTATCGTTTATTTTTCTTCTTTTTAATTTCAGTTTTCCCTTTTCTCTGATTGAAATTTATTAATAAATATTTTGGTAACGAGACAATTTATAATTTATCTATGTCTAACTGTCGAAAGTCCTAACTCACCCCCAAAAACTAACTTGAGAGGGGAGGTTTGCACACTATTATAAATCACTAAATATACTCACACTTGTGCAATAGCCCAAAGCAAAGCCGAACATCTGTTGGGCATATTGGACAAAATGGTAGAACCGGACACCGCTCTAAACTATTGAGACAAACAACCTTTGATATCATGTTGAAAAGCCTAACTTATTCCTAACTTTTAGAGAAGGTTTGCACATTATTATAAATCACTGAATACACTCACACTTGTCTGATGTGAGATTCTTGACACTAACTAATATCATCACAGTGAATTTACATATGAATTTATTAATAAATATGTTGGTATTGAACTAATTTATAATGTATAAATGTCTAAATAATTTCATAATAGTAAATCTACATTTGAATTTATTAATAAATATGTTAATTTTGAAATAATTTATAATTCATATATGTCTAATTAATATTATCATGGCCAATCTACATTTAAATTTATTAGTAAGTATATATGTATGATTAATTAATATAATCATAATATTCAGCAAAATGTACTGAATAAATTATTAATAATTCATAAATTACATATTTTGAACAAATCACTTAACAAATCAATGATTAAATTAAGATTAAGTGACATGATCGATGTAATTGTCATTCTATAGATGGGATATGTTAATAATCTTCTCATGTTTGAGTTTTGTAAACAAAATTTAATAATTATTTACATTTAATAATTCTGAGTTAGAAAAGAAAAAAAGGGGGTTTTGTCGATATGTGCATAAGGGAATAATATAAATGGGGTATCTATGAGTCAGCAACACAAGGCACGATGTCAATTTTCCCCAATTACAATGTTTGATGTTACAATCCATATGTCTAGTTGTGTAGGACCGAATGTGTTTGTGGACATTAGAAGTTTTGAAAGCTTAAAAAGGTGTATAAGTTCTAATGCTCTTGTCAAGTTGGGATGGAAGGAGAACGAAGGAGAGGAGATTAGAACTAAAGAATAGAATAGAACATAGAACCTTCCACTTTCTCAAATTTTAATTCATCACCCACTATTGCTACTAAACTTAACTAATGATCAAAAAATTCAATCAATCCGATTGGTTAATTGTAAATTTTCGGTTCGGTTTTTAAATTTTCGGTTCGATTTATTATAATAGATCTTGCTGTTAAAAACTGATCGGTTTATTAATTAATCAGCCAATTTTTGTAAATTAATAAGTTCTTATAAACTAAAACTTAAATCAATTAATTTACATGTAACGATTTATTTTTTTAATTAAACTTCAAAATCTTACATTTTCTTTCGATCATATTTCAAATTCTATAATTTTATTCAATCTTTAATTGATTTTATGACGGTCTAATACTGATTGAATCTTTTAAACTTAAAACCTCTGCCCTATGGTTTAATTTTTGGTCCGATTTTTAAAACATCGGGCCTAACTACTAGTTTCTAAAATCATGTTTTTTAATCAATTTTTAGTGTATTTTTTAATTATAGTCTAGTTATATGGAAATCATGTTTTTTAAAATACAATTTTCTGTATTTTTTTATAATTTTAGTCTAGTAATATGGAAACCACGTACTTAAAGCAAGTTAGGCATCGTATTCTTGATCCAAGCTCATTATCCAAAACGTCAGAGATTCTAATCATCAACTATACGAAGTAGTGATGGAATAAACCTATATATTAATACACATTGAAAGAAGGAATAAACCATGAAAATGAAAGTGGTCGAATTCTATTTCTAGTGCTTACTATCCTTTTTTTAAAATAAAATTTAAAAATACATTTCAAAATTTTAAGTTCTAATTTTAAGAATAAAGTTAATTATAATAGTATCTCTTGTGATTTGATCTTTTTTCATTTTAATATTTTATTTTTAAATTATTATTTATTTTTACAATATTATTTAGTTATTATACGAGTCTAGTTTTTGTTGGATACCATGTTAATTTTGATCATAGAAAAATAGAACAAAAACGAATTTACATGATAATTAAATAATACTATAGAGGGTAAGTGATAATTTTAAAATATGAGGGACTAAAATGAAAATAAATAAAATTTTAGTAATATATTTTATTTATCCCTCAAGAATATTTTAAACAAATATTTTGGATCGGTAAAATTTCAATATTTTTACAAAAATAAGTACGAATCAGTCTCTTTATTGTTTTTGTGTATTATCGAGACTTTTTCTTAGTTGTTGTTGTTATTATTATCGTAAGTTCGAAATTAGATCATAACTAGTAAGCTTAGGGGTAATATGATTGTGTTACCTCTAACGAGATATGAGTTCTTTAGGAATTTTAAGAATTTGCGTATATTACCCTTCAAAAAAGAACATCTAAAAGAGAGATATGCTTTTTTAATTGTTGTATCTTTGAAATATGCATGACCCCACGTACGTCAGTCCATTTAAAAGGTCTCCATACCTTGAAGATCTTCGTGAGAGCATGCATGTTGGCCTGAGAGATCATTAAATCCGGTGACTGTTTTTGAGTCAATTTCCGGCGAATCTTAGCCACTATTAGGATTAGTATAAGTGCAGAGGATATTTTGGAATGTGCTGTCTGAGCATCAGTACTAACACATCATCCATATTCCTTTTCTCACACCTCCATAAATGGTGAACAAAGCCAGCCATTGAACACACTCACGAGCTCATTTGTTTCTTCTTCTTCTTCTTTTGTATACTTAGCACCAAAAAAGAGAACCGAGAATGGTGAAGTTCACTAGGCAGTTTGAGGCTCAGCTTGTGCCTGAATGGAGAGAGGCCTTTGTTGATTACTGGCAACTCAAGAAGGATATTAAGAAATTCCATGTCCTTAACAATGTCAACTCCATACCCACCAAGCACCAAGACAATAGTTCTTTATCGAACAACTTCATTTCTTCTCTTAAGAAGGTCTCCTTTTTTGGACATGATCATAGGGACCATGGAGCTATTCATGTACTGTGTTCTATATATAACTCTGTACTTAACATGTATAATATGGTTAATACCTTACATGAAAAGTGAAACAAGATGGTGTTTTACGTGAACAGGTTCATAGGAAGCTTGCTTCTTCGAGTAGTAAAGGGGACATGTATGAGACAGAACTTCTTGAAACTTTTGCTGATACTGATGCAGCTAAAGAGTTCTTTGCATGTTTGGATCTGCAACTTAACAAAGTGAATCAATTCTATAAGAACAAGGAGCAAGAGTTCATCGACAGAGGTGAATCATTGAAGAAACAGTTGGAGATTCTCAGTGAGCTGAAATCTGCTTTAAAGCAACAGCGTAGCAAAGGAGACTCTTCTCAGGATTCCAAGGAGGATGCTTCCATTTCATGCACCATTTCAAGTGGTAATATATCAAATACTTCTGTTTGACTAAATGATTCAAAAAATTGAAAGATTTTTAACTCTGATGATCTTGTCATGGTTGTTTCTTCTTGGTTACAGAGGAGGATTCTGTGAGGGAAAGAACAGAACAAGAACAAGAGCAGGTGCAAGACAACAGCACAGAGGATTCTGAGAAGGCTGATGCGTTAGACTATCCAAGATCAGAAGAACTGGGAAGATCAATGAGGTTGAAAAGAGAGGACAGCAAATTGAGGACTCTCTCTGGTCGTGCTTTTTATTGCCAAGGCAAGAACATGAGGATACACATTCCTTTAACAACACCTGCTCGTACTTTTTCTGCAATTAGCAACGTAGTCTGGGAAGATTTAGTGAATCAGTCCTTTAGGAAATCTAATCCTGAAGGGAACAAGCTTCATATCAACAAAACTAAGTTACATCATGCAGAGAAGATGATTAAAGGTGCTTTCATTGAGCTTTACAAAGGGTTGGGATATCTGAAAACTTACAGGTAACAATGGCTGGAAAGAAACTTTTGTTGCAATATTGGATTTTTTACACGCCAAAAGTTCACTTTGTGTGCTTTTGATTGATTTTTCAGGAATCTCAATATGCTCGCTTTCATAAAAATCTTGAAGAAGTTTAACAAAGTAAGGATATAGGTAGTGGCCTATTTTGTTTCAGTACGTTCTTCTGCTGGTCCCAGTATCTAATGAGAGATTTGTTTGTCATTACTTTCATCAGGTCACTGGAAAACAAGTGTTGCCCATATATCTAAAAGTTGTTGAAAGCTCATATTTCAACTGCTCTGACAAGGTAAATGATGATATTCAACATAGGATTGTTGCAGAAGCAGGGATTCTATGATAGGATGAGATTTAGATGTTTGCCTGCCACTAGAAACTCTGTGTTAGTGCTTGTGACAGTGACAAGTGACCAATGATCCTACAGTGCATGTCTGAACTAGAGATTTAGTGGGATATGTTGAAACTGAACTTGGATTTGCTTGTCTGTTACTTTTTGATCCTCCTTATGAACCAGTTATTCCTGAAGTTGGCTGCATTTGCTTACCAGTTTTAGAAATGACAGGTGACCAATTTGGCAGATGAAGTTGAGGAGCTATTTGTGAAATATTTTGCTCAAGAAGACAGGAGAAAGGCTATGAAGTATCTTAAACCAAATCATCGAAAAGAATCACATGCTGTAACCTTCTTCATTGGTGAGTTCAAACTCAAAATTAGAAGCTAGCCTAGAATTGGGTAATGATGTGTTCTAGGTTTGTTCCTGCTCACTTCAGGATACATTATTAGATCTTAAAGAGAAACTAAAGTATGGACCCATCAGGCCACTAAGCTTTCAGGGAAGTGCCTGGTTCACTTTATCTGGGTGGATGATAAAGCATAGGTCCCATGCCGCACATTAATCATCATGCCTGAAGAGAACATTTTAAGTTTTACTCGGTAAAGTGTCCATGTCCACCGTGAATGTAAGATTGCAGTATACTGTTAGCTGCAATGAAAATATGAATCTAACAAAATGTTTATTGAGTTTGCCTCTTTCGGGACTCGAAAAACGTTAAAGCTCAACGATAATCTTGTAGGATTGGAACTGAGCAAATGCTAATCCTTTACTTTAGCAACATCCTTAACAAACATATTGATCACTTCTGTTCCTTAATAATCAGGACTCTTCGCTGGTTGTTTCCTGGCTCTCCTTGCTGGGTATATTATAATGGCTCATATCACCGGAATGTACCGAAAACAACCTGATACAGTCTACATGGAAACTGTCTACCCTGTGTTCAGGCAAGTTACTATCCATTTAGGTTTGAAGTGATAATTTTGAATCCCCAATGAAAGGAAACTCACAATAGTGGTGTTTTTCAATCTGCAGCATGTTTAGCCTGCTATTCCTTCACTTCTTTCTGTATGGTTGCAACATCTTCATGTGGAGAAAAGCTAGGATAAACTATAGCTTCATCTTTGAGTTGGCCCCTACCAAGGCGCTTAAGTATAGAGATGTGTTCTTGATTTGTACTGCATCAATGACTGCAGTAGTTGGGGTTATGTTTATTCATTTGACACTTCTTACCAAAGGATATTCATATTCCCAAGTTCAAGCAATCCCTGGCCTTCTGTTACTGGTAAATCTTTTAACAGAAGTCTTTACAAGCTTACCTAACTCAATTCTTCATTTAGCTATTACTAATAATTGTTGTTGATATGTCTGCAGATGGTATTGATTCTACTAGTTTGTCCCTTCAATATCTTATATCGGTCAACTCGTTACCGTTTCCTTCGAGTGATTCGGAACATCATTCTGTCACCCCTGTATAAGGTATGAAATAGTCATTACTATGTTTGAGGCCATAACCAAGAATTCCGCTGAACTGCTTAAACAATTTTCTTCTGCAGGTTGTGATGCTGGACTTTTTTATGGCTGATCAACTTTGTAGTCAGGTAAAAAACACGAATCACTGAACAAAAATGGCAGAATCAATTATTAAAGTTTACTGACAGTAGCTGTTATGGCAATAGGTTCCAATGCTTAGGGACCTTGAGTATGTGACATGTTACTACATAACTGGAAGCTACAAAACACAAGATTATGGCTACTGCATGAGAGCCAAGCACTACCGTGATCTTGCGTATGCAGTATCTTTCCTACCCTACTACTGGAGGGCAATGCAGGTATAGTTTCTATACGTACACTTCAAGATGTGCAATATTAGATTGAATAACTTGCAGTAATTTTACCAGAACCAATACGGAAACCTGTGCTAATATTTTCTGTCCTGAATCGGGTATGCAGTGCGCGAGGCGATGGTTCGATGAAGGACAGACAAGCCACCTTGTGAATCTGGGGAAGTATGTGTCAGCAATGCTAGCAGCAGGAGCTAAAGTCGCATATGAAAAAGAAAGGAGTGTTGGATGCCTGTGTCTTCTAGTGGTTATGTCAAGTTCTGCAACAGTTTACCAATTGTATTGGGACTTTGTAAAGGACTGGGGTTTGCTCCAAATGAATTCCAAGAATCCATGGCTAAGGAATGAATTAATGCTTCGTCAAAAATTCATTTACTACTTCTCCATGGTATACATGAGACCATCATCATTCATTCATTCTACTTCCCTTTATGTTTTCAGTAGAAAAAGGTTTCAGGTTTAGTTCCAGGTTCCTAGGAATCCAATTTTAACAGCAAAATTAATGACTCAGAACTTATCAGAACATTATAAATTATTTGATTAGACAATCGAATAGCATATCTTCGTTAAGTTAAGAATATCAGAAACAGGATAATGAACATATTCTTGTCAATTTTTTACACCGTAGAACAAGATTCCCAACCAACAATAGCTTTCTGATAATACTGGTCTGAACTTCAGGATCAATATATCTGCTACATATCATATAACTTCCAGATTCTGAACAGAACTCGGGTACTTCCTGCAGGTACTGAACCTTATTCTCAGGCTTGCTTGGCTGCAGACAGTTCTTCATTCAAGGTTTGAACATGTAGATTACAGAGTAACAGGTCTGTTCTTAGCTTCCCTGGAAGTGATTAGAAGAGGACAGTGGAATTTTTACAGGTAAAGCTCCAACTTTTAGTTATATGATTGAACTAATTCATAACCTTCTTTAGCCTTTTTATCATCACTGAAAGAGATTTTTTTTTTCAACGGTCCAGGTTGGAGAATGAGCATCTAAATAATGCAGGCAAGTTCCGAGCAGTCAAAACAGTGCCACTTCCTTTTCGTGAAGTGGATGAAGAGGACTGAAACTGATTCTTCATTGGCAACAGTTGCTAATAGAACTCGATTCTGGGTTTTAGAATTTCTCTAACACCTAATCTTTCCAACAAGAACCATTGTGTCTTCTTGTTGAAGATGATTTCATCACAATTCATCAACTTGATACTTTTCCTGTACCTCAGGAACATGAAAAGATTTATACTTTGTATACAGAAATTTCATTAATAAAAAGAAATGCAAATCCTTGTTGCATATGCAATTGCTTGGTTTTCCTAGTTCTGCTCAAGATCAGACTACAGTCAAACATGTTTTTGATGGATTAAAAAAAAAAGCTGATAAGATCACCAGGCACAACAATATTCACATAACTTGGTGACTGCAAGATATGAAACCTGACTAAACTTGGAGTAAAGCCAATGTTGGAATTATTTCAAGTAATTTTTAAAATATAAAATTTATAATTTATGAATTATTATAAAACATCCATAAGACAATCTCAAATTAATATATACAATAAAAAACATTTATGAAAAAAAGAATATTATTCTTATTAAAAAAATAATAACTCACATATATATATATCTAATTTAATTAATGTCAAATTTAATTTTTAAAGAATTTTAGTTACATATTTAACTCAAAGCTTTTTTAAAATTTTAATTTAAATTCAACTTATAAACTCATTTGTCAATTTTAAAAATTATATAAAGTATGAATTATTTATTAAAATAAACCTAATATATAAAATTATTTTAAAACAAAAAATAAACTTTTTATAAAAATATAAATTAAATAACAGTAATGAATTTAAAAATGTAAATTAGATAAATAACTACAAAGTTTATAATTTTAATAAAATTTCAAATAATATAAGAATATTACTAAATGTTAATTAATTATTTTATAATAATTATTTATATTTTTTATATATAACTCAATCTTAACCTTTAATTAAGTTCAAATTCTTTAGTTTTTGGGGTTTTAACGGCGCATAGGATGTGTGTGACGAAGCTACCACTGTTCTCTAACATCATTCTGTTGGCTGTAGTGTTCGTCCATGGCTGCCGCCACTCACAGCAGCTTCTCTGTCGCCACTACTGCTCTCTACACTAGTACTCTCAAAACACACAAACCCTTTAATTTCTCACTTAAAGCAAGCAACTTTAAACCTAGTTCTTTCTGTAGTACATACCCAACTCTATCACTGTCAAGGTTAATGCCTCGAAAACCCTTGAAGCCCTTTTGGGATTTCTTCTCTCTTCGCTGTTTCTTGTTAAAGTTTCAATTTTTTGATGTCTGAACTTCATAAAGTTTATTGCTCTTTCTTCTTTTTTCGTGCAGGCTGAGAATTCTCGAAAGTAAAGCAGTGTGGCCAAAACGTTTGTATCCGTTGTTGGCAGCTCCGGATGGAGATCATGAGATAAGCTCAGAAGTGGAACTGGGAGACTCCAATGAGGTGTTTAAATTTAGTCTTTGTACTTTACTTGTTTAGTTTAAGTTTTTGCATCCCATTTCTCGCGTTTGTTTCAAGTTTTAGGTGGAAGTTTTCTAGGCAGTATGTGAAAATTCGGGGTTGATATTGGAAATATCCAGTTACCTGATTATTTGTGATTTTATTATATTGTGAAGTAAATTGTATGATAAGAGTGTTTGTGTAAGGGAAAGTATTTCGAGACCTGGCAGTGTTTTGGTGATGATTTTGGAACTTGAACTCTTGGGATGATATATCAGGAGTATTTTGAAGGAGGTTTGAGGAGAAAGTAAAAGAACGATGATGATGATGTCATGACGCTGCTGATGATTATACCTGCTTGGAGCACCTGACCCTATGGAGACTCTTCATTTTGTTAAGCCAGCAGTACAGTATACATCAAATATGACCTTTACAGCTGCATTTGATTCTGTGCATATATAAACCACTATCTAAATTGTGAGAAGGATACATTCTTTTATCACATATTCTAAATGGATGGAGTAGAATTTCCCCTTTAAGGTGAAGACTAATGCAAAAGAACATAACATGAAAAGTGCCATCATCACCAAAGAAGGGTGTAAATCGGATAGTAATGCCTAGCTTTTTTACCAAAATGCGTAGTAGATTATGTGCCAAATAACTTGTTAATCTCACTGTTTAGATTGTGGGTTTATCTAATATACAAGAACGTAATGTGAAATGCTATCAGTATCCGTCGTAATTGAATCAAAGAGGGTTGTAAATCTGCTTAGTCACTTGATCAAAATTTGCTATAGGAATTACAGAGGATCTGCCTTCTGTTATTTGATTCTATTCATTTATCATTTTGATTTTCTATTGTTAAACCCTTAAGACATTAATTTTGACATGTTTTAGTCATGGCAGGGTGCAACTATTGACATAAAACTACCTAGGAGGAGTCTGCTTGTACAATTCACTTGTAATGAATGTGGTGGAAGAACACAGAGGCTCATAAATCGATTGGCCTATGAGCGTGGACTAGTTTATGTACAGGTACCTGTTTGTCTTATTGAGCATTAGATTCTTGTGATTCGTGGGATGATAATGGAAAAGCTATTAAGCATTCATCTAGACACTCTGCTGATTGCAGGAATGTTAACGTGAAAGAATCAATACAGAATCATCGCCCTTCTATAGATGATAATATCTGATTACATACAAACTTATGTTTTGAATAACAATAGGCCTCAAGTTGTATGTCCATACTGATGGATGCTATAAAACTTGCTGTGATTAGATAAGGAGAGTGAGGGTTTCAAAGCAGTAATTGAAAGTGCTGAAAGATACCAAGTGCAACAGCTTTTTTCTATTAAAAAATTTTCTTTTCAATTGTTTAGAGTTAAGATGTGAAATAAATCGATGGGATGGGCAGAATGATGGTTCCATTCTAGTTAGTGAAGTAGGTTGACTGGTTCGACCACAAATGCCCTTAAGAGGGTCCTAGTTTGGGTATTTTGTCAAAGAAACTAGTGGGTTCCTTGTTAACTTGTGCAGTTTTGCACCTTACTGCTTTGAATCACCCTTTCCATGAGAACAAATTTGTCCCTACAGAAGAGTTGATTCACAATTTTTAACTGGCAAAAGTAATGATTTTTTGGTCTTACTTTCTTTTGGGTTACTTCAATAATGTTTATTTGATATATGAAAGTATGATTCTTTTTTGGGTTACTCTCTTTGCCGTAACATTTTTCTAGCACTTCTACTGTTCTATAGACTTGAACTGTTTTTTCATTTGACGTTATTAAAGTTTGTTGGATTTTAGAAAAACATTAGGGTTGCTTAGACAGTCAGATTATACATCTTATGCAATTATCTACAATTTTGGCAACTTGTTACGGCTGTCATCTTTGGATGTTATGCCGCATTTATAGATAAATTGAGCAGATAAGTTTGCATGGGAGATTTATTCAGTTAGAATCCTGAACATCAACTTACTGCATAACATCATTGTTTTATTTTGATGCGATTTTTAAGGACCTAAAGATTAAATTTATAAGTTAAAAGTGTGCAAAATTTGTGCAAAATCTTCTCTTAGAACATCTTGTTTCCTGATTGCATCATCTTTTGCAAGGAATATGTTGCTTTGGCTTTTAAGGGATACCTAAGCTTTTTGCTTTATTGTCACAGTTGAAGAAACTTTCCATGATTAACCTCTGGTCCTTCTCTTCAGTGTGCAGGATGTGAGCAGTATCACAAATTGGCTGATAATTTAGGCCTTGTAATTGAGTATGACTTGGAGGAGGAAATAAGTGCAGAATCAAATACAGATCAAGTTTAATAAAGTTTTTCTTACAAGTTCATTGTTTTTTACTTTTCTCTTAAATTACTCTGGTAACTCACAATGCATTTCTTATAAATAGCAACAATTGGAAGAAATGAAAGAATATTCAATATCCACGCAACAATTTTGATACATCGGCTCGCCTTTTGAAATCCCATATTCTTGAATCTCCAAACTGATTATTTTGTCCATACAAAATAATCTACATATATGCATACAAACAGCTCATGAATCATGAGGTAAGATAGCAACTCACATAAGGCTTTATCCTTGAATAAGTAGTGTAAATGCAGTTGCTAATCCAACAGTTCCCCACATTGTGAACCTTCCTTGTTGCTGGTGCAATGCAATTCCTCCATTCTGTAAGACATAAGAGGCAAGAAGTAGTCATACTATATAATTTGTTGTGCCAGCAAGCATATTGTTGGAACTTGAATATTAACTCATGCAACTATGGAGCACTTACATGCGTTGGAGATGGTGCTGGAGCATCTGGAGCATCTGGAGCAGTATCCAAAGAATCTGCTGCTGTAGGTGGAGCTGGAGGGCTCGGGGTAATTGGGGCAAGAGCTGACGAGTGATGATGTGGCTTCTTGTGTTTGTGCTTTTGCTTTCTTTTCTTCTTATGCTTAGGAGGAGCTGGTGCAGATGAAGGCACTAATGCAGGTGTTGGAGCTGGTGATGGAATGATAGGTGCTGGGGCTGGGGCTGGAGGTGCCTTTGCTGGTGTTGGGGCTGGGGCTGGAGGTGCCTTTGCTGGTGTTGGGACTGGGGCTGGAGGTGTCTTTGCTGGTGTTGGGGCAGGGGCTGGAGGTGCCTTTGCTGGTGCAGGGGCTGGAGGTGCCTTTGCTGGTGCAGGTGCCGGTGTTTCCTTAGCTGGTGCTGGTGCTGGTGGTGCTTTGGCTGGAGCCGGGGACACTTTTGGTGGTGGCAATGCTGGTGGTGGTGTAGCAGGAGCCGGTGGTAATGATGGTGGTAATGCTGGTGGCTTTGATGGCGCTGTGACCGGAGGAGTTTGTGGTGATTGGGTGGGTGAACTTTTAGGAGGTGGGACAGTTGGACTAGTAGCCGGGGCTACTTTAGGAGATGGTGAAGATATAGGAGTGGTTGTGGGTGGAGGCGTTACTGCTTTTGCTGGTGATTCCACCGGTGCAGTTGGTACAGTGGAAGTTGGTGATTGAGATGGTGCCACAGGTGTAGTTGTAGGTGGAGGTGTTGCTGCTTTTGCCGGTGACTGTGTTGGTGCAGTTGGTACAGTGGAAGTTGGTGATTGAGATGGTGCCACAGGAGTCGTTGTAGTTGGAGGTGTTACAACTTTTGCCGGTGATTGTGTCGGTGCAGTTGGTACAGTGGAAGTTGGTGATTGAGATGGTGCCACAGGTGTAATAGGCAAATTCACTGGTGACAGTGCTGGTGCCTGGCCACTGGTAAGGGTTAAAGGAAAGGTAATACAAACCAGGAATAGAACCCAAAACTCTGAAGCCATTTTGTTGTGAAGAGACACTAGAAGTAAGAAATAGTGGCAATATATAGGGTTTCTGGATCAAGTATTTTTTATCTGCTAAAATGTTTTAAGGTAGAAATGTTGTCTTCATGAGAATGCAACACCCCTTCTACTGATTTATGGTTAGTGGGCCACTGCATATTCCTGTAACTGGAGTTGTATTGTTGAAGAAGAAGATCTCCTGAAAAGGTGATTATCTGCTGATGTTTTGCAGGTATAACATCAACTTGCGAAAGATGTGTCACCTGCTTCTTGAAGCAGTAACGTAGTTCAAAACCAGTATGTGGCTTAACTCTACTATTCTCTGGAGACAATGTGATTTTGAAGCCGTGGTATATATGTTCTACACCAAATGATAATACTGGGGGCAAATATAGGCTAAAAGGGTGGACAAGCGATGCAGGTGATGTTTATTGGATCATGATGTTTCTCCTAACTCACCCTGTCAATTGGTAACCAGTCCCGTCGAAATAAAACAAGAAAAAGCAAGCTGCGGATACCCTTTCTGATTTCTTTGTCTGTTACTATCTCAGC
>JAOQMP010000001.1:774097-784940 GCA_027563575.1 Erythroxylum pedicellare
TTATAATTCTTATTTATAAGTGATATAAATTCATTAATAAAATATTTTAAGAATAAAAAGTAAATTTGAGATAAAAGGTAAATTAAAGATAAAGAAACTCGTTATGAACTTCGTAATGTATTGCATTTGTGAGAAAAATATGGTAATTCAGAGGATTAGAGGTTAAATATGCAATAAAAATGTTATATTTGTGTATGTTATTAATTTGTTGTTGCAAAAATATTAATTATATTTGTTAAATAATATTATTTTAATGTAAAGTATATATTAATTAATTAAGAGTAATGATTTTATTTTAATTTTTATAAATAAAAAGTTGGTGTTAAAAGTTAGAGTAATACTAAATTTAGTGTAAAAAGATTATTAAAATATTCTCTTTTACTTCAAATTTGGCGTAAAATTTTAGTGGAATGGTTGAAGATTACGTTAAGTAAATCCAAGATTTACTAACTTTCCGGACGCAAACCTTATTGTTAAGTAGATGTAATAGTTAATGAGAATTGTCAATAATATAAGAGATTTCGTAAATGATTTTAACTCTTGAATTCAAACCGCCAAATTTGATTCATAATAATTTATTATAATTATTTTAAATTATTTATTCAACTCGAGTTGAGTTAATCTATATATTAGTAATATTTAATTAATTTATATATTAGATCTACATTATGTGTATTTTGTAATTATGTTTTAGCTGAGATCTAAAAGAATGAGCTTTATAAAAAATTGAAAACCATAACTTTTTTTTTTTGGAATGTTGAGAATTTCTTAAATTTCCTCAACCACAAGAAACGTATGTCGTTTATGAAAAGTTTCCCGCGAAAGAAAGTAGTATCTTTGATTGATGGCATCGTAAAATTTCCAAGGAAATGAAGATCCTTTTTCCAAAATTGGAAATTTGGTCTATGGGTCTTGACAATTTCTTTACTTTCCAACAGATGATTAATATATACAGGCAAGGCTGAGATCAAATGCGCGTTTTTCTTGTTGAAATTTCAAAAGAAGTTGGAAATTAACGTTAAAGGAATCAACATATGCAAGCTAGTAACAAAATTAACTGAAAACAATGGTCAGAATCCAAGATCCAGCGTGCAGGTTGCATCATCTCTTTTCTTCTCTGTTTTTTCTTAATAGGGTTGCTTTGATTTAAGTGTTTCTCATTTTGACTTGTATTGGATGTTGTAAAAGTCAAATGCTTGGTGTGCTGTTTCATGGGAAACTATGTGAGGTTTCATGGGTGTTACTTCGTTGGTGTCTTAAAACGGTAACAGTAACAAGACTTCAATATAAATTCGTTAGAGTCTAGGCAATGGTTCGTATGTCCTGTTCGACCAAGTCTTTGTTTTCCTCGTAGAATTGTATTCATGGAGAATACTGTTGTTACTTGTTTCTTGGGTTTCATTTGAGAACTTTCACCTTAACTGACACTAGGTTTGGTTTCGTTGTTTTGGGTTTCATCTTCTTTGCTAGTTGCGATCCTCTAGATCTCCTGTTTTCTGCCAAAAAACCTATGTGGGTTTCTTGTTTTAAGTTCTCAACTTTATCGTTCCCCTTGAACATGCTGTTCAGATATTGCCATTTTTGAGCTTTAGTTTTAGAGGGCCTTTTAGATTCTCTATAAAGTTTGCATCTTTTATCTGGGTTTTTGTTTTATACTTGGAGGCTGGAAATTTTTATTTACCTGAAAATTTTCTATTGGTTGTGTAGGGGTTACTGATTCTGAGTTTTGGTCATATCAAAGATTGCCTCTTCAAGGAGCTGTTTTTAGCTCATTGGCAGGAAATTTCTTGGTGTTATTCGGAGGATTCTGTTTCTAGGTGATTCTGCTAGTTTCTTCTTTCCCTCAAAGAAGCTGCATTCTACTGGTAACAGTTTCTCCAAGAAATTTCAGAAAAGATTCAAATTTGCCGGGTGAATCCTCTGTCTGACCCCAAAGATCTTCTCTTTGTGTTTTCTTCTGTTTCTCAAAGAAACAGCATTTATCGATGTGAATTTGATATCACAGACACCACAACTCACTGCTTACCTTACCTATTTGTATCTGATAGCCAATGGCCGGTGGTAGAAGGAGGAGACTACGTTTGAGTAAGATCTACTCACTGAGATGTGGTAAAAGGTCATTATTCAAGGATGACCATTTACAGATTGGGACGCCAGGATTTTCAAGGGTTGTGTTCTGTAATGAACCAGAATCTTTTGAGGCTGCAATTCGAAAATATGTTGATAACAGTATTAGTAGTACCAAATATACTCCTGCAACTTTCATTCCTAAATCATTGTTTGAGCAGTTCAGGAGAGTGGCCAATTTCTTTTTCTTGGTCGTTGGTATTTTGGCCTTCACTCCTCTTGCACCTTTCACGGCCGTCAGTGCTATTATTCCTCTGATTGTGGTTGTTGGAGCCAGCATGATCAAAGAGCTGATTGAAGATGTACGACGAAAGCAGCAGGTATTTTTATTTGTTTACTAGGTTTATCTCTTATCCTTTGCCCTCTCTTAGTGGTCATTCCTAAAACCCTGGAGAAGTTTGTCTAGTTCAGTTCATCTCTTATCTGCAAATATCTTTCTGTTTACAAGTAAGGGAAAACATAACCTGAGCTAGACTTCTTGAAACATCATCATTGTAGGATCTAGGTCTTTCCCCTGGTTATATGTTTTTCAACCAAAATTTGATATTTCTGGGTAATATATTAGTGAAAACTGTAGATTTGTCGGTAGGACTTCAAATTGATTTGAAGCTTGTGTGTTGCCTAAGCACGTTTTTCTTGTGATAATAATCTTGATGCAGTTTTTCCAAGCACTTTTTTCTTGTGATAATAATCTTGATGCAGTTTCTCCCTTTTTGGAAATTCTTTTGCCAATTTATGATTTTGAACATGAAATTTCTTCTCAGGATATTGAAGTGAACAATAGGAAAGTTAAAGTGCATGAACGTGATGGAGTTTTCAATCAAACTCAATGGAAGAATCTGAGAGTGGGCGATATAGTCAAGGTGGAGAAGGATGAATTCTTTCCAGCTGACCTCCTCTTGCTTTCATCCAGTTATGAGGATGGAACCTGCTACGTGGAGACCATGAACCTTGATGGAGAAACAAATCTGAAACTTAAACAGGCAGTGGATGTAACTTCTGTGTTGCTTGAAGATTCTAACTTCAAGGATTTCAAGGCTATGGTGAAATGTGAAGACCCAAATGCAAATTTATACTCCTTTGTGGGAAGTTTGGAGTTCGAGGAGAATGTCTATCCCCTCAATCCTCAACAGCTTTTACTTAGAGACTCAAAGCTAAGAAACACAGATCACATATATGGAGCAGTTGTCTTCACAGGACATGACACAAAAGTCATTCAAAATTCAACTTCTCCCCCATCAAAGAGAAGCAGAATTGAGAGAAAGATGGACAAGGTTATCTATCTCTTATTCAGTATCGTGTTTTTGATGGCATTCATTGGTTCTATTTGCTTTGGCGTTGATACTAAAGATGATTTAGAAAATGGAAGGATGAAAAGGTGGTATTTGAGACCAGATAAGTCTAAAGTTTATTTTGATCCCAAGAGAGCAGCTGTTGCTTCTGTTCTTCATTTCCTGACAGCCCTGATGTTGTATGGCTATTTCATCCCAATCTCCTTGTATATATCTATAGAAGTCGTTAAAATTCTTCAGAGTCTTTTCATCAATCAAGATATTCACATGTACTATGAAGAAGGTGATAAACCAGCTCAAGCCCGCACATCAAATTTGAATGAGGAACTTGGGCAAGTTGATACAATACTCTCTGATAAAACTGGAACATTAACTTGTAATTCCATGGAGTTTATTAAGTGCTCTGTGGCTGGGGTTGCATATGGCCATGGTGTTACTGAGGTTGAGCGAGCTATGGAAAGAAGAAAAGGTCATCCATCAGTGGATGCAAAGGAAAATGGTTTCCATTACAAGGATACAACCCCTACAAAACCACTGGTTAAAGGCTTCAATTTTGAAGACGAAAGGATAATGGATGGAAACTGGATCCATGAGAGCAATGCTTCTGTAATACTACAGTTTTTCCGTTTGTTAGCAATCTGTCATACCGCCATTCCTGATGAGGATGAAGATAGAGGTACAATCTCATATGAAGCTGAATCACCAGATGAAGCGGCATTTGTGATTGCAGCAAGAGAATTTGGTTTCGAATTTTGCAAAAGGACTCAAACAAGCATATCTGTGCGTGAATTTGATATGGAGTCTGGGACAAGGCTTGAAAGGTCAGTATATCTTATTTTTTTCTTGCTTTTGAATAAGGGAAACATGCAATCAAAATTTAAGAAAACCTTGTAAATGTTTTTTTCTTTTTTCTTTTCCTCAGCAATCATGTTGGATCATGTGAGATTTTAGTTTCAATACCTCTAGATTATTTTGCATTATGATTGTTCAGCAAGCCAGTCTTCTTATCCTATTTCTGATCCTTTTTGTTTCCTTGCGCTGAAGGTTTTAATGTTGAGTCTAACAAGCTGCTCAAGTAGATAAATGTTTAGTATTATATTTCTTGCTGATAGCTTTCGCTTGGCAAGTATCTGTGGAATTAGTGGTCTTGTTTCCTTTACTACAATTATTTGTTAATTTTTAAAGCAGAACTTTTTATTTCTGATTATGTGCATTTCCAGGTAAGATGAGAATTGGTTTTGTGTAGCCATATATCCATGTGTGGTTGTTTCAATTCTTAAAATCTTTTCTTAGGAAATACTTCCTCTTTCTTGCAGGTTGTACCAGATCTTAAGTGTTTTAGAATTCAACAGTGCAAGAAAGAGGATGTCTGTCATCGTGAGAAATGGGGAGGGACGGCTACTATTACTTTCTAAAGGAGCCGATAGGTTTGTGACAATCTACTTCATCATAGTTGTTTTTCATTTAAACTCCAATAGAATTTCATTTTAAACTTTTATACAATGCAGTGTCATGTTTGAAAGGCTTGGCAAGAATGGCAGAGAGTTTGAATTGGAGACAAAAGACCATGTAAATGAGTATGCTGATGCAGGCCTAAGGACCCTGATAGTTGCTTATCGTGAACTTGGTGAAGAAGAATATAAGGTTTTCAATCAGAAATTGGCTGAGGCCAAAACTTCAGTTAGTGCAGATCGGGAAACTTTGATAGAAGAAGTGGCCGACACAATTGAGAGGGATCTAATTCTTCTCGGTGCTACTGCTGTTGAAGACAAACTCCAAAATGGGGTCAGTTGAAAAAGCCAAAACAGCATTAACATTATCATCCCTTTCTTAAAGATTTTTATATAATTTCCTTTGTTGCTTGTATCAGGTTCCCGCCTGTATAGACAAGCTTGCTCAAGCAGGAATTAAGATCTGGGTTTTGACTGGAGACAAAATGGAGACTGCTATTAACATTGGGTATGCTACTTTCTTAGGAGTTTTCGTCTAGATTCTAAGACGAGGCCTATAATTCATATAAAAAACGATTCTCTCTAACTTGGTATGAATATGCAGATTTGCTTGTAGTTTACTTCGACAAGGAATGAAGCAAATTGTAATCACCTTGGATACTCAAGAGATCCAAGCATTGGAGAAAACGGGGGAAAAGGAACCGCTTATCAAGGTAATTATTAGTTTCATTCATCAACAATATCAACCCAAAGAGTTCACACAATTTATTTGCTAAGAGGATTTAAGGGTGCATATAAGAATGTGATACAAAATACTTACTTAAGTCTGCACTGTTGCTTCTATTACAGGCATCAAAGGCAAGTGTCCTCAGGCAAATAACTGAAGGGAATTCTCAGATTTCTGGATCAAGTGCAAGTTCTGAGGCGTATGCTTTGATCATAGATGGGAAATCACTCGCTTATGCTTTGGAGGGTGATATGAAGAACAAATTTCTTCAGCTTGCTCTTAGTTGTGCATCTGTCATTTGCTGTCGTTCCTCACCAAAACAGAAGGCATTGGTGGGTTATTGCTATTTGCATTCTTCCTTGCTTTTGGTGGTCCATCCCTTTTCCTATCAGCACTTTGGACCTGTACTTGAGTCATTGGTTCCTTAACTCTAAACTTTGGCTTGGGGTATAATTATATTAAACTATGTAGTTCAACATACAGGTCACGAAACTAGTCAAAATTGGGACTGGAAAAACAACCTTGGCAATCGGTGATGGTGCCAATGATGTGGGCATGCTTCAGGAAGCAGATATTGGGGTTGGAATCAGTGGGGTTGAAGGAATGCAGGTACCATATAGTATATATGCATTGTGTTTACTATGGTATCACTATGTTTGCTCGGATTCTTTTAAACCCTAGTCAGTGCTTATGTCAACTCAGGCTGTCATGTCAAGTGACATAGCAATTGCACAGTTCCGATATTTGGAGAGGTTGCTACTCGTACATGGACACTGGTGTTATAGAAGGGTCTCATCTATGGTAGTTCTGACTTTTGGCTTAATATTCTCACCATCAGTTTCAAATTGAACTTCGTCATGGTTGATCTTGTAAATGATCATCAATTGAGCATTCTATATGTTGTCAATTCACAAGTTCATTCTTCTGTTGGCAGATATGCTACTTCTTCTTCAAGAATATCACGTTTGGTTTCTCGTTGTTCTTATATGAAGCATACACATCATTCTCTGGGCAACCTGCTTACAATGACTGGTTCTTGTCACTTTACAATGTCGTCTTCACTTCACTTCCAGTGATTGCTTTGGGTGTCTTCGACCAGGATGTATCCCCCAGTTGTTCTGTGAAGGTATGTGGCCTAAGCATCATTTATGGTTCTTGACTGGTTCCTGTTTGTACCATTTTTGACATTAGTTTTCCATATTGGATGAATCGTAAAGATGCGTCATTTTGAAAATACATTCGTGTAAAACTAAGCAGATTGATGAAAGTGATTGCTGGTTGAAAAGTTGGAGTCTTGATTAATTGTATTTTGAATCTTTTGGTCAATTTCACACTGTTTGATCTCAAAATTCTCCTCAGTTTCCTCTACTATACCAAGAAGGGGTCCAAAATGCACTCTTCAGCTGGCGCCGAATTATTGGCTGGATGTTCAATGGTTTCTGCAGTGCAATAATAATTTTCTTCTTATGCTCAAAAGCACTGCAGCACCAAGCCTTCAACAGTGATGGAAAAACTGTGGGGCGGGATATTTTGGGTGCGACGATGTACTCGTGCGTGGTGTGGGCAGTGAACCTGCAGATGATACTGTCTATCAGTTACTTCACGGTTATACAACACATTCTGATATGGGGTTCAATTGCTTTGTGGTACATTTTTCTCCTGGTATACGGAAGCATATCTCCCATTTTTTCTACAAATGCTTACAAAATCTTTGTTGAAGCACTTGCTCCAACCCCTTCGTACTGGCTCGTCAAGTTGCTGGTTATCTTCTCATCCCTGGTTCCATTCTTCACTTTCTCGGCGGGCCAAATGTGGTTCTTTCCCATGTACCATCAAATGATACAGTGGATCAATCATGAAGGTCAGTCGAATGATCCAGAGTACTGTGAAATGGTGCGACAAAGGTCGTTGCGGCCGACAACAGTTGGTTCCACCGCACGTGCGGCAGCAGGAAGTGCTCGGTTAAGGGATACAAGCCGAAACCACCGGTGAGCTTGGTATGCCTCTCATGGAAGATGATCACAGGTTGTTGACTCTGGTTATAATAGAAAATATAGGAACTTTAACTTTTTCCTTTCTTATATATTACTACACAATCAGAATACAAGGTTTATACAGTTTTAGGATTTTTAGGTGACCTTGTACAGAATCATCCGTAGCTGTAAAAGTATGACAGGATTAAAATACCCAAATCAAGTAAAATTTTGATTTTTGGCTGACAAAAATGTAGTTTGCTTTCCCGGGTATGATTACTGGAATATATTTAGAACAAATTCAGAAAAATCGTTATCCATTCAGATGTTGCAGTGCTGTGTATATGAATATGACATCTGCGGATGATAATGGGGATTGCGTTACGAAGCCCCTTGTATGTACGTTGTTAAATCTACTTACTAAAAGGATGTTGTTTTGGTTAGTTATGTACGTTGTTAAATCTACAGACTAAAATGATGTTTTGGTTAGTTATGTGAAAAAAAAGCTTTCGATTTGATGGTGGTGGTGTATCAGGTTCTTCAATCAAGTTTTGAGGAGATCTGAATTGGATAAGCTGCGTCTTCTTCTGTAAATCAAATCCCACTTGATATAACCATCAGATGTGTATTTACTGATAATTTAATGCCTGTGTTCTTGTTGGTAATGGTTGTTCCAGTATTTACCAATTACCAGAAGAATTATGCTTCATATTTGTTTTCTTTACCAAGAACATTAGACTGCCTAGAAAACATATGGAAGATTATCAACCAATCAGAAATTTTTTTATCTCAACATTAACATAGGTGAGATCATCTGCTTCCTGATGTTCTAAACAAGAATCATATTAGGAAGCAGAAGTACAAATTGAATCCATCAGAGAATGCCAAACAAAATGCAAGTCTTCTTCTCCACAGGATCAGGAGCGCACAGTTTTTTATTGCTGAAAAGTTCAGATTCTATGGGTATCTCCACACAAGGGTTATGATTCATCATCATCGGTCTGCAATTTAATGTAACTATACGCACACCTGCTTGAAAATGAAAAGATGAGTAATTGGAAACCTAAAGAAAAAGTTTCAGAAGCCAACTGAAAGAGAAAAGTTGAAAATCATAAGAATTAGAGGAGCTAGATACTTTCATCAGTATGGTAGAGTAAGAGGCAAAGCTCAAACTTAAAACTTGATTCCTAAAAATCAGAAACTACGATCCATTGTCGGAGTTCAACAGACTTGTCAGCTTCTCCATCATCTTCAAACCTGATAGCCAAGTTTGACTCAATTTTATCAGAACATATGAAATGCACCAGAAAACTCAACTGATTGAACAGAAATAAAGAGAAATTGCCATGTCCGAGTACTTGAGCGATAAAAGATGGATCATCCAAAAGGAAATAAAAAAAACAACTTAGTGATATACTTACATTTC
Source organism: Erythroxylum pedicellare (assembly GCA_027563575.1). Taxonomy (NCBI): domain Eukaryota; kingdom Viridiplantae; phylum Streptophyta; class Magnoliopsida; order Malpighiales; family Erythroxylaceae; genus Erythroxylum; species Erythroxylum pedicellare. The sequence continues at coordinate 783,094 of JAOQMP010000001.1, forward strand.
AGATTCAGATGTTGGACTTGGCCTTAACCAGATTGGTGGTGGCCAAAATATATCAGCCAAACTAAGAAAACAAACTAATGGCCTACCAGCGCCATCCCAGAAGTTGCAAACTCCTATCTTGTTGAACACTCTAATTTCACGCCATTCAAGTCCTGTCATTGAATAATCCATATGAAGAACATCAAAATGATCTTCATAATAAATGTGATTGCCTATACATCCTGCTGATTCCTTAGCAGTAACGGAAAATCGACAGTTATCATCAAGAAACAGTGCTCTATCCTCCAAACTCTGCACCTCTTCCCATATGTTCTCCTTCAAATTCAGTTTGAAGACGAAGAACACAAGTCTCTGATGAGTAGTTCCGTCTGTTCTAACGTAAGTTAAACTTTCTTTATCATAGTGACGAAAGTATCGAAAAGACTCATCGTCGTTTTCAGGAGGATCCAAGTTGGCATGAACCATGAAAAGATCACTAAAAGACTCGATCAAGTACCTGCGACCACCACTGTCTGAAACTGGAGATGAGATCGTGTAAACAAGATCCAATGATGAACTGAACACTGCAACAAGCCCCGACCTTTCAAGACCATACCATTTCCCTTCATAGAAAGCAACATCCTCGTACTTGAAACCTCGTCCCTCATTGATCAAAGTCCACTTCTTGTCACGATCTTTCATGTAGAACATAGTCCCACCATTGTATAGTCCCACCATGACATCTGAAGTGGAAGACAAAACTACCCTGTTGACATTAAGAGCACAAAGTTCTTGTCTTTGTCGATAACGCCAATAATCGGCGCCGTAGTTTACCAATCGCGGAGCGGGAAACTTCGAACGGTTGTTGAATCGAATGCTATAAGCTCTGGTAATCTCTGTGACCCGATAATCCAACAAGTTCAGATCTTTGGGTAGCGTTTTTGGAGAAAACCCAATGTGCCTAACCGGCTCAAATGGATTCAACAGACCCAATTTCCCATCTTTTTTGGCTTTGACCCTGATCAAAAGGGCTTGATAAGGAGCCTCAGGTCGGGGTTCTAACGGTTCGAGAAGGTAAAAGGAACTGTGTTCGAGGGAAAAGAAGCCTCGCCGGTTCCGGGGAATTGGGTCGTCGGAGGAAATGGGGAAGGGGAGTTTTGAAGGGAAAGCTGGAGTCTTGCAGCGTTTGACGGAGGACCGCCATGATTTGCAGACACCCCTGAAGCGAAGAAAGTCAACGGAGTTGAGACAGTTGGCTATTGAAGCCAAGAGATCCTTTGGAAGTTCTGTCCACGAGAATGTACTCATTTTTTGAGTTTCAATTTCTGAATTCTGATTCTTCTCTTCATGGACTTGGAAAGCACTCATCTTTATATGCCATTAACATGTGGAAGGAGTTGACATTTTTCATAAAACTTGGAGATCACTCATCTTTGTATACAACTGTTTAATGACTTGGATCACACTCTATCTTTGTTATGTTAATATTAGTATATAGTAGGATTTTGCATTGTTTATGACTTGGAGAACGCTCTTGATGCTGGAATAATAGTTCCTGACCTTATTTTTATTTAATAAAGAGGTGTGGTTCAGCTCGAGCTCGAACTCGACTACCTTAGGTTCGATAAGGTCTTGAGTAAGGTCCACTCTCATATAAAAATTATCAAGCCAAGCTCGAGTTTAGATGATTTTAACTTCGGTCTATTTTCACTTTTTTTAAATATACTCTTTATCATTATGGGACCTCAAAATTTGGATATTCAATTTATCAATCCAATAATTGAATCCCAAAAACATATATGTAACCTCTAACTTTAACCTAATGGAATCGATTTAACACATTACAGTGGAATGACCAAAGGTCCAGC
>JAOQMP010000001.1:808735-819609 GCA_027563575.1 Erythroxylum pedicellare
TTCAACAACCAGTTGAACAATGGACTCTACAGGAGAATGTTGGTGCAACATTAAGAAGAAGAACAAGAAAATCAGCTATTACTAATGATTATGTTGCGTATTTACTTAGAATCTGACTACAATATGGGAGCCAAAAATGATCCTAAAACCTTTTCACAAGCCATAAGTTGCAATGAATCAAATTTATGGTACAATGCTATAAAGGAAAAAATGAATTATATAAAGAATAACGATGTTTGGGATCTTGTTGAGTTGCTTAAAGGAGCAAAGCCCATAAGTTGCAAATGGGTATTTAAGACAATAAAGACCTATTAGGTAACATTGAGACATACAAGGCGTGACTCGTTGCCAAAGGATTTACTCAAAAGGAAGAAATCAATTACATAGATACATTTTCTCCTGTGTCTAAAAAGGATTCACTTCGTATAATTTTACCATTGGTTGCTCTCTTTGATTTAGAATTGCATCAAATGGACGTAAAAATGGCTTTCTTAAATGGTGACCTAAAGGAAGAGGTTTACATGAAACAACTAGAAGGATTTTCCTCTACTAATGGTGAGCATTTGATTTACAAGCTTAAAAGATCCATATATGGATTGAAACAAGCATCACACCAATTGTATTTGAAATTCCATGATATTATCTCATCATTTGGTTTTAAAAAACGTCATGGATCAATATATATACCAGAAGGTTAGTGGGAGTAAAATTTGTTTTCTTGTATTATATATGGATGACATATTACTTGTAACTAATGATAGGGGTTTGTTATATGATGTGAAACAATTTCTCTCTAAAAATTTTGAAATGACGGATATGGATGATGTGTCTTATGTCATTGGCATTAAGATACATCGAGACAGATTCCGTGGTATTTTTGGTTTGTATCAAGCAACCTATATTAATAAAGTTTTAGAGAGACTTCAGATAAAAGATTGTTCACGTAATGTAGCACTCATTGTGAAAGGGGATAGGTTCAATTTAGACCAATGCCCTAAAAATGATTTTGAAAGGGAATAAATGAAAAACATTTCACACGCTTCTGCAGTCGGAAGCTTGATGTATGCTTAGGTTTGTAAAAGACCTGACATTGCATTTGTTGTTGGAGTGTTAGGCAGATATCAGAGTAACCCAAGATTAGATCACTAGAGAGCTACAAGAAAGTATTAAGATACCTTCAAGGGACCAAAGATTACATGCTTACATACAGACGCACCGACAATCTAGAGGCAATAGGGTACTTAGATTCAGATTTTGTTGGATGTGTTGATTCACGAAAATTAACATCAGGTTATATCTTCATGTTTGCCAATGGAGTCATATCTTGAAGGAGTGCCAAGCAATCTTTTATTGCTACTTCCACCATGAAGGCTGAGTTTGTTTCTTATTTTGAGGCTACATCATATGGTATATGGCTAAAGAGTTTCATATATGGGCTTAGACTTGTAGATTCCATTTCTAGGCCGATATATTGTGATAATTTAACTATTGTTTTTCTAGCTAAAAACAATAAGAATGGTAGTTGAAGTAAACACATCGTCATCAAGTTTTATCTATTAGGGAACATGTTACTGACAAGAAAGTGGTCATTGAACACATTAGCACCGAATTAATGATAGTTGATTCTTTAACAAAAGGCATGCCACCAGTGAAGTTCAAGGATCATATTGTTAGAATGTGATTGAGTTCCATTATATAGTTTTCATTGCATAGACAATTTATTTTCATGAAATTCTTATAATATTTTCTCATATTATGGTGCACATTATTGAGTTTTGAGAAAATTGATTATTTTAGACCTGGAATAAACATAGGGTTTATTCATTAAGTAATGTTAACACATTCAGTTGATACAATAATATTATACCGTAATATATGGAAGATAATACTCAACTACTAGAGGACTTATCGTCATGATTCATATGTTATACTTAGATCGGATTAGGATTTGATACCAAGTTAAACATATGGACCAAGTGGGAGAATGTGAGAACCTTTCATATTCTTGCTGTAGTAATGGTCCAAATGTTAAGCATTTAGAGGGTATTCAATTCTTGGTTTTATGGTAACTTTTATAGTGATTGGTGGAAGCACATTCATATAGGTTTTTTCTCTGAATTTGGGTCCAAAAAGCTTGTGTTCTCTACTGTTAACATACACCATCATATTTGGGAATTGAGAGCTTAGAAGAATTCCAAAAATACATCTCTTCCAAAGCAAACAACAATGGCAAGAGGTAATTTTGTTTTTTCCACATTTATTTTATTTGCTTATTCTAATGTATATTATTGTTGAATATATGTTAGAATGTGCGTACAAATGATTTAAAGTTTTGATCTTGAAAGAGAACAATAAGAATTTATGGTTATTTTTTTTCTTTTTGGATTGTTTTGTTTTCTATCAAACGTGTGGAAGTTCCGATGATATATTAATTTAAGGGTTCAATATATTCCTAATATTATAACTTCAATACAATAAGAATTTTATAATTTAAATTACTAACTTATGTTGTATTATAGTTTTTATGGTCCAACTTAGATTAATAGGTTAAATTGACGATTTTAATAAATTAATAAGATAGTCGTAAAAAAGGACCCCATAAAATTTAGTTCTTATCTTAAATTATTAATGTCAGATTATAAATATGTGTAATCAAATTCTTTATTAAAATTAAAATTTATATAGAATGTATTTTTAATTTATATATTTAATTTATAATAAATTTTTTGTTAACGAAATATGTGTTTATTGAATTTTGAGTACACTTTATAAATTCATATAAAATTTATCAATTAAATGCATCAATTTATTAATATCTCTTTCAATTAATTTACATGTAATTGAATTTTCTAAGGTGGATTAAGGATCCATTCCTCCTTATGAACTCCCCTTCTATGTCTAAACTAATTTAGGGGATCATAAAATTTATTCCAATCTAACTTAACTTAAAGTCAGAATTAACTATTAGATTAAGTTGATTGAACTTCATATTAATCTCAATCTTCTACTATAAAAAATTTTGAATTTTAAGTTAAGCTTGAACTCGGATTTTACAGTTCAATCTAACTCGAATCTTAATTATATTAAAAGTAATTTTATTTTATTTTCAAAAAAACTATGTTTCTTTAACAATAAAGGATATTTAAGAAAATGAGCCCAAAGCCCAATTCGGCTGGTTCCTAATTCTTATATTGAAAGTAGAAAGACAATGAAAAGAAAAGTGATTATACAAATAAATGCGTCCATCACAAAACTTACAAGAATTAGACTTTTAGACTTAAATTTATCCAAATAGAATTTGAAATATTTAATATTTTTATAACAATTTTAGACTTTTGAACTTGACATTAATTAAACGAAATTTGGACCATTTAATATTTCTCTAAAAAAATTAAACTTTTAAACCTAACTCAATTCAATTAAACTTAACTTACCTCAATTGTGCTTCAATTAAAGTCTAATTGGACTTGAATTTAATCCAATTTGCCAAAATCCGATTGAGTTTTGAATCGCTCAAAGTTCGATTAAACCCAAACTCTGGTCAAAATTCTCAAATCCAATTGGACTTTGAACCAAAGTTGGGCATTAAAAATTTTGGGCTGTTAAAGCCTAACTGGACTTGAATTTAATCCAAACTGCTAAAGTTTGATTGATCTTTGAATAGCTTAAAATTCGATCAAACTCAAACTCAGGTCAAACCTCTCAAACCCAATTGGACTTTGAACAAAAGTTGGGCTGTAAAAATCTTGGGCTAAATATGGGCTATAGGGACCTGAACCTGGCAAGCTCTATTGCTGTTCGTTGGCTTTCTATCTATAGATGGAACAAATTTATTTGTGTGTGAAATTTAAACACTAACCTTAAACTTTGAATCTATAATCTTATAATCATTACAATGACACTGATATTTTCACTATGTTTATGATGTATATGGAATAGTAGTAGATATCCATAAGCTCTGGTTTTGCAGGATTTTTCTAGCTGATATACAAACATTGCCTGTCATCAAATTTCCTTTCCAGCTATTGAAGTCTACACTCAAACTTCCAACATTATCCGGGTCTGGTCCGGTCCCCTCCCATCCCTGAAAAACTGCAAACTCAAGACTTCTTGATACCTAAAGTGCAGAGACAATGGTGGTAGATCCTATTTTAACTCAAACCAAATCGTCCTGAGGTACTAGGATGACCTGATCATGTATAAAGGCTACAGCCAAAACTGTTACAAAATAGGATGGAATGAGGCGAGTTCTTATCGAAATCAATAACCCCGGAAGTGAATGTAAGATCAGGATGGAAACTTCTGAGGTTCTTAAACAGATTTCAGTAGCTGAGCTCATGATGATATGTTTAGATGCTGATGATGCTTCTAAACTTTTAAATCACATACTGGCAGGATCAAAATTTAGCCTGAGCTAATCACATGGATAAAGATACATCAACTTCTGCTATATGCAGAAGCTAAACCAATCTGGAGAAGAGTATATGCGATTGAACTAGTCTCTACGCCAAATACAGCTACAGCTCGAGCAAAAGGCTCACCTCTGTACATCTCGACCTTGTCACTCGTATTAGATTAATTTCAACCCCCATAGAACTCTACCTAAAACCCAGAAACCAAGTTGTTCGTATATACCGCTCAAATATTTACCACGTCACCTTTGAGTATTATAACTTTCTAGGCTAAAGAAGTCCGTGGTATAATTCATATTACCACCAGCCATTCTCTGAAACAATCTGATTTGTTCAGATTGTATGTCAGAGTTGAAAACCAAGCTCGACCCAACTCTCATTCCATTTGTCAGATCTGCCGAATATGAGCTTTCAAATGCTCTGAGAACCTGAGAAACATCAGTGGGTTGAGAATATTATATACTTGCATCATCCTTAAATTTCTTCAATATAACGCTACTTGGATCTGCATAATCAGTACAAACTACCTGACTCATCCTAGGCCTCATAGCAGCCGAATGTCGAACACAGGCAGCAGCAGCCTTCATCATCCTCAACATTTCACTTTCAATATAGTTCTTTCCAAGCCTTGGATCTACTAAACCATCAATTCCCTCACTCTCTTGGACATCATTTAGCAAAGGTCGAGCCTGAAACAAAATTTTGCCCTTGGATGAATAAAGCATGAAGTTGAGAAATAAAGCTTTTATTCAAAATTCATAGTTTTGCGAATCCCTCTACTATGTTTTATTCCATTCACATATACCTTTGCTGTTTCCCATCAACAGTACCTTGTTTATTCAAAGTTCGCATAGGTTTGGTTTGTTCAACTCAAAAAGTATGTTTTTGATTAAAAACATAGATCCATAAAAAGAGCAGGAAGCCCAACTTCACATTCAGTAAACAAAATCACACATTGCTATTACTAAAACTTTTCCAGATAGAAGCACCTGACGCTAGATTCTCAACAAAATCCAACAGTCTAAACAAGCAAAAGGATTCTTAACTGTCAATGTCATTAACGACTGAACATATGTAGAAAAGTTTAAGTTTGATTTCCCAAAACAGGAAAATGCTAACTAGTAGAATAAAATAATAGTTTACCCATTCAACAAGACTCTCATCTCCTAACGGCTGTGTAGTATCCACTGGCTTCCGACCAGTGATTAACTCCAAAAGCACTACCCCAAATGAGAAAACATCTGATTTCTCCGTTAATCTGCCGGTTGATGCATACTCAGGTGCCATGTATCTGAAAACCAAGAAAAGTTTCACACTTAGGCATGGAAGAATAAATACCATCCCCAACTACCATTTTGATAGTCCAAACCTCCAAGCACATTGAAACAAACATCATATAAGCTACTTACCCAAAAGTTCCCATTACACGTGTTGTTACATGAGTATTTGCATCAAAAGCCATTTTGGCAAGCCCAAAATCTGAAACCTGAAAAGCCGAACTTATGAAGGTTAAAGCATAACCTACTTTAAATGGCCCAAAAATCTGGTAAAGGGAGTAACTTTTTATACCTTAGCTTCAAACTTGTCATCTAAAAGAATATTTGATGACTTGATATCCCTGTGAATAACACGAGGATCACCTACACGCACAACAGTCAAAGAAATAAACAACACTTGCCAAAAGCTAAATCCTTACAAAACTACATATCATTTTCGGACATGGCATGTTGCACCAATATGGTGACAAATTCTTTTTCTATAAAATATATGCACACCTTAATCTGTTCAGTATTCACATATTCTACAATCATGTAAAGCTTGCCATATATTTTTGATGGGAGTACTCAACACTGTGTTATGGATATTCAAAACTCTAATTATAGAAGACTTGGTCTTGGCAATTTGGAAACAGTGTTTTTAATTTATCTTTTCCTTGTAGCCCTTATAGGAAAGAAAGGAGAAAGAGGACTCTGTTTGATATATCTGAAGGGTCATCAAATACTAGACATCTTCCTTCTGCAAGCCTGAATTCCATCAAAGTAGAAATAAATGTACGGTGTACCTTAGATCTTATCCAGTGTCCAATATCAACACAATTTGATTGCCAATAAAAGCTAGTATCTTATAATTTCAGGATACATAATAGGCTAAAAGAAGAAACAAGCAAGAAAGGTCCTGAAGATATGACACTATGAACACAAATATCAAATTGGCTATCAAAATGCCAATGATATACTTACAATCTTCATGGAGATAAGCTAGTCCACGAGCTGCACCAAGTGCAATCCTAAAGCGTGTTGCCCAGTCCAGCCCTGGCCCACCTTCCCCTACAAAAATTTAATAATATATTGCACTAGTCTGACCAGCTACAGTAAATAATACTTCAAACAAGTTTTAACTAACCATGAAGATGGAAATGAAGGGTATTGTTAGGCACATAGTCATATAGAAGCAATCGTTGGCTCTCAGAAATGCAGTAACCCACAAGTGAAACCAAGTGGCGGTGGTGTATGCGACTAATAATCTCAACTTCAGCTTTAAACTCCCGCTCACCCTGACCTCCCCAAATATTAAGCTGTTTAACTGCTACCTCTCTCCCATCTGGCAAGCAACCTTTATAAACAGAACCAAATCCACCTGTCCCCAAAAGATTCTGTGATGAAAATCCATTTGTGGCTTCGACTATTTCTTCATATGTAAACCATGTCTTTGAACTGTCTAATCTGTCGGATTGTGTTGGTGAAATGACTATGTCACTGCTAGAGCCACTTCCCATTAAGGGAGCAGGAGATCCCATCTTCTTTAAATTTGACTCTGGATAGAAAGTTCCGAAGCCTTCAAACTCCAATAAATGACACTACTGAAATGACATATGCCTAATGAAGCTAAAACAAATTACCTACCAATATAATGCCACTAGAATTCATAATCGCAGTTGCTTTTATTACAAGAATTTGATTATCGTAACTCCTAATCTGTCACATGCAGTATCAATGGTGAAGGACATATTAGATGTTACCTATAAGGTACTTTTGAATATTTTATTTGTTCATTAGCTAGAGCTCATACCATCAATAAGTAGCCTCATAACAGGGTAAAGAGTATTAATTCATGACTAAGCAAAACATTTACCTGATGAATAGGCAGGCATAATATAACCTCCGTTGCGTCCTGAAGCTACCTTTCTCCACTTCATGCACCAGATACCCAACCCAATCAGGATGAGAATTATTACTACTACAGACACGCTGATAGCTGCAATAACTCCAACACCTATACCATTGCTATGTCTGGATTCTGAATTTTCTTCCAGAGTGGGATTCACAAATGGAGAAGGAGAAGGTGGTGGATGAAGGAAAGAAGAAGGAGATCCCAACCTTAATGGTGGAGGTGGGGGCAACGGCCTTGGAATAGATTTTGATGGTGGAGGAGCTGGGAGTGGATTTCTAGGAGTAGGGATAGGTGGAGGAGGCGCATCCTTTGTAGGAGTTGATGGTGGGGCTGCGGGTGAATTGCTAGGTGGTTTGGGTGGTGAAGATGCAGGTGAAGCAGGTGATGGCGAATGTGTTGATGATGCAGGTGGAGGTGGACTGTTGGGTGGATCTGCTCTTGGTGGTGGAGGAGAGCTTGGTGGTGGTTCTGGTACAGGTGATTGAGGTGAATAATGTGGTGGTGGTGAATGTTGTGGTGGTGGAGCCGATGTTGCCGGTGAAGGGGAGCTCTTTGGTGTATTTATTACCGGTGTTGGAGGTGACTTCTCTGGTGGTGGAGCTGATGTTGGTGGTGGAGGAGAAGAAGTTTGTGGTGGTGGAGGAGAGGTCGGTGGTCGAGGAGAAGAAGTTTGTGGTGGTGGAGGAGAGGGCGGTGGTCGAGGAGAAGAAGTTTGTGGTGGTGGAGGAGCGCGCCTTGGTGGAATTTTAACTGCTGGTGGAGGTGAATTATATTGTGGTGGAGTTGATGGCTGTGTTGGAGTAGGGTTTGGTGGCGTATTTGTTATAGGCGGTGGGGGTGAATTCTGTGGTGGAGTTGATGTTGATGGTGGTGGAGAGCTTTGTGGTGGATTTGTTACTGATGGTGGAGGCGAAGTTCCTGGAGGAGTAGGTGGAGGCACAGGAGGAGGTTTGCTATCTGGTGAACTCGCTGACATTGGGGATTGTGGTGAAATTGACATTGATGGAGGGGCAAAACTAGGTGGTACAAGATCTGTCGGCGCTAATGGTGGTGTTGGTGATGGTGGGACACTAGGAGGGGGAATAGGTGCAAGAACTGAAGGAGGTTCAGGTGGTGGTGATGGTGATGGTATTGCAGTAGGAGATGTATTTGGAGATGTGGTTGTCATCAATACTCATCCAATCTTTCTATGTTTCCCTCTAAGATCATATAATTCATCAATGCAATACAAGAATTTCACAAAATTCTCAATTCATTGAGCAAGCAAAAACTGAAACAATCTCAAAGATCAACCTCAAATACAAACTCAGATTTCCAAACTTCGGAATTGCAGATAAGAAAAGCACCAAACTTCACCAACCAAAGCGTAAACTTAAAAAAACATACTTCAGAACTCACTAACCCCGATGGAACCAAACCACCATGAATCGATAAACTGATTCCAGTAAGTATCCAAGTTTCTGTGCTAAACCCAGATCACAAATCCCAGTTTCAAGTAAAACCCTCGAACCATTTATCACTCTAAAACCAGAGAAAAACGATTAGCTCCAAACCGCAACCCTACATCAACTTCCAAACTATAATCCAAGTACCACTCAGATTACTACACCAAGACTAAAACCAATATAAGAACTTTCTATCAATTAGCCATCCAGCATCACGAGTGTACAGAACATCAGAGCGTTAACACTCCCTACTGTCGGTTAACAAATGCACCAAAATCTGTATCATCGAAAAGCAACCAGATGCCAAAAAGACGTAAAGATTTCAACTTTCTTTTGCCACGTCTCTGGATTCTTCAAACAAATCTAACCCAGGCAAGCTCAGATGGCTCTTATAACCTTTGACCCTCTCTTTGCTAAAAACACGGAATGTGGGTCCTCAAAGTCAAACCGGATTACGCCAGCCAGACCCAGTTTGTTGTGTTTTCAAATTCAAACCGGATAACAGAATCATTACCAATATCATGCACGATTGTTCTCTAAGATTCATTAACGAACTTGCTTCATGTTGACGTTTAGTAACCATAAAAAGACATGAATGGTTGTGATTAGTATAAATAATGAAAGATTAGAAGCCATAGATTTGGTAAAAAGCCCAACTTGTCAGATTCTTTTTCTTTGTTTATTACCTTAAAAGATTGTTTCTTTACGTCCAAAATGACAAAGATTTTGTTAAGAGTTAAATACTCCTTTTCTGCTAACAATTCATTTTTTAGTGATTTTCCCACTCAATACTAATTAAAAGTAATAATGCAGATTAGTTAACTTTTTCGGATTTTACGACTCAGCGAAACTTTAATAACTTTTTCGGATTTTGCGTTTCAGCGAAATTTAATTAAACGAATTATCATACTTGATGGATTTAAGAAAATTTAATTAAAATAGTCTATTAAACGAATTATCATAAACAATAATAATAAAAAAAGGAGAATTGCATCATTTTATGTAATTTTGAGATAGTTTCGTTTTTATTTAACATATAATGAAAAATAATCGATATAACTCTTTAATAGATAACGACAGTCTCCCTGACTCGTCTTATTAGTTTAATTTTCGATTTGACTTTTAATATCATGATTGGTATAATGGTATAATATTATTTTTAAGAATATGGATTTAAAATCTCATTATTAAAATTTGGATTATTACGATTAATCATATGATGAAAATCAACAATTGTAGAATTTTTTATGATTTTGATATGTAATTAAAAATAAATAATATGATTTTCTTTATTTTAAAATTATATTTAATTTAATATCATGTTTATGATTGATATGATAGAATAATTTTAGTTTCAAAATTGTGATTACTACTATACAACAATTTTTAGTAAATTAAATTCATACTTATCTTTTAATTGATAATATTTGTTTCTTTTTCTAATAAACTTTCTTTAAATAAATAATTAAAATGTATAAAATTAAGCTAATTTATATCCTTGGAATAAACTGCTTAATGAAATATATATGATTCTCTTAATTCTACCTTGTGACAACATAAGCCAATTTTTATTTTGTTAAGGTGTAAATAAATATTATGTTTTAGCTCGGGTTTGATTCGGTTCAATTTAAAGGTAACGAGCTTGACTCAAGTTGATCAAGTTTTAGTTCGCATTTAGACTGTTTTTTAATTTTCAAGTTTCAAGTTAGGCTAAACTTAAATTGCCCGATCTAACTTTACCCGAAATCTTAATTTATTAAATATAAATAGTATTCTTGAGTAAAACAATGTCATTTTAAAATTTTAAATCAAAAAATAAATAATCAAGTTTAATCTGACCTAATTG
>JAOQMP010000001.1:866637-884455 GCA_027563575.1 Erythroxylum pedicellare
TTTTAAATTTTAAATCAGTTTTCGAAAAGTGGTCTGAAGTTAAAATTAAAAAAATAAATTTGATTAATTTGAATTTTATTTATGAGCACAAACTGAGTTTATATTAAAATGCTAATTATAATTTTGTGTTATTAAACTATTAATTTAAAATATATAATAAATAAATTATTATATACATCCCACAATTTATTTAATACACACTAAAAATAACCATACAGAATTGTACATCAAATTTTCTATTTTATTTATTCTGTTTTAATTCTATTTTATTAAATTTTATTTATAAATTTATAAATTTAATAGACTATAATGGAAATATCATAACCGAAAATCTACCCTTCAAAACTGACCATAAAAAACAGACTCTAAAGCGTAAAATGATGACAATGGTGCACCAAAAATAGAAAACTGTTTTAAAATATAGCGTACATAGAAAACAGTCAAGTACAGCTCATACGTTCTGATTTCTTGTCAGCATCTATCGATATGGGACTCTGAGCCAGCCAATCCCTCTTCATCTTATCATCTATCTATCTTATCGTCCCAACAACTCCTACCACTCGTAGCTGTCCCACACAACATCATTTTGTCTTCTTCGCTTCTTCCGTATATTTTATTTGATTTTGTTTGTGTTTGTGTGTCTGTATTTATTTTCAATCTCTTTTTTTTAAATATATTATTTCTTTTTTATATAAATTTTCAAACATATGTTTCATTTGGGATTTTACCATTGTAGCTAATGCTTTGCAATGTCTAAAAACTACAATTTCCAATTCTTTTATGTGAAGTTTTGTTTTGTGGGTCAACACTTTTTTAGATTTTTTATTGTAAAATATTATTAGATATTTAATTACTCAATGATTTGGTATGTTGTTTGTTTCTTTGTTAAGGATACCTTAAATTTTAAGATTTTCTATACATTGTAGTTCCAATGATTATTATGTCCTTAGTATATGTAAGTCTTGTTTGGCAATCAACGAATTGTATTAATTGTTAGATGATTCTATCGGCGATTAGCTAATGCAGATTATATCAGTTGATTTGACAAGCAGATAATATTAGCTGTTTATTATGAGTGTTTGGTAAAATTAACTGTTTAGTATTAGCTATTTATGTGTAAAATGACTTATGAGAGTGTGACTTTAAAAATTTTATCAGAACTTTAACATTGTATCTTAGTATTTTATTGAATACTCTTGTAAGAATCTAGATTTCAGTCTTGATGGTTATTGATGCAATTAAGTAAAAAAAGTGAATTTATTAATCACACAAATCTCTTATTTGTTAAGTAATTTATTTAAATTATATAATTTCTAATTCTTGTGTACATCTAAAAAATATAACATAAGATACGTCAGTATATTTTAGAAATAATGAATAATAAATGCTCTGATATTTGTTAGTAAACTAATAGAAAATAAAAAAGTCACAAAGTACAATAACTAATACCTTCCTTTATACACAAAGGAGTAGAAAATAATAAAATTAAACAACCAGACACCAGATGTTTTTTTGTTGTTTTTTACTTATGCTACAAAATATTCAAAATTTTGTTGTCAAACCATACCTTTTTCATATTTTTGGAGCTTACTCACTCTATCTGATAGAGACCCACTTCACAAAATGTAGTCATTGAGGTGGGTTTTCAAGCTTTTGACGATCTATTCAATTATAGCAAGGGCACAAAAATTTTGTTAGATAGTTGGGTAAAACTTTCATTTTTAGAGCTTTTTGATTTTCAGCTGGTTGAGCTGAATAAGTCAAACAAAGGGCATTAGCTGTTTGACATAATCAAACAGTTAAATACCCTCAAAACGCTAACATATGACTTTTCAGCCATCAACCAAATAGAGGCTTAATGTATGATCGAAAATGACTTATCTATCATGTAAGACTACGTAGCATTAAACCTTCTTAGATCCTGCATTTAGTGGGACTCTCACTAGATGTTATTATTGTTATTGTTATATCTAATTAGTTGGAAATTACATGTGTATGAAGTTGGGAAAAATTACAATTTAACATAATTATTTAAAGTTTGAACTAATATTGTAAAATTGAATAAAGTTTATTTTTTTTAAAAAATAAACTCTTTTAAATGACAAGAAACTTAAAAAATTTATAACAAAAATACAAAGTTGATATTCTTGTGATGTACATAAAACAAAAATCTTAAATATATATATATAATAGTTATAAATTACTCGATATGAATAACAAGTTTGGACAATAATTTCAATTAAACTTATTAGACATTAATAGATTTGAAAATTTACAGACTTAATTCAAAATAGTAAAATTTTAATTTTAATTTTATTTCTAAACTTAATTAAATTCAAATACCCATAATCAACTTCTTTAAATACAATTTAATTAATTTGTTTCAATATAATTTAACTCAATTTTCATAATAATTAAAAAATATTTTTTAAAAACCAATCCCAAGGTGAAGTTTTTGGGACGTGATTCTCTGTCCCATTTATTGTGTACCAACCCTATCTCCTTTAATCTCAACCTTCCATTTATGTGCTTTGTCCCATTTTTTGTGTACCAACCCTATCCCCTTTAATCTCAACCTTCCATTTATATGGGATGAAAGGTTGAGATTAAAGAGAAAATGATTGGTACACAAAAATTAAGACAGAGAATCTGAGGGAAGTTTTCGTACCAGAACTATAATAGAATGAATGTTCCTTATTGTATGCATGCACTTTTTGCATGATCTTTAGAAATGATTACATTTTCTGTTGTCACGAGTATGTAAAGTATTTAATGATATTGAGCTTAATTAATCTGAAAGAATATTAAATAGTCTAGTTTATGCTTAAAAAATACAAATTAATACATTTTAAAATTTTCAAAAATTAAAATAACAATAAAATATTATTTTTATCATTTTAATTTGCAATTTTTCTTATTTCTTTTCCTATATTTTTTAATTTTTATTTAATTTTGGTGGAACTCATTATGAAATCAATAATGTCCACACACCCTATACCATAAGATTGACGGTGTAGGATGTCTAGCCTGTCCACGTAATTTCGTATTTTCTTTTTTTAAAAATTTGTTTTATTCTATATATATATATATATATAGATAAAATCTCAAATAAATATTATTACAAAATTGCCATAAATAGTTAAATAAAAAAAATCTTCAACAAAACAATTTCTTTATTAAATAAAAATAAAATTGCGTACGTCTTATCGACAATGAAAGGGTAAAATTGTCTACTCAAATATATCTTAAGTAGGTTCTAGGAAATCGTGAAAAGGACAAAACGGTAAATTCATTATCAAGTGACGCCAAACGGTTTTGCCTATAAAATGAACATTGCATGTCCTGAAACGAGAAGAAAAGAGATACATAAAGAGTAGGCGATTTCGGTGAATAAGATTTTCTAGGGTTTCGTTTATCGCTTTATCGTGTTAGATTCCTATTGGTACGCCGCCAATCTCTTGCTCTTTCCTTGCGTTTGTTTGATTAATTTTGTTCTGCAGATTCCTTATTTTTTCTTCTGTTTTCTCAGGATCTGTTGCTGATACTCACCGCTGGGTTGATTGATTGGTTTCTGGGTGGCTGTTCTGAGGATTTCTGATTTGTTTCGTGTTTGTGAGTATCTTGTCTCTTGGTTCTTCATTATTTATTTATTTTTCTCTAGATGTCTTATAAATCTTAAAGGTTGTTTCTTTTTTGTTTCTCCTGAAGGAAAAGATTGTTTCTTTTATCGTTTGAGCGTGTTGTCAGGTCGTGCTTCTCTTTCCTTTTGTTTTATGAATTTTTTTACCCTTATGGGTTGATATCCTTTGGGGTTTTGGAACTTTGTGGCTTTGTTTCTCGCGTTATTCTTGATTGAAGGTTGTAGTCTGTGTATATACATGCGTATGATTGTTTTTTATTGTCAAGACGAGTTGCAGGACTCGTTTTTCATGCTTGTTTGATTTGTCAATATTTTTTGGTAGATTTTGTTGTTCTGTTTTTGTTTTCTATTCTTTTCCTTCGATTTTATATTAATCTTTGATTTTTGTAAAGTTGTTTTTAGGAAAATTTTTACTGTTATTACTAGTTTGGTGCTGTATTTGGTTTTGACTGGAGCTTAACAATTGGAAAACTCTCACCCCTCATATGAAGATGATTGTACTTCTGTTTCTAATTATTTGATGCGAGTATGATTTTGATATCCGCGGTGTTGTTTGCCATTTGTGATGTGATATTGAAAGTGGTCTGTTTATCATTTTGATACTCTAGCTTGGAATAGGATGTAATCTTGTATTTGTGAATATGTGTCTTATTTATGTTTGCTAGTTTTCTGAATTTCAATGCATTTATTTTGTGACCTGAGCAGGTTAAGAGTGAATGATCTAATGGAGTCAAAAGGTGGGAAGAAGAAGTCTTCTAGTAGTAGTAGTAAATCCGTATTCTACGAAGCTCCCCTTGGTTACAGCATTGAAGACGTTCGACCTAACGGAGGAATCAGGAAGTTCAGATCTGCTGCGTACTCCAACGTAAGTAGTTTTAGCACCCAATTTTTTGTTGGTGTTTTGCATTTTTACCGGAGATGAATTCTCACTAATTACTTCAAAAATTACTTCACATTTTGCAGTGCGCTCGCAAGCCATCCTGAGTTTTGCTGATACTGCTGCTACCTGACCACATAACGTGGTCTTGAAGACGTATTATAGTTGTTTAAGCTTTTAATTCTTAGTTTATTGAACTTCTTCCTCAATTCTCTCTCTACCTCTCCGCGGCTGTGGTTTCCTTGCGACTGTGATCTCTTGAAGCAGTGGTTTTTTTGGTGTTTTGAGTTCCCTCAACTTTGAATTTAATATTCCTGTTTACATCATGGCTGTCTCTGCAATTGGGTTTGAAGGTTACGAGAAGAGGCTGGAAATATCATTTTTTGAGTTGGGTATCTTTGCTGACCCTGAAGGAAAGGGCCTCCGATCCTTGTCAAAGGCCCAGTTGGATGAAATTCTGGGACCGGCTGAGTGCACAATTGTTGATTCGTTGTCGAATGAGTATGTTGACTCGTATGTGCTCTCGGAATCCAGCCTCTTTGTCTACCCGTACAAGATCATAATCAAAACCTGTGGAACAACAAAGTTGCTTCTGTCAATCCCGCCCATTCTGAAGTTGGCTGAAACACTTTCTCTTGAGGTGAAATCTGTGCGTTATACTCGTGGTAGCTTTATTTTCCCTGGAGCTCAGTCGTTTCCTCATCGTCACTTCTCTGAGGAAGTTACAGTTCTGGATAGCTACTTTGGGAAGCTCCGCTCAGGTAGCAAGGCTTATATCATGGGTGGGTCAAACCAGCCACAGAAGTGGCATGTTTATTCTGCATCTGCAGATACAGCAGTCTCCTATGACCCAGTTTACACTGTTGAGATGTGCATGACCGGCTTGGATAAGGAAAAGGCTTCTGTCTTTTATAAAACTGAATCATCTTCAGCGGCAGGGATGACTGTTAATTCTGGAATAAGGAAGATCCTGCCAGATTCCAACATTTGTGATTTTGAGTTTGAACCTTGTGGTTATTCTATGAACAGCATTGAAGGAGATGCTATTTCAACCATTCATGTGACTCCTGAAGATGGTTTCAGTTATGCAAGCTTTGAGATGCATGGATATGATCTTAGAGATGTGAATCTTAAGCTGTTGGTGGATAGGGTGTTGGCTTGCTTCAATCCAAGCCAGTTCTCCATTTCTGTTCATGCTGATCTTGGTTGTAAACAACTTGAAATGACCTGTTCATTGGATGTTAAGGGATTCAGTCGCGGAGAAAAGAGTTTTGAAGAGCTTGGAATGGGTGGTGCCATTGTCTACCAGAAGTTTGTCAAGGCATGGGACTCTGACTCGCCCAGATCAACTCTAAAATACCTCTGGAAAGAGGGAGAAGAGGAAGAAGATGCATAGCACAGCATCTATTAAGCATTTCTGTTTGTGTGTTACTGTTCTGAATAAACAGAAGTAATGCTATGTAGAGCATTACCTCGTATGGTGTCTCTGTTTCCTGTGGTGTTACTAAATAAACTGTCCGGTCTTATATCTGGACATAAGGTTGATTGTCAATTAGGTCTTTGGTTTGTCTATGTTGTCTGAAACTCCATATTATAAATAAAAAGTCTGGCTTTATTTCCGGGCATATTATATTAGAAAATCCTGCATATTATATTAGAAAATCCTTGCCGCTCCATTGTATGGAGCTTTGTATCTTTTATTTTACTCATGCCATAGATTATCCTGGTCAAGCAGCTAGAAAGCTTTATGTTTGTGGTTAGATGGATGTTAATGAAATTAATTAAGCATATAATACTGATGTTTCAACAAGTGGCTGTAGTTTAGTGGTTAGAATTCTACGGCCCCAGCAGCCACAAATTGGCCTTCGTTTTCCATTTTCTTCGGTTCACATTACCATCAAAATGGTGTTGTTCATTGACCTTAAAGTAAAATCGTCAAACTTGAAATGCACCAACCAATCGGGATCTTTTAAATATGGTGAGACTCGAGAAAGATGAAGACGGACACAAGTTTAGTTTTGCCATTTTGGGTTAGTTGTAGTGTTCTTTATAAACAGAACTTTCTTAGAATGGACATAGTTTGTTGGAACTATTGTGTAGCAGATCATAGTTGGCTGTAAATTTGAAATTTGTCCATTCTAATTACATCATCATGATGAATTTCTAATCTTTGTCAAACATGGTTTCCAATCATCATCATGGCTTGTTCACTTGTAGCTTCAGTAATCAATTCCACTTTGATTTGTTTTATATACTTTGGCCTATTTTGACAAACAGCTGGTCGCTAATGTTAATTTCTGAAGATTCTTTCTAAGTGGAGGAATATCTTGGTCATGACACGCTTTGTGCAATACAGGGCTTGATATGATCTTCATATTACGGTTCCTTTTGTCGAGAAGATAAGGTGTTTGTGATTTGGTCATCCTTGTTCTTCAGAAAATACAACTTGGTAAAAGATTGTAGTAACTTGCTGCAACTGGGCCTTGGCTAGATCCATTATTGTCTTACTGGAACTTTGAGAATACACGCTTTGCTCTGATATTCGTATGGTGGATACTTGTCTTCACTTGCCTATGATTTCTGGGACCTGGGACTGTAAATTCTTGAACCTATGGAAACAAACAACATTACTCGCATAACTGGTTCTGTTTTTCTTTTTGGAGCTCCTCCATATTGCTAAAGCACTGATTAAAGTTTATAAAGTAAAAGGTTTTTATTGGCTAATCTTTGTTTCACATCACTTTTTCCCTTTATTTTTTAGTCAATATCTGCTTTATTTTTGCATGATTTTTTGTCTCACAATTGTTGCTTCACTTTTCTTTCTTGAATGCTTCTAAAACATGTTAAATCACATCTTTAACAAGGGTGTGATAAAAGACAGATTTGAACTGTAATCTTCACTTTGAGAGGCTAAGATCCTCCTTTGCCCTTCCCTAACTATTCCTAGGATTGGTTTAAAGCTCTAAACCACTGTTAGTTTTACGTCTTTAATCACTATTTAAAGTTGAGTGACTCCCAGCAAAGCAAAGACGTGACAGCAAGAATCAACTTTGAATATGGGATTGTGGAGCTCTTGGAAAGCCTGAAATTAGTCCCTGTAAGGGTTCCTGGTCTTTCACATTATATTGATACTGTATGCCTGGGATAGAGCTCATGTTCATACGACTTGCTCCAGCATTGTTCTATCAGCTGTTTATGACATTAATGAACAATACTAAATGTAGCCCATAAGAGGAAGAGGAGCTAAACAAAGGAAAGGGGAGAGCAGGTCGCCATTGCTTTTCTCAGTCTCTTTTCATTTGGTGGTATTAGGAATTTATACAGAATGCAAACTCCATTGTATGGTCTTAAATGGAAAAGACAAAAGTATGGCTTGCGTGTGAGGTATCCCTAGCTTTTAAAGTGCCAACTTTTTAAAAAGAGAATATGTTCTTCTTCTGCCCTCTGTTATACGGAAACCTCAGTATTGCTTCGAAGTGCTAGGGAATTGCCAATCTAGTGTTAAAAGAACCTTATCCATGTGAAGTGCACTGTTACATTTTCTGCTGATGTGACAATACTGCATTTTTGCTGGAGTTCAGAATAATCTGCTTGGTTGCTGATAAGTTTGATGAATGATATTCTGGGGAAGTATGCAAGAAGTTGCTGATTCTCTATACTGATTGAGCTACTGCTGTTGCTGCTTCTCTTTTCTTTATAAATATTAAGATCAAAGATGTATTCAGGCCAAATTAGGTGTAGTAATTTACATCTCTAGATGAGTTAAAAGACAAAAGGAGTCTGAATATATTGAGCTTAGTTCTTCTATGCATGAATTTAACCTTAAGTGTTTTAATGCTGCTAAGACATTGCATAGATCTAGTAGGCCTTGCACCTTATAATTAGTGCTCCACTAGATAAGTTGAACAAAGATAGGTTTTTTTTTTCTTTATAAGACAGGATTTTTACTTTTTTTCTCTATCAAACCCTCCACGATACAGTAGCCTGTGACAGGGTAATATATAGAATGACATAGGAGATTGAGATCATTACTTACTGGTTCTCTGTATTAGGTATGAAGCCACAGTGGGGTGATGGAAATTTGGTCAAAGTGATTGGACTATCGTATGGGTTTTGAGAGCTGTCAACCATTTGGAGATTTTTTGATGTCTTTATCATTTTCTTTAATATCGGTGAAATCCGCATCTGCTTTTTTTTTTTTAAAACATATGTATCAGGTAGACTATTAGGTATATGAAATGTTTGTAAAACCACTTGAAGATTTAGTAATTCGGAGTTGAGAGCAGGTTCAATCTAAGTAACTCTTATAGGCTCTAACTTTGCAGCTCCCTTCACTACCACTCGATTTTTCAACCTTTTAAGTTGGAAGGCTCTTGAAAAGGGCTTGTTTCTCTACTTGGATCATTCTTCTTTATAGGCTTTACAAGTGAGAAAGGTCGAGACTTAAGTCATGTGAACTTTGTAATAGTTGTTCAAAGGACTAGATGCTCTTTATTCAAGCAAAGCAAAGTTGTAGGAAAGGAACAATTATTTCCTATTCATTTATGGCATCTCCGCTTAGTGCACAACTTCATTACCATTACCAGTCAATTTCTCTTTACAACCCTACTTGTTCTTTGACTTACTTTTGACTTGAACTCCAAGCTCCATTGATTTCAAATTTCCATTAAGTTTACTGGCAATTTGCTACCTCCTTCCAAGTGGCGCAAGAGATGAAAGAGAGGCCATGTAATGGACCCAAAGGAAGAACTGAGTTTACGAGAAAAGGACGTATCCTTGTATAAAATACAACTTTCTCACATTGGTCATGAATCCACCAAATTAAGGGCTTTGTCTAAATCCAAACTTAAAGAAAAATTTCACAACTTTATGTAAATTCTGTTTAGCTGACTGGATTGTTTTAAAGTTTCTGTTTTACTAAAGTTAAATTTTCTGTCTTCTTTGTTTTAAGCTGCGTTTTGTAGCATACTCCAGAGGTGTTTACTGATACCTAAATTATTGAGTCAGCTCCACAGAAATACACATTGAAGCTCTTCCAAATTGTGTCTTTAGTATAAGACAAATGAGGAAGATATATATGCATCTGATATACTAGATGGTATGAAGTCAACTTGTATGATAAAGCTAAAAACTAGGACAGGAGTCCCTACTTTAGAGACATCTGGAGGTAAGGTCTCTGTCAGGTGCTATTCCAGGCTAAGGACACTAGTTCCAGGACCAATTGGAACAGCATTTGAAGCTATTGTCCCTGCAAAGGCCTGAACTGCAAATGTAAGTTAATGTCTCTTTCAAGTTTATCAACTATTACTCCCTATTATAGACAAGCTTTTTGTCTGATCATCAGTAATGAACAAACCCATCTGATTAACTGATATGTTACTTCCAGCTGCTTGATGATCATGAATTATGGCAGTAATACTTTTGAATAAAGAATAAAGTTAGTTCTCATCTTTGAAGACCAAGTCAACGAGGTAAGTATAATGGTTTCTGCATTGCACGTGAACCCAGTTATAGGAAGAAGACTATAATTAGTGTGAGTTGATCATGCTTTTTCTCATGCATAAAACTATCTTCTATTTTGGTACTATACCAGCTAACTTCATGTAATGTTTGCATAGAGGGTCATCACTGTCAGTTCATTATTGGACGACAGCCAAGTCTCTGTTATACACACACACACACACACGTATATAAGTATATAGAAAGGGAGGGAAGAAGAATTGTGGAGTGGTTGAAGTGAAAAGAGGAAGCTTTTGCTTTTTAAAGTTGGCTGCTTTTGGATAGATTATAGGGGACTCTGTTGACTGTGGAGACACAATGGGGGTGTAATAGAATCAATAAAGCAGAACTCAGATGGACCATAGGAAAATATGATGTTCATAGAAAAAAAAAAAAGAGAGAGAGAGAGAGAGAGAAAAGCTACTGTGGGAAATAATAATTCAGACAACAGAAATATCATCAGGACCATTTCTGCATCGTCAGTCTCATGTTCACTCCCTCGAGATTCTCACCTTTTTTCTAATGATGTCGAAGAAGCTGAAGCCACATGAAGGAAAGAATGGAATTTTTGGGAACTTAATTCAAAGAAAATGGCAAATCTCAGGGAATGTTGGATTCCCAGAGGCCACAGTAAAAGAAGCTTTAGCAAAACCAAAGCAGAACACTTGTCCACTATCTGACACCAAAAACCTGCCTGACCTACAAAACTGATTCTTTATTGTACTAATAATAAATATTTAACAATGCTTAACTGTGTATGAAGTGCTTTACCTTTTTTATTTTCTAATATTGTCTAGGAATAGAATAAGCTACTTAGAATTATCTCCATCATTACTTTGTCTCTAAACCAATGCATGATTGGAGGAATTTTCTTTTGCAATCATCTTTTGATATTATCTAGATTTGCTTAATCTTGCTTCTAGCTTTTATATATTCCTAACTTAATACATTGATGAACCGGTGGTAGGCATGTTACCTTTCTTCAGCCTTTCGTACCAAGCCTCTGGCTTTCTTGGTTTCTGACATAAGTTGCTAGTGAGTTGGTGCAAAGTAGGCGTCTCTCGTAAAAAGCTTCTACACGTCAAAACAAGACAAAACCCATATCAAGATTGCTTCCCCAGAATCTTTCAAATATAGCACAATACACCTATCAAGACTTCACTTGTTTCTTTCTTTTTAAAACAAGAAACTGTTTTTGAAAACTGGGTAGGATCTGGGTTTGTATTTGATTCAATGGAAGGAAGGGAAAATGGCAATCTTTTTTGTTGTTTGGCTTTGTTCTACTTATGGACTTCTGCATGTGGGTTGCTCTCCCCAGAAGGTGTCAACTATGAAGGTAATTGAAGTTTTCTTGGAGTGAAAAAATGGATTTTCTTTCTGAAGTTCTGAACTAACAAGTTGATTTCTTCCAAAACTAATACAGTGGAAGCTTTGATGGGCATTAAAGATTCACTGAATGATCCTCACAATGTTCTTAACTGGGATGCAACTGCTGTAGATCCATGTAGCTGGAACATGGTCACTTGTTCACCTGATGGTCTAGTTGTTGGATTGTAAGTAGTACTAAAACACACAAGAGCTGAAAAGGATAAAAGCAGCTGAACTAAAACATCTCATTTGATTACTCATTTAAGGGATATTATCTAAAGTAGTTAACATGAACTTATTGCAGAGGAGCTCCAAGCCAAAGTTTATCAGGTACTCTTTCACCAAGCATAGGAAACTTGACGAATCTCCAACTTGTGTGAGTATTCAATCAATCCTTTTCAACGAAAGTATGCTCTCTTGTACAGTTGTTTTATTGGACAAAATATTTTCAGGCTTCTGCAGAACAACAATATCTCAGGACACATACCATCCGAGCTTGGAAGGCTTTCAAAGCTTAGAACACTTGATCTTTCTCATAATTTCTTCCTTGGAAAAATTCCTAGCAACTTGTCCCATCTACGAAGTCTTCAATATTTGTATGTTTGTAATAGTTGTCTTATCTTGACATCTTTCCCTCCCTTTTTCCAGTTTTCTTTTTCTTTTTCAAACATTAGCAGAAATCTGACTGGTATTATGTTCTTGGATTGGTTCACAGGAGGTTGAACAATAACAGTCTTGATGGAGAAATACCTTCTTCCTTGGCTAACATGACCCAGCTTACATTCTTGTAAGTGTCTTCCATGATTTTCTTCCTCAGTATTAACCATGATCATAACTTTTCATGATGTCCTCTGGCCTACTTCAATATGGGTATTGTTTGTCTTCTTAGGGACTTGTCTTACAATAACTTCAGCGCTCCTGTGCCCCCTTTTCATGCTCGAACATTCTAGTAAGTCAATTCAAAGTTGTCAGTTTTGCTTTTTTCTTTTCATTGATCTGAATAGAAATAAAACTTTTATACAATTCTTGTATTGTTTATCATAATTCAACGTTTTTGGATGTCCACAGCATTGCAGGGAACACTATGATATGTAGAACTGAGCCAGAATGTTTTGGAGCTGCACAGATTTCGCAATCTTTGTCAACGAACGATCCTCAAAGTACTAACAGCCAGTTCATGATTGTTTTTTTTTCCTGCTTTCTTTGCAAATTACATGTTCTTATGTTTTGTTAATCCCCTGTTTTTTTTTCTTAAGATTCTCAGGTTTCTGGAAACAGTAAGGGCCAGAAAATTGCCTTAGCCTTTGGCTCAAGCCTAGGATGCATCTGCCTGTTGAGTCTTGGAATCGGTTTACTTCTTTGGTGGAGGAGAAGACGCAATCAACAAGTGTTCTTTGATGTTAATGGTAAGCAAGGAAAAAAATCTTCAGAAAGTATGGTTGAAAGAAGCTAGGATGTTCTCTAATGGTTTCTTTTGAATCTTTCAGAGCAAAACCGTGAGGACTTCAACCTGGGAAACTTGAAGAGATTTCAATTCAAAGAACTTCAGGTTGCTACAAACAATTTCAGCAGCAGGAATTTGATTGGAAAAGGAGGTTTTGGAAATGTCTACAAAGGGTATCTCCAAGATGGAACAGTAGTAGCTGTCAAAAGGCTCAAAGATGGTAATGCCATTGGAGGAGAGACCCAATTTCAGACTGAAGTTGAGATGATTAGCTTAGCTGTTCATCGAAATCTCCTCCGTCTCTACGGCTTTTGCATGACGGCAACAGAGAGGCTACTAGTTTATCCCTACATGTCTAATGGCAGTGTAGCTAATCGTCTTAAAGGTATGGCTTCCATCAGGATTTGTCAGTAATTCTTCCATTTTTGCTTCAGATGCTGCCTGGAACTTGTAATATGCTGAATTCACAACAGCAAAGTGAGCTGAAATTATCTGTATCTTGTTCCTGCAGGTAAGCCAGTACTGGATTGGGGTACAAGGAAAAGGATTGCCTTAGGAGCTGCACGAGGTTTGTTATACTTGCACGAGCAGTGTGACCCCAAGATTATTCACAGGGATGTGAAGGCTGCAAACATATTACTGGACGATTACTGTGAAGCTGTTGTAGGAGATTTTGGGTTGGCTAAGCTGTTGGATCACCGGGACTCACATGTCACAACAGCAGTGAGGGGTACTGTTGGCCATATCGCTCCAGAATATCTCTCAACAGGACAATCTTCTGAGAAAACAGATGTTTTTGGGTTTGGAATCCTCCTACTCGAACTCATATCTGGCTTAAGAGCCCTGGAATTCGGGAAGTCTGCAAATCAGAAAGGAGCAATGCTTGACTGGGTAAGCAAAACATTGATGTTTTGAGGTCTTACTAGTGATAATGCAAAATCCATCCATGGCTGAGTTTAGTTTCGTTACTTACCTACAGGTGAGGAAGATCCACCAGGAAAAGAAGCTTGAGTTGTTAGTTGACAAGGATCTTAAGACCAATTACGATCGAATTGAGCTTGAAGAAATGGCTCAAGTAGCTCTGCTCTGCACCCAGTACCTTCCAAGCCACAGACCAAAAATGTCAGAAGTGGTCCGAATGTTGGAAGGAGATGGACTAGCAGAGAAATGGGAGGCTTCTCAGAAAGCTGAAGCAACCAGATCCAGAGTCAATGAGTTTTCTTCTTCAGAGCGGTATTCTGACCTTACTGAAGACTCTGTATTCCTTGTTCAAGCAATGGAGCTCTCAGGACCCAGATGACATTCTCAATAACAGAAATGACATTTACAGACTTCCCTGAAGGAACTCTATCTGTGAGAAAAACAGCTGCTTGTATATTAGCAACATTGGAGATCAAAAAGCTGTGACAAATATTGTGACTGTACAGAATCTGGACTGGAAAATGAGATATAGTTGAGTGTTACACGGTATTAAGCTCTTCTGAAATTGAAGCTTTTCCTTTTTTTTTTTGGAATTGTTCCACCAATCTTGGTTGCAATAAAAGTAATTTTTACATAGCTTCAGTTCTTCTGAATTTCTCTCTTATAGTTCTAAAGAAGATGTCATTGAAAGTACCGTGCAATCCAAAGGTGCAGTTCAAGACTACCTCCACTTCTGGAATGATAATCTAAGAGCACTTAAAATAATAGAAAAGCAGCATCCATAGCTACAGTGGGTTGAAGATAAAACTGTTTACTAATAAAACCCATTCATCAACATGAAAATTGGACGTAGTTGATTATCATTTCCACAGTTCAATTGAGGCATCTAACAAAGTGATACTCAAGTTTGCAAAACAGAGATCTAACTCTTGAATACTATCTCTTTGGTAAAAATGATCCAAAGAAAGAACAAGAAAATAGAAATCTTCTCCAATGCAGTGTAGATAAACTGGAAGATGGCGGTCAAATTGCATGAAATTGATGTACATAACTTTGAATGGTCCAATATTGGATGGAATGTTCTACAACTATTGAAGCTTCTAAACAATATTAAAATTCTCATATATCCACAAAAAGGAATCTTAGATAAGAAAGAGAAAGAAGATTTAGCAAGGAATTCACACTGCTTTAATCTTGCATGAAAAAGATTGCAGCTTGTGCAGAAGCCCGTCTAAACTGTAGCAACTCAATCAACATACTTAATCTTCTGTCTCTTACATATAAACTAAGGGCGATACTCATCATCTCAAGAACTGGTGAACTCGCAAGTAAAAATTTGATAAATTCCATCTCGTGTGGCACACCAGATATATCTGTTATCGTCACAACTTTAAGATGACTAAAAGTGCAATCTTTAGGGAATATTGTTGCCCAGAAATCCAAGTTAGGAGCTTCTGTGGTAGCCACTGCATTTGATGAGCCCTATAGCAAACCGTGAAGCACAACAAATGCAATCATAATCTCTAATTTGTAAATGAATACAATACCATGCAAATATAATGTTTTGATGAAAATGTTTGCAGCAACAAACTGGTGGTTCAACCTTGACATACCGAAATTTGAAGTTCCTTCAAATGAGGAGAATTAGTGATCAAGCGGAGGACAACAAGCATCTCTTTCGTATCTTCGAAACTAACTTCATAAAGCTCAATAACTTTTAGGTAGCTAAAAGTGATTGGCCGTATTCCTTGATAATCTCCAATGCTTAAATACTTAAAGAAAAATTAGAGATCAAACTCATAAATTAAACAGGGTATCACCGTTGATATAATCTTGCTGAATCAACAATCAATAATATGGCTAAATCAGTGTGTTACCTTCGTGAAGTCAATCTGCCCAGTGAGCCTTTCAAGATGAGGTACACCACCAAGAAATTTGATAAAACTGCAACTCGAGCTTTGCTCAAAATATTCAGCGTTGTCATCAGTCATATACATAGCAACTGATACAGTAACTAAAAGTGGAGTATGTTCCAGACAAATATCCTTGAATTCACCTTCCAAATACAAGAACTTTAGGTTTGCAGCACGGACATTAAGAGATAAGCTATCAAAATAAGATAATAAAAGACGCTCAAGAAGAGGGCAACTAGAAATAAGACTCTCTATTGCCTCAGGAGCAATCGAAACTTGATGAAGACTGAGGCCTTTTAACCATGAGAATCCCTTAAAAGCAGGAGGTGGATCTAATTCACATCGAATAAGCTCCAACTGCATTAACTTTTTACAATTGAAAAGACTAGCTGGTACTTTATACCACTTCCCTTCACCTAATTCTAGTACCAACTCCTTAATGTCACCCCTTGACAGGAAAAGAACCCATTGATCAATATCTGGATAGCATTGCCAAAAGGAAGTAGCAAGCTGAAACTTGTTAATAGGTCCTTGGTGAAGAAGGAGTACTCGTGTGACAAACTTTATGAAGCTGTGCTGCTCCAACTTCCCATCATTATACATACTAAGACATCTGTCATCAAAAACAAGGTCAGGAAGTGTTGTCCATCGGTATCTCCATTTGCTTGACAAGATGCAGGTCCTAACAGCATCTCGTATCGGCAAAAACGTCAGAATGGTTTCTATAATGCTCTCGGGGAGATCACTTATACAATCCACAGCTTTTAGATCTTCCATGGCCACTTCTCACCTAAAGACAAGGTACCGTGCGATAAAACTCTAACCGTCAGCCAAATTTTATATTCAAGCAGACAAGAGCTCAAAATTGTGAATAAACTATTGAATTTTTCACTCCTTGAAGCCTACAGCACCGTTGGTTGTACACAAACCCTTTCCCTTCAAAATAAAAAGTAAATCTACAGAAAACCATTGAATACAAATGGAATATCTAATCATTTCACAACTCCTAAACCAAATCAAGCTTTGATCTTGTCTAATCCTTCAGATCTTTCGAGACTTCAAGAGAAAAAAAAATGAAGTGCATTAGCTAAAACAAGAACTTGGATTTCTGGATAAAGGGAACCACCCCAATTCGCATAATCACTAGAAGAACCGTTCCAACGAATCACAAAAAATAAAAAGTAACAAAAATTTTCAAGAAACGAACCGAACCAAATAGTTCAAAATTCAGCAAACAAACAACAGGGAAATTGAAAACAAAATTCATATTAACAAATCCGCAGTAAAATATGTCAAATTTGACACAATCTGGCAAAAGGGTATGTAAAGATGAGATTAAAAGACTAAAAAAATGAGAAAAAACTTACCTGAATCACTTAGATTGAGGGAAAAGAAAAAGATTGGAACTTGGAAGAACCACAAAAGCTAGATGGTGCTGTTCGGTTCTGTCTTATGTTTCTTGGTCTTATGTTGTCTTTTTCCGGTTTTCTGTTGAGAACGGCGCGTACTAAAACCTCAAAGATTGAGAATTTTGGCTCTTGCACTGTTCTAATATTGCTTTTCAATATTTAAATTTTTAATTCCAAAGTTTTTGGATATTTCTATTTCTACAATGTGTTTGAAATTGAGTTAAATTGGTAGTCTTTTCTTAGTTATAAGTTCACAATTCAAATTCCACTAGGAATCGATTATTGTTTATTTATTGTTAGGTATGTAATTGAGATTTTAATGTATGTGAAAAATAATTTTAAAATTGTGACAAAAAAGTACAAATTCGAGTTATGAAAATAATTTCTTTATAAAATATAAAAGGCGGGTTGCATATAATTAATATTTCTTATCCGATAATTACAATGAAACCTTACCTTCTAAGATTGTTGTTGTTGGTAGTGTTTTAGTTAAAATTCTCTTAGATATAATCATCATCTACTTTAATAACAATTTTATGACTTTTAGAATTATAGGAATATGGACAACATGATATAATAATTATCAATTCTTTTAATATGTTTGATTAATAGAATTTTTTGAATTATTATGAAAATGAAAAAATTAAAATTAAAATTCATAATTGCTCCTGTATAAAGAATTGATATGTTTTGTTGCTTTCTTGTTAGGGAAATAATTAAAAATTTAAGAATAATTAATTTTCTTTG
>JAOQMP010000001.1:936133-952059 GCA_027563575.1 Erythroxylum pedicellare
ACAACTTTTGATGATCTTTTCAAATATAGATGAGAGTTCGTTTTTAAACTAATGAATTGGATTCAATTCATTAATTTTATATAATTGAATTCAATTTATGTGTTTGGAATGTAAAAAAAAAAGATGACTTGAATTCAACTACATAATTAAATCTCATTTTCTTTATGAATTCAATTCACATTTTAAATGATATGAATTAAATTATGAATTGAAGAGCTAATTTTTTTCAAAATGTTAATTTTTTTTTCAAATATACACATTATAAATATACAAATTACTACAAAATACATATATGTTGATTACATATTATTTTTAATTAAGGATAAAAAAGTCATATAAAATAGTTGAATTTATTTTTATTATATTTTAAATAATAATATTAAAATCAATTATAATATTTATAAATTTATTCTAAATATTGTAAATCGAATTTAACTAAATCTCACAAATATAATAATGCTTTTGGCTTTCTAACGTTGCCCAGTAATCTTGTGCAGGTCACCAGCCACATCAGCCAATTACTGTACACGTGTGTGTCACGTCATCTCTTCAACGGTGATGGTGCGGGGCCTACATTATCTATCTTCTTCTTGAAATTGACACTAAAAAGGTCTCTCTCACTTCACGTAGCAGCAGTAGCCATGGAAGCTCCACTCTCACTTGCAAAAGAGACGACGTTTACCTTTCCGTCTCCGATCCTAAGAAAACCACTTCTCTTCTTGAAGAATCCTACTCTTCCTTTGCTCGCTTCCTCTCCCTCTCGCGCCCTCACTCGTTCTCGGAAGGTTCATTTTGCTTAACGCTTTTGTTTTTATGTGAATGTTTTGGTTCGTGTGATTCCCATTTGTTGATGTTTCTGTTAGGTGGCTGTGGAAGCGGTTAGGTTCGATGGTCCGGTTATGGATGTTAAGGAGTTGGAGAACGAGGAATGTGACTTGGTGGTAGGGACGTGCGTTACTCAGACTCTTCCTCCTGCCGTGACGCTGAAGCGTGGCCTCGAGAGCATTCACGAGGCTGTGGAGAACCTGAAGATGAATCCTCCTTGTTCGAGCAGTGGGATCTTGAGATTTCAGGTTCAGTTTCGTGATCTAAATTCCTTTGTTTTGGAAGTTTGTCGAACTGGTTGGTGCAAAATTTTCGCGAAGATCAGTGTTCTTTTGGGTCTAGTTTTCGTTTATCAGTTAGTACTTATGTTCTTCTATTTTGAGTGACGGGTTGCAGATTGCGGTGCCTCCGAGTGCGAAAGCTTTGGATTGGTTCTGCTGCCAACCAGAGTTGGTTGGAGTTTTTCCTCAGTTTTTTCTTTCCAAAAGTACGGAGAATTCTTCGTGTAAAGCACTCTACTTGAATGGAAGGCGTGGTGTGTTTGGAATTGGGACTGCAATTTACTTTTTGCACCCCTCTCCTTGTATCTCAGGAAAGCAGAGTTCAATTAGAAGGTTGACTTCTTCTCATTTGTGTTTTCATTTTGTGGTAGTTGTTTTTTCACGTGGCTATTTAATGCTATATTAATCAAGCTATGTTCTTGAACTCTTGATGAATCTTTTTTCGGTTTCCTTAATCCTTTTGAAACAGAAGGCTTCATGTTTCCTTGACATTCACGGGCATGGTATTATGTGGAACATGGCTTTCTGTGTTTTTTGGGGGAAATGCTAAAGGATGGATGTAAAGTTTGTCTGCAGATATCTCTCAAGTGGTTCAATCCTTATAAGAACTTATGGTTTTGTGGATGTTGATTTGGACACAGAGTATTCTTCAATCAAGCATGTGGATGGTTCTTTTTACTTTTTAATTCCAGAGGTACACTTATGTTAAATTGCTCATCTTCCGTTATGAAAATTCTGATTGCTTTTACAATTATCTTTCTATCAGTTTTACAGTATCTTAGTGGTTGTTCTTGTGTTGGCATCCTATCGTCGTGTGGAAGTTGAGAACACAAGTGAACTCTAGTGGCTGCTAAATTGATTTGGTTTCAACAGATTGAATTGGATGAGCATGAAGATGTCTCCATTTTAGCAGCGACATTGGCCTGGGATGACAATTACTCATGCACATTCAAACAGGCAATTCTATCTTTTGAGTTGACATTTAACCAGGTAATTTCTGTTGCATAAAGTCAATTTCACTTGTGAAGTTTTCTCCATTTATCTTTTATCTGTATCATTGTCACAGTTGAAGTAGCTTTCTCATTTCAAATCACTGCTCATGTGATGATTTGACTTGAAGAAATTGCAGACATTGAATCATGGTTCAGCTAGTGGTGCATTTATTTTCATTTGTTTATTTGGTTACTCATACTGAAATTTGGGTAATGCCATCTAATTAAACTCCATTGTTACACCAAGATGTCTCGTCTCTTACCCTTCTATATTGTTGTTGAATGACCTTTTAGCTGGTTTTTATGGTTAAATTGTTACAGGTCAGGTGTCAATTTCACTCTTCTGTAAAATCTGGTCTCCAAAAGTTCAACTTGGCAGAGAATAAGAGTTCTCAACCGGTAAAATTTCCACCATGTTGACTACATGATTTGAAAGCAAGTTGTTTTTCTTAACTTGATGCTATGAGGACTCTAGAGCATACAGTTTCATTTTTGCTTGTTGCTGTTTTAAAATTGGCTTGTATGATGTAGATGAATGAACAAACTGTTGGATCAGGTATAAGTTGTGACCTCTTATTTGGCGCTGTATAATTGGTTGAGTTTGTATTGTCGTTAGGTGACTTGCAAGGTGGTGTGTATTAATTATGGAAAACCCAAATAGGGGGGAAAAAAAGGTTCTAACTAGAGAAGTTAAGATTGAATGTTTTATTGACCAAAAAGACATTGTTTGGCCATATCAATGAAAGCATTTGTGATTGCAAGTATAAAATGCTTGCGTGTTCTCATCAAATGTAAAAAGTTTCAGGTAAGGATGAGGTCTCTATTGCTGGACCCTAAGGATTACCCTGTCGACCCCTTTGAACTGGTATTCCCTTTTTCCTTGTAATTATTCCTCCATGTTTACAATCCTCAAGTTTCGTTACCAAATATCCTTAGTATTTGTATTTGAGCTTGACAGTGATAAAATGCAGCTATTTTGTATTACTGGACCATCTCTGTGTTCTTATTGAACTCTTTTTTTGCAGAAGACTACAATTGCTGATCAATTTTGTTTTAGACTTTCACCAAGCAATTGTGTTTCCTCTAACATGGTATGCCATCTTTATGTAGTTAAATGTTGAAGTTAATGTGTACGCAACATTCTTTTCTGGCTCCACCATCCTCTTTCAATGAAAATGCTAGAACTGTAATCTGTATGTTGAAGATGATATAATTAACCATATACTATACTGCTTATTTGTTTGCATGCAGTCCTAGGTCCTTTTGTAATTTATTCTTGCATTTCATGAATAATATTTGTCAGAAAATGAAATGAAAATGGAAAAGAACAAGTATCTAGAAGCCATTGAGCTTCTTGGCCTAAACTAGAATTCTGCAGCTCTTTATTAAGCGTGCAACATGGAAAAGAAGATTGGATTCCATATGACCTATCTATGGTACTAATTAGACTTTCTCAACTGATTGCGAACTAACATTTAGAAAATACCTAAAGTGTAATATTGTAAAATGATTGTTCAAGTTGTATTTCTCTTTTGACTGTCAGTTGGATCGTGCCAGTGAAAAAAGTTGCTCCTTTCAAGATCAGGCAAACGTTAACATTCTTTGGGCATCACTGATAGTAGAAGAATGTACTCGGCTAGGCTTAACGGTGATATCAAGAATCCTTTATTTGATTATATAATGCTTTTGGTACATCTGCCTGATAATGCTTTATTCAGTACTTTTGTTTAGCTCCAGGATCAAGATCATCACCTCTTGCAATCGCTGCTTCCACTCATCCCCTAACAACATGTATTGCTTGCTTTGATGAACGCTCACTTGCATTTCATGCTGTTGGTTTTGCAAGAGGATCTTATAAACCAGCAGTCATTATAACTACATCAGGAACTGCAGTTTCAAATCTTCTTCCTGCTGTGAGTTCTGAATTTGTATTACAATGTCCAAATTGAAATTTCATTTCAACACCTTGTGTTATTTATTTGCATAGTTCTCTCAGAAACTTGATATGTATTGATGACTATTGATGACTGGCATCTTGCAGGTTGTCGAAGCCAGTCAGGATTTTATGCCTCTGCTATTGCTTACTGCAGATCGTCCTCCAGAGCTTCAGGATGCTGGTGCTAACCAATCAATCAATCAAGTACTCATATTTATAACTTATGATTGGTTACACTCAATACTTCTTTCTTTTGTTTCATTTGTTACTTGTTCCAGTTACTCGGCTAAAATGCTTACAACTTATGCTGCATTTGTGTATCAGGTGAACCACTATGGTTCATTTGTAAGGTTCTTCTTCAGCCTTCCTGCACCTGCTGATAATGTTTCTGCACGGATGGTTTTGACAACAGTTGACCTTGCTGTACATCAAGCAACATCTTTACCATATGGTCCTGTTCATATCAACTGCACTTTTAGGGAGCCCCTGCATGATGCTCCAAAGGAATGGACTACTGAATGCTTGAAGGGGTTGGATGTTTGGATGTCTGGCACTCAACCATTCACTAGATACATCAAAATGCAGGACTATTCTGCTTGTAATGATCATGCTGACAGTTCATTGTTTGAGGTTGTTCAAATCATTCGACAGAGTAAGCAAGGGCTATTACTTCTTGGTGGACTTCATACTGAGGATGACATATGGGCAGCTCTTCTCTTGGCTAAACATCTTAATTGGCCTGTTGTAGCTGACATCTTGTCAGGTTTACGGTTAAGAAAGCTTTTGTCTTCTTCTACTGAGCTTCAAGGAAATATTTTATTTGTTGATCATCTAGACCATGCCTTACTTTACAATTCTGTCAGGGATTGGATGCAAATTGACGTAATTATACAGGTATAAGTTGTTTAGTGTTGATTTCATATTTTTTAAAAATTCTGAACTGCATATTCTAGATGATTTTAATTGTTTCTAATCTCTAAGACAGATAAGTTTTTGTTTACTTGTAGTTTGACTGGTTAATTCATGACTGACTTCAATATTAATTATATGAGCAATTTTGTAATGCTAGACCAGGAAGCCCCTTCGATCTAGGTTTGAGTTGAAAAATATAATACTGGACTGCTTTAGTTATTGAATATACTTATTTCTGGCTATCCTAATCCTCCACTTGGAACAGTTACCTGATAAATTGGTCATTGTTAAAACATGTGGTTATCTTATTGGAGGAAGGAAAGAGGATATCATAATACATTAAGTTGTAGTCTTTATATTCTAAGACACTATGTTGAAATCCATGGTTTATTGTTCATTGTCTTTCTACACTGAACGATGGGCAGATTGGAAGTCGGATAACAAGTAAGCGTGTTTCAAAAATGCTGGAGGAATGTTATCCATATTCCTATATCATGGTTGATAATCATACATCTCGTCATGATCCGTCACACCTTGTGACACATAGGGTTCAAGGCTCCATCCTTCAATTTGCTGACAGTTTGTTGAAAATTCAATTTCCACCTTTGAGCGCCAAATGGTGTGATTTCCTGCAATCATTGGACATGATGGTACTTTGTCTTGGTCTCTTGATACTTCTTTGAGCTAATTTAATTATTTTGTTCTTTAAGCTTAAATGCTAGTTTGATTAAAGTGGTCATTTGTTTTGTTACTATGGTTGATATATTCCTTTCTGACTTTGTCTAGTCTGCCAATTCATGATTTATCAAATGTTTGAGTGCAGTTGTTAATCACCAAAATGTGGAATGCAGTTAATCATGATAACATCTTGTAGAAACTTGTCAAGAGACCTAAAATTTGCCTTAGGATGATACTCCGCTGAATGGCGAGTGAACAAAATATTTTTACAGGAGGTTTCTTTCTGAAAATCTGGCTTTGAAATGTTCCAGCTCTTTGTTAGTTTGTTTGATGCATTTTTGCTTTTCTTCCCTCTAATTTGTCAAAAAAGAAAATATAGAACTTGACGATACCTTGCCTTTTTTAGACGTATAATCCAAAGACCTTTTTTTGCATGTAAGATGGGTTCTTTCTTTATCCACTGAGAAGGTGGTTGAAGAACTTCTGTTTGCATTTAGTCATATCTTGGTCCTCTAATTTCTGATTTAATTTCTGGAATTGTTTGTAGTTTTTACAATCTCTTATACTCTCCTGCAGATTTCGTGGGACATGGCATTTCAAATTCTTACTGAGAACTCTTTAACTGAGCCTTATGTTGCAAATGTAATCTCAAATTCACTTTCAGCTGAGTCTGCTCTCTTTATTGGGAACAGCATGGCTATACGCGATGCAGATATGTATGGATTTAACTGGAAAAATCATTGTTATAGAGTTTCGGATATCATGGTAAATTTGAACCTACCCTGCCACTGGGTACGAGTGGCTGGAAACAGGGGAGCCAGTGGTATTGATGGTTTGCTTAGTTCAGCGATTGGTTTTGCCGTTGGGTGCAGCAAACGAGTGAGTCTCTAAGATACTTTGTTTCTAGCAAAATTGTGTTAGAAATCTCTTTTTCTGTGTGCAAGTTTTACTTTGCTAGTTGTAGGGAAATACTGTTCTTCTTTTCTCTTTCTAGAAAAGTAAATAATTGGTCACTAGTGGGCCATTAAATCTTAGGCTTAAACTTTTGCATCAAATGGATTTCGTACAAGAAAAGTAAGTTTAAATCTCCTCATTGGTTGTTACAATGGTAAATTCAAATTCCATGATAAGTATATTGGTTCATAATTGTCTATAATTGTTCTTAGGTACTTTGTGTAATCGGAGATATTTCTTTCCTTCATGATACGAATGGCTTAGCAATTTTAAATCAAAGGTAAACTGTGAGTATTGGGTTGAGGACTTGTACACTTGATTTCCTCTCTTCAAATAGTCTTTAATCTACAAGTAATTTTCTGAAGGATGTTGCGCAAACCAATGACAATACTTGTGATAAACAACAAAGGTGGAGCAATCTTCAGCCTCCTTCCTATTGCAGATAGAACTGATCCCAAGATACTGAATCAATACTTCTACACATCCCATAACATTTCAATTCACAACTTGTGTATCGCACATGGGTATAAATATAAATTCATGCTTACATTTTATACAAGTTCTGATGTGGTCAAATGAGTTGCCTGCTTATCTTGCTCTTTTATTGTGCAATCTTTCTGCCTACTATTTGATTGACTTTCTTATGGTGATAGTTGCCTAAATTTGGCATGAAATGGTAGCTTCCTTAGTTGAGCAGATCCTATATTTCTTATTTAGAAACTAGGGCTGGTATGTGAAAAATTACAATAATTAGACTTTTGAGTACTGTGACATTGTATGCAAAGCTAGTGCATCTGTGCTGTGCATTTTCTATGATTGAAGATACAGCGTTTTGTTTAACATGGTTACTGTATGCTTTTCCTCCAAGTTTTTAACTGCTCCCCCTTATACTCCATTAAATCTAATTTAATAAACTGCAGCATCAGACATTTACATGTGTTGACAAAATCAGATCTTCAAGATGCTTTACTTGCGTCTGACGAAGAGAAGACAGACACAATAATTGAAGTGCATAGCTGCATTGACAATAATTTGGCATTTCACAGGTTGTTAGGTTTGTTCTAGTGTTTGGCTTTGAAAGTTGCATTCCTGTTTTTCGTGGGCTGCTGACCAATTATCCCTGTCAATATCAGTTTCTTAAGGAAGTCTGCACACAGAGCGGCAGACCATGCTTTAAGCTTTCTTTCAGGGATTTTTGCGTCAAATCCTGTGTCAAGTGGCTTCTGTCAGTTCAAGATCCATAAATTGCAGTATTCTATATACAGGTTAGGTTTTATTTACAGTGCTGTAGGTTGCTTTCTCCTTATTGATCTTTTGCAGTTAACTTCTCCCAAATGTTGGTGTGACAGAATTCAACTTTCTGCTCCACCTACTTCTGGTCCTGTTGACCATAAGCAGCAAAAATTCTATAGAAAGGGCTATATTTTATCTGTGTGCCTTCAAGATGGGAGTGTTGGTTATGGTGAGGTTGGTATTTAGTTAGATATTTTGTTCTCCTAAAGACCAATAGCTTTATATGTATTCTAACACAAGTATCATTTAACTGATTGAACAGGTTGCACCTCTTGAAATCCACAAAGAAAACCATCTGGATGTGGAAGAGCAACTTCGATTTCTTGTTCATGTGCTTGAAGGAGCTGAGATTAGTTTTTCCCTTCCTCTGCTTAATGGATCATTTGCTTCTTGGATATGGAACGATTTAGGCATCATGGTAGGTTGTTCCAATCTTTATATATATATATATATATCTGTATACCTGAGTAGATGCTCTTAGAGAAGACCAAAATAGGAAAGTTGCCTTCTCTACTTCTCAGTGTCTTGTTTCACTTTTCTATGACGAAGTCAAACAGAAACATCACTATTATACAGGCATGCTCACTATTTCCAAGTGTCAGATGTGGTCTTGAAATGGCTCTCCTGAATGCAATAGCAGTAAAGCAGAATTCCAGCTTGTTACATATACTTCAACCCCTGAAAATGAAAGAAGAAAGTAATGAAAGATCATCATCAAGTGTTAGGATATGTGCCCTCATTGATTCAAGTGGGACTCCGACTGAGGTTGCTCATGTTGCTTCCTCTCTTATTGAAGAAGGATTCACAGCTTTGAAGCTTAAAGTAAGTTTTGGGAGTGGAACTGTACTAGTAATAACTACTAAATGTATACCATCTACTTTTCTTTCTGAATGATCTTGGTTTTGTTCACAAAAGCCTACAATACCACATGAAACAGGTGGGACGTAGACTGGATCCAGTTGAAGATGCTATGGTGATACAAGAAGTCAGGAAAAAGGTTGGGAGGAAGGTTGAAATTCGTGCGGATGCCAATAGAAAGTGGAGGTATGAAGATGCTATTCAGTTCGGTGCTCTTGTGAAAGACTGTGACCTGCAATATGTCGAGGTGTGAGGTTTCTCTCCTTTAATTTTCAGCCTGTGTATCCTTGTATCCGTTTGGCAATAGTTTACAGCAATATATTGACTTTATTTTGCTATATATAACTTTGTATCACAGTTGATGTGTAACTGTGTTCTTTGTCATAATTCTTTAAGAAGGGGAAAATTGAAAAGGAAATAAGGAGTTTTTTTCATTTTCTTTTTAGTCTTTTATAAACTATTGTCACAATATTGTCTATCCATATAAAAGAAGAATCCTTTGATACGCTTTTTTATTGACAATTTAAACATTTCAGGAACCTGTACAGGAAGAAAATGACATCATAAACTACTGTGAAGAAAGCGGTTTACCTGTCGCTCTAGATGAAACCATTGACAATCTCAAAGAAGATCCTCTTAAAATGCTTGTGAAATATGCACATCCTGGAATAGTTGCTGTGGTAAGTTGTGCTGAATATTCTGTTAGTTTTGATCTGCATGCATGTTGTAATTCCATCTAATGAGTTTTAAAAGCTTTTACAGTGAATGATTTACTAAGAACAGTCGCTCTGTTAGTTGTGGCTTCACTTCCTAGATGGGAATCAGGACCTGAAATAATCAAAACTATCACTGAATCTTTCAGCTGGTGAAAGCATATTCTTTCATGACATGACCACAAATTTATCAGTTCAGATTTTGTATTTTTATTCTAGCAAGATCTGTCCTCAAAGAACTGCAGTTACTGCACAATAACTTGTAATGTTATTCCTGATTTTCTTCTTGCTTCACTTCCTAGATGGGAATCAGAAGGACCTTAAATAATCAAAATTATCACTAAATCTTTCAGCCAGAGAAAGCATATTCTTTGATGACATGAACACAAATTTACCAGTTCAAATTTTGTATTTTTATTCTAGCAAGATTCCTCCTCAAAGTACTGCAGTTACTGCAGAATAACTTGTTAGTGTTATTCCTGATTTAATTTGTATGTTGGTGTTTCCAGGTCATTAAGCCAAGTGTTGTTGGTGGATTTGAAAAATCAGCATTAATTGCAAGATGGGCGCAACAGAAAGGAAAGATTGCTGTCATAAGTGCATCGTTTGAAAGTGGCCTGAGTTTGTCCACTTACATTCTATTCTCTGTTTACCTGGATCTACAGAATACAAGTATATGCGCACTAATGAGTCGTGAACTAGGCCCATCTGTTGCCCATGGTCTTGGAACTTTCAAATGGCTTAAGGAAGATGTGGCATCTGAACCTCTTGCTTTTAGTCGTGACCCTCATAATGGTTGCATGGGAGCATCTGTTGGTGATGCCATTCAGTTTCTGCAGAAGTTTCAACTCAACCAGAATCTTATTCACAAAACTTTTATAGGGGAGGAAGTTCAAAGATATTATTTTAGAGTGAACACGAAAGGTTTCTCTTTTTCCTTCAAAGTGCACCAGGTTGGGCAGAAAAGAGATGCAAGTA
The DNA here is from genome assembly GCA_027563575.1 of Erythroxylum pedicellare. Classification (NCBI taxonomy): domain Eukaryota; kingdom Viridiplantae; phylum Streptophyta; class Magnoliopsida; order Malpighiales; family Erythroxylaceae; genus Erythroxylum; species Erythroxylum pedicellare. The sequence goes on from JAOQMP010000001.1 coordinate 946,554, forward strand.
CTCAAAAGGTTCCTTTTGCCACAACCCTGTGCCTTTGAACGTACTTGATATCAATATATATATATATATATGAACACTTGGGTTCTTTTACACAAACACGTCGCAATCTTCTGGAAACATTGAATGAGTCTATATGTGGCACTTCCAATTTCTATGCTAATGTAACCCTCAATGATGCTTTTGCTTTCTTACCACTGTGTCTTCTTCTATAATAGAGGCAGTACTGGTTTTTATCTGTGTGATTAATAATTATGACTGGAGAATATGTCAACGCAATAATCAATTACACAGGAATTATTGTGCCTTTCAGGACCATGTTGTGGTATTTCTTCATGGCTTTCTTGGAACTGGTGATGATTGGATCCCTATTATGAAGGCCATCTCTGGATCTGCTGTTTGCATTTCTATTGATCTTCCAGGTCACGGGGGATCCACAGTGCAACCGTATGATGGTAAAGTGAAAGGGGAAACAACTTTTTCGGTTGAAATAGTGGCAGAGATGTTGTATAAGTTGATTCAAGAGATAGCTCCCGGTAATTTCACCATTGTTGGTTATTCAATGGGTTCGAGGCTTGCACTGCACATGACTTTGAGGTTTGGTGATAAGGTAAATTTCTGAGATTTGAGAACTCAACCAGCTTCCTTTTGGAAATTTGTGATTTCATTGGCTACTAACATCATTATTTAGATTAATGGAGCTGTTATTATATCTGGAAGCCCTGGACTGAAAAATGCAACAGCCAGGAAAGTTCGTAAGGCTAAAGATGATTGCATAGCACGATGCTTAGTTGTTTATGGTTTGCAAGTGTTTCTGAAGAGCTGGTATTCTGGAGAGTTCTGGGAAAGGTGAATTCTTAAGTTTCTTCTTTTAAATATATGAAGCTTTAGGTTATTGTTAATGTTATGCTTAACAACAATACTTGTAAGAATATGGCATGGATTACTTGTTTGACAGCTTCAGGAACCATCCTCGTTTTGGAGAAATAATTGCCAGCCGTCTGCTGCATGATGATGTGCAGAGTCTTGCAAAAAATCTGTCTGAAATGAGCATCGGAAGACAGCGGTAAGTTAACTGAGACTATTGACGTGCTTCCATCTTTTCATTTTATTATGTTAGTATACTTACCATCTCCTTTTATATGATCAAAAGCGTTTCTTTGACGAATTCCATGTGAAAGTATAAAATGGATGTCCATACTTGGTGTGTATCTTTCTTCATACATTTTTCTTGTTTGACTTAACGTATAATTCACGAAGGCCCATGTTCATCATTTAATGTATCATACGCGGACACCCATATTTAGTTTTGATATCCTTTACCCATCTGACATGATATGCTGGTGTAAATTAAAGTTTTGCGGTAGCTTTCTTCAGTGCCCATTCAAATGCACAGACAGCCTCTCTTTAAAATTTGGTAGTCCCTGTCAAAAGTAAAGGTCTAACACTGGATTTTCACAGCAAAAACTAAGCAATTGGCTAAAATAAAAACATCTAAAAAAGAATTTACGCTTAATACAGGTATTGCCACATTGAATGTAATATCTTTTGCTGCCAACTATTTTACTTGGTTGTGTATCCATTAACTGGTGGAATTCCTAATAAGCATTTTATGCATCGAAGTTCTGCAACTTCAGCTGTTTGTATTAAATGAACTATGATACTGGTAATTTACTTCGTTTCATTTCACTTCATCCTGACATTATAGACCATTGTGGGAAGACTTGAAGCATTGCGCCACACCCCTTCTGATCGTTGTAGGGGAGAAAGATCGGAAGTTCAAGGAAATAGCATACCAAATGCGTGAGACAATGGACAAAGCTGGTAAAGGCAGAGATGTTATGGAGAATGATGTTTTAGAAATCATAGAGGTTCCCAACTGCGGGCATGCTGTTCATCTGGAGAACCCTCTCTCTGTTGTTGGTGCAGTGAGACAGTTTCTAACCAGATTAAAATAGACTCATGTGGGACAGCAGAACCACATAATGTGTCACCCTCTCCTGGCAATAGTTGACAACTTCCACACATCAAATTCATATGTTTCACGTCACGAGACTTATTTGAAGCTTTCAAAGCTTACTTTAATGATCTTTCCAATAGCCACTGAATCTAGTTTAACAGAGATTGAAACAAAGAAGCGTGCCAAATCATTTGAGCTCTGCTGATGCTCCTTGTTAAAGGTAAAACTTAGATGGTTGAAGTGTTTACCTCTATTGGTTCTGAAAGATATGTATGTGAACCTTACATTTAAACACGAAGTGTTTGGTTACGTTCTACTATTCTATTGGTTTTGATCCGTTCGTTCGTCTGATTATTGTTTATTCAGAGATGTGATCTCATTCTAGGGAATTCTGTAAATATTCTATTGGTTTTTATTTATTAAAGTTATTCTCAAAGGTATTTTGCTTCTCAAATTCTCATTTTTGCAAAACAACTTCCTAATATTAAGTTATATATCATATATGCATTTGTTAAGAACTCTTATGTCAATACTGAATCTCTCAAACTACTGTAAAATAGTGAAATGAACCCGTCCATTTAGGTATCAACAAGTCCTTTTCTATATGCTCAAATTATGAAAACATGGATTTGATTATTGTTTACTGATATTCAGAAATAAAATCCACTCATTTTTTTTTCTGATATATGGAACAGACTGGTGAGATGGACATCACATACATTCAACTAATTGTTCCTGGAGTGTGGATTAGTGGATACTTCTTCCCCGCTAACTGAGCATTTGCAGACGCCATGATCACAGATACAAGGACTGCAGAGGCTGTAGCATTCTTCGCTGCCGAAACAGTCCAAGTCATATCTACATTTTCCTCTTATATGTACCGCATCTGCAGCTTCTTGAGAACCTACAAAAATTTGCATCTGCAGCTTCTTGAGAACCTACAAAAATTTCATAGAACATGAGACTTTGGATCAGTGAAACTGAAGATATTTAACTGATTTCACGTGCAATCAACATGCAATTACTATCTAGCTAGTTTCTTTAAGGAAATAAAATACATGAATATATATATATCTGCCTGCGTGCGGACTGGCCAGCAGGCTGGTGCGTGCATGTGTGTGTGTGTGTGGGCATGCCCATGCGTATGTGTGTGTAACTCGCTGATTTTTATTATAATGAAAAATATATTATTTATAAATGACCATCACCGACGATCCCCAGACAGTATTTTCTCGTTTTCAAATGTGATACAGAGAAATTAGAGAAAGTTGCACCAACAATGAGCAACAGCAGCCAAGAGAGCAAGTAAGCAAGCCAACTTGAAGGAGGTGGGCATCTTCATACAATCTCTAAAAGGTGATAAATCATCTTAGCTCGCACACACACACATATATATACACAATTGTTTGTGTAAAGTGTATTTTTAATATTATTGTAAGTTATGGCAATATATAGAAAGTAACAGTTGTGTTTTCCTATATGCTCTTTTTCTTGACGAACGAGATAAAAGGGAAAGAGTGGGAGAAAGCACAAGGAAGGCCTGATGAGCATTTAATACTGTTTAATTAGAAAAAAAAGTTAGCAGGAATTAATGCTCAATGAAGATTTAATGACATCCTTCTCTGATTTGACTCTATCCTTAATTTGTTTCCCCATTTCCCCTTCTAGATTTTATCATTTGATTGTGATACACTTTTTAGTTCCTTTTTCCCTCTATCTCTTAATTATAAGATCAAAAACTAACAGTTTATGTTGAGTTGATAAGTAAGTATTCGGTATCACTTTACAATCTTTGCACCTAGATCGATAACTCCCCCTTACGAGAAAGTAATCAATTTAAGTTTTTGTAATTCTGCTTTTAAAAGCTACCTGATACTCTTTTTGTTTTTTTGAAAAAGAAGGCTATCATTAACTACTGCAAGATCCAACAAAACAGTCTTAGTATCGTTTCTATCTCTGTACTCAAAATACACGTGACATGAATATTATAAAGAACTAATTAAGTACTATTTTCACGACGATTCAATCCAGCTCTTAAGCTTGAATCTAATTAATTAAATATGATTTAAATTAATAGTTTAAAATATTTAGTATAAAGGTGAAGGGTGTGAAGTTTCTTTATAATTTAAGAAATTAGAGAAAAACTCATTAATCTTTAAAATTTTTGAACATTTTCTTATAGTTTTTTATTTTTAAGAAAATCTCTTCTATTAGCTTTTGGTTATGACGATAAAATACACATGACGTGAATATCATACATAAACAATTTAAATGTTACTTACACATGACTTCCAATGAATGGTTTAACCAAATAATTTACGTGTGTTTTTGTTATATTTTAATTCCCAATAAAAGTGAGTGGATAACATTAAGAATGATAATTTTTTGTCCGACCCGACCCGTCCCGGCCCAAGTTGATCGAGCTTCAATTGAGACTTTTTGTAAGGCTCAAATTAAAGCTAATTTGCTCGGTTTAGCTTGAAACTTAAAATTTTTAAATAAAATGTAGTCATTTTCAAGTTTTAACTTCAAAAATAATTAAGCGTCTAAGTTTGCTTGGGCTCGGGTTCAAGTCGGGAGCGTCAATCTCAATCAGGCTTTAATTTAGACCTGACCTAAATACAAAATTTATAGTTGAGCTCAAACTTAAGAGTTTAAACCTAACTTAACTTATTATCAAATTAATTATATTAAGCAAGTTTAAAAAATAAACTAAGTGAAAAATGTTACGTTTTTTAAAGGCGTCGTTATCTTATTTGAAAATGAAAATAGAAATTACAACTAATGATTATAGTTTCGTATAAAATAATTGGTTAGAAGTGTAATTTGTGGATTATTATATATACTTGAAAGAATTCATTAAGCATCCAAAAACTTGATTATACAAGTAATTACAAGTTTATTATATATACTTGATTAGATTAATTTCATAGGAACAAACTTGATGACTAACATAAAAACTCATCTTAATCTTTTAATATATAACTTCAAAATGCAATATAAGAGACATCAAAATACAGTAAACTTGGTGACCAAGCTCTTGCCTTGCCTTATTCTATTAGGTAAACTATATACACTATACTAGTCCTAATGGCAAACACTTGATCTCTTTGAATCAGCCAGTACCGGACCGATTCAGACATTTTCAGGAGGCGATGGGGTCAGAAAACAGCCATAACGTTTACCAGCATCAGTGCTAGTAGTGTTCCAGGGACAACATTTGCACTCCCTGTGTAGATGGCAATAGCAACCAAAGTAACAAATAGTTCCTGAGCAAGCACCCTCTGAGAAACAGTCCTCATCTACACTGCATCTGTGCAGATAGTGCCTTCTTGCTTCAACGCTCAGATTCCTATCTATAATCATCCACACATTCTCAAAAAATTATAAGATAATAAAAAATTTTGAGAATTTTTTTTAATAAAACATAATTTTGAAAAAAAAATGAAAACTATAAATTATGTAAGTGCGAGAAGAAACTTACATAACACCATGGCCAAGAGAACAGCTGAGAAAGCTAGCTTGAACCAAGTTGGTTTCTCCATAACC
>JAOQMP010000001.1:977272-998708 GCA_027563575.1 Erythroxylum pedicellare
ACTAATCAGTTTTTATTAATAAAAAATATTAAAATAAATCGAACTGAAAAATTAAAAATTGAATCAGACGATTCAAAATTTTTACATCAATTAATTAATTAATTTTTAATAATAAAATTTATTAAAGTAAATCAAACCGAAAAGTTAAAAACTGAATCAAAAAGTTTGACTATTCAAATTTTTTAATTCAAAATCTAAAAACTAAAATTTTCAATTTATTGCAAAGTATGAATAAGTATTTAAAAAATATTATGATTGTGACTCTTGTAAGTAGCTATAATGGGTTGTCCCAACTCAGTCACCTTCAAGCTTCAAATGCATAATTGCTGCCCAACAAAATGAGAAGTCAGCCCCTCTCGTGGGGTCCCAAACTTGTGGAAAACGGGTTTTTAGGCACATGGAATCTAATTCAAGTCAATTTTTACCTAAAAATCAGAAAATTTGAGCTTGTAAATATGAAATATCTCTTCTCAAAGCCTAAGCCATCAATCCTAAGAAGTTCCAACAAGACAAAAACTTTTTATTAATTTATTTAATTTAATTTTCTATTTTTCTTATTTATTAAATACTATTATTTATTTATGCATATTATTATTGTTGTTGTTATTATTATTATTATTATTATTATTATTATTATTATTATTATTATTTATTGAATTTTTTATATGGGTCATTCAAAAATAAACTCTTACCAATTAGGGATAAAGTTGCGTACTACTAGACTTCTCTAAATCTCACGTATCAACAAAATTGTTATTGAATTGTTGATATTGCTTTTTTATTTCTTAATATTTAAATGAACTAATAATACAAAATTCTTTGATATAATACGACAACGTAAAGAGCAAATGTATACCAATTTTTTATTCGATGCAGTATTTATAATAGGAATAACCAATCTTAAAATTCACAAACTTTGAATTTTTTTTAATTTAGTACTTAAATTTTAAATTTTTTCAATTGAATGCCCAACTTTTCAAAGCCTCAATAATTCAATTTAAAACAATAAATTTTGTTGATATGACTAATAGATGAACATTTACGTGATATTTAATAAATATGTCACGTCATAAAAAATTACCGTTTGAACTAAATTATTAAGGTTTTTAAATTTTAATCACCAAATTTCAAATTTTAAAAACTTTGACACTAAATTGAAGTATCTTAAAAGATTATATACTTTTGAATATGTCATCCCTTTATCTTATTATATACATTTCAAATTTTACATCCTTTGGTTGAGTTAGAGCCATTTTAAGAAATGCACTCAACACAAAAACTCGCATTTATTTATTTCATTTAACCCTTTATTTTTTCTTAATTTATAATTCTAATTTAGCGTTTTTTAATATTTCAATACAGTACTGATTATAAGAAATCCTTTTATATAATCGGATAAGATACAAACCAAATTTGTACCAATAATATCACATTCATAAAATTATATACAAGTCAAATTCTACCTAAAAGTCACAAAAATTTGAGCTTGTAAATATCTCTTTCCAAAGCCTAAGACACCAATTTGTCATTGCTCAAAGATGCCAAAGGATGTCCTATCTCACAACCATTTTAAGGAATGCCCACGGGACAAAAACTCTCCAAATCCATACCCACAACCCTCGTCATGGAAAAGGGTCTCTTCTTTATGATGTTTTTCCACCATCAACTCAACCATTGAAAGTTTGATACTTTTTGCAATGAAAACGTGTTTTATAACAACTCTTATCTTAACTATAATTGGAAAGACACTGCCATTATGTTTAAAAGATGTTGATGGACTTTGCCAAAGATGGATGTTAGGAGAAGAAAAATATCACCAAGAGATGGAGATATTTATCTCTATTCAATACTAACCACTTCACTTTATAATTCAGAGTGGATGTTTAGCTAACATGATGGCTTTATTCCCTATTTCTTTGATTGGTTTTGTCAATAGTTTGGCATTTTCTTGTTGCTTGTATTTGGTGGGAACATTAGTTATGGATCCAAAAGGTAATTGCTTATAACACTCATCATGATAAAAAGTACATTAATTTTGTTTTAAATGACTAATAAATCAAAACAATCAACCTTTAATTTTATGAATCCTGACTTTTGGCTCGATTATTCTAATACGTCCCCGTAAAATTATCCTGAATTAAGATATTTTTGTTCAATTTTATTATAGTTTTATCAAGAGAATAACTATTTTTATATGACTTTGAATTAGTCAGAATATTCAAAATCTTTTATTTTGAGTACAAGATTAGATCTAGTAATTAATTAGGCGTATTCAAAAATCAAATTTTAATAAATTTGAAAAAAGTCGTATTAAAAAGTAATTTCTATAAAATTCAATATACATCTATTTACTAAATTTTGATTGTTGAATGCTCCAAATTAATTTTCTTAATTTATATAATACACGAGTTTAATTATTTATTTGTGCAAACTTATAGATGTGTGAAATAATTAGTAAAATTTACCTTAATTTTAATTTATATTAATATATTATGCACTTAATAAGGTGCATACTTATGTATCTTAAGGTAATTTTTAAATAGGTCTTGATTTTTTAAATAATATTGATATAGGCAGGCACAAGCAACATAATAGGAGAGGGAGGTTTTATAATTGGAAATAATTAGAATATAAATATGAAATCTAATCTACTTTATATGAAAATTGCATTAAAATAAGTTATGGAAGTGTAGCCATCAATGTGTTAAGCTTTAGTTTTAAGTTATCTTTTGTATATAGTAAGCTTTACTTGCTAGTTCCGAATAGATCGAAAACAGTCTCTTTATCACGTAGAGTAAGGTTTTATGTGCTATTAGACTTACCTAAATTTCGTATTTTAACAAGATTCTCATTTAGTATTATTATTGCTGTATTTACTAGTTTCGAATTGGAATTGTTTTTTTTATACTTTTGAGATCAAGAAAATTCAAGCTTAAATCATGTTACCTTTTTTTTTTGTAATCAACAACACACTCAATATAAAACTTGCTGATACTCGAGATCTGATAAGGTATAGCATTATGCAACCTCACTCCTAATTAATAAAGAGATTGTTTCCGATACCTTTTTAATTGTAATGCAATTAAAATATGTTTTAGAATAATATATGATTACCTTAAGATTCATACACACAATCATGTCCCAACTCTATAAATTTATATTTCAAAATTATTTTATAATAAATGTATTTATATTGTTTTTAGTATGTATTTAAATCAACAATTCAAATTCAATTAATATAGTTAACCTAAATAATTATTTAAAAATCCAATTTTAAAATTTTCAAAAACTTGAAATTTTTGACAAACTAAAAAAAATTAAATTTAGATTTAAAAAATTGAAAATTCTTACAGGTTGAAAATAAATTAAGGACAAAAAATGACAAAAAAATATGCAAGATACCAACTTTTACTTTCTTTATTTGTATTTTTAAAGTGTAAAACTCTTGTATAAAAAATAAATTAAAAAACCAAAATTAAATATCTGCAATTATTTTTGTTAGATGACAAATCTAAAAAATGGACAAATATCCAGCCTATGAAGTTATGTATCAAATGTAAGAGTGCTCTGTGATAGTAGTACAAGATCTATACATGAAGATTTTTATTTGCAGACAATCATCTTTAAGGGGGAGACAAAGAGTTGGGACTGATAGACACTCTTTTATCACAAAGTCTCCAACCTAAAGTGGTCCCATGCCTAACACTAAATCTCTTAACAATGCCTACAAAATTCAACCTATTTGATTCTCCAATTGCAAAATTTTTTAGTTCGAATCGTAACTTTTCCGATCGATTTATGTTAATAACTTTTGATGTTAAAAACAGTCACGGTTAATTTTTATAAATTAATAAATTTTTATAAACTAAATAAATCAATTTATTTTCATTTAACATTTTCAATTAAACTTTAATTTTTTCAATAACTAAAGACAATCTTTTTAAATTATATTTTAAAATTTTAAATTTATTTTATAACAGCATAATATCGATTGAACTTTTAAAATCGTAAATTTCTTATCTGTTCGGTTTGATTTTTAAAGCATTGTTTCTTAATAAAACCTAAAAACGGAGAAAGTTTTGAGAGAAAAAACACACTAAACTCAAGATTGATTGAAATTAGCCTTAAAATTTTTAAATATTAAAATAAAAACGACATTATTTTACAATAAAAAAATGAGTTAAAGTAATAAGATTGACTTTTAAACCCGAATTTGACCCGAGAGTCCATTTAACGCTGCCCATTTTATTAGTTCATGTCCATGGCATGTAGAAAGAGAGAGAGAGTAATGAAAGTTAGGTGTAAAGTATAATAATAAAGCTATGGTTATTGGTTAAGAGATCTCAATCCCATGCCATGTTGCTTATGGGAGATGATTTGGTGAGCTTTTCCCAAAAGAAGAGCCAATGCCAACCAAGAACCAACTCTTAGCCTTTTGTACTATATATGCAAAAAAGTTATAAAAATTTTAATTTTTTTTTATATACTTGACACCACCAATCAAATTGCTTCCTGTAAAAGAGCATACCAGTACATGTGGTACTACCCCATTTGCCCACTTCTTGACTTTCCCATAATCTAATTGGACAATGTGGTACAAAGGAATCCATTCTCTTATCCTTTGTTTATTTGTTCATCTTTCTTGTCTTTATCTTTGGAATCTACTTCTATAATTTATGAAATCTTTTGATTTTACTCTCTCTTATTTTAATTTTTATATTTTTAAATTTATCACATTTTATTAGTTGCTACATTTTTAATTATAATAACTTAATCTTAAATTTTAAAAATATTTTTTTAATTATAAATAAATAAAAATCAATATAATATCAACAACAACATCATCAATATTCCAGTAAAAATTAAGTTGAGATGTAAAATTTAGAAAAATCTAATAATATACAGCATTCTTAATTAATATAGAAGTTATTTTTAGTAAAACTTTGTAGAAAGGATTTTTTAAATAGTTAAAAGAAAATAATAATCAAATATATAAACAAATAACTAAAGAAACATCGGGGTATAAATAAATATAACAATAATAATAATAACAACACCCGATAAAAATTTTGTTGAAATGCATAATTTATAAAATTCGAGTTGTATGTAATCTTAATCTTAATTAATAAAGGGATTATTTTTTAAGTATAAATATAATAATTAAAATAAAATATAACTAAATAAAATATACATAATGTACAAATTTTTAGGTAGTAATAGGTCTACTTGTTTTGATTTTGCCTGCCCTAAGATACCTAGTAAAACCAACCCAATCAACACAAATGATTTTCACAGCTTACAAAATGTTATATTATAAAGCTTTGGGGTTAGTACAGATTAGGTTTAGTAAAGAGAAATGCTAAAGCTTTGGTCTTTGAGATTGCAAGTCCCAAGGCCAACTAATAATGACATGAGAGAAAAAGAAAGACAGAGAGGTCACAGTGCAGTACATCAATTGCATAGATAAGACTTGTAAACTGAACAAAAGGGTTGGGGGTCAATAAGAATTTTAAGATATTTAAGAGTTTAAAAAGACTGAAGGGTCAAAACTGAGAACGTTAAGAAGTGATCATTAAATTCAACTACTCATCTTGCATGCCTTAGAATTCACACTTTAACCATATCTTAAAATAATATTATTTTAAAATTTACAAACTAACTTCCTCAAGATGCACTTCCAACTTGACTAAGATGTTCAAGTTGATGAAAATAATATCTTCTTATTCTTAATATTTTCATAGATTAAGATTAGAATGTTGTCACTTGAAAGTTAGAAGCGTGTTATTGTTTAGTTAAGTCTCGGACTGACCTTATATTTAAAATCCAACTTAAAGTTCAAGTTGACTAACCCTAATCTATTAACTTTATCTTCTTAATCTTAAGTTTTTCCTATTTTAAGATCAAAATGTTATCATTTTGCAGTTAGAAATGAAAATTACTATCAAATCGACTTTTGGTTTAAACTTATGCTTAAATCTAATTTAAAATTTGAGTTGATCAAGTTCGATCTAATTACTATGGACTCGATCTTTGAATTGATTTTTGAATTGATTGATGTTTAAACTTAACTTAAAATTTGAGTCGACCAAATCTGATCTATTAAATTTTAAGTAAAAAAAAATTCCAACCCTAAATTAGGCTTTAATTCAAGTTTTTTTATTGGGTTGATTATATATATATATTAACAACTTCAAAAACTCATCAAGCCTATTTGTGTACAAATATCCCAAATTGCACATTGGACTGGTCAACCAAAGTTGGAAGCTAATCACAGTCAAAGGCTTTATTTATGATTTGGAGCAAATGATATAAAATAAGATATGACCTAAACTAGTTAGCAACTAGAGCTGCAAAATACAGTTGGCAACATCTCCCAAGTTTGGGGATTTGGGGAAATTAAGGAAAAAAAACAGAAAATTAATATTTTCTCTTTTTTGAATTTGTAAATTTATTTATAACCTCATTTTAGGTTTAGTCAATTTAAAGTTTCGGTTTAATTTTAAAATTTTCAAGTTTAATTTATTTTTTAAAAAATTATTATAAAAATTAATCCGTTTATTAATTAATATGTTGATTTTATAAATTAATTAATTTTTTATAAATCAAAATATTTAAATTATTTTTTATTTAATATTTTCTTTACTAAAAAAGCGAAAAATGGATTTAAGAATCTTGTGAGAGTAAGAACATGAAGAAGTCCATGCTTGAGCATTTTGAATCTTTTCAATGGCAACTCAGAAAGTGATAGATAAGACACTGAAGTTATCATAATGAGGAATAAGAAAATGTAGAAACAGAGTGTCATGACCCACATGGGCTTGTTTTTTCTCATTAACAATACAAAGCCAGGAATGAGCTAGCTAGATTTTGGGTTCTTGACCAAACAAACCCCGTTAAAGATCTTAAGCTCTACTCCCAAGAATTAATGAAAGATAAATCACTGGTAAGAGTTGGCAGTGTCAGTTGCTAGCTAATGCAGGTACAATTTAGCACACAGAATACACACATTAAGATAAACAAGGGTATTGTTAAAAGAAAGTAAAGTAGATTAAAGACAATCATAAGACAAAGGTTAAGGTGTGAGAGTGTGTGTGTGTGTGTGAGAGAGAGACAGAGAGAGCAGGGTGTAATAAAGAGAGGTGTTTTTAATAATTTCACGGTGGCAGTGGCGGTGGTTAATCATCAGAGCTCTCTTTTTGATGCAAGCGTGGGTATAAATGCAGGAACTTTGATGTTTATTACTCTTCTCTCTCAATCTATCTTTGGAAGCAACTCAACATTTTAACTTCAATTCTTGTTCTCTTTAACTAAACTACCTTTTGGGTAGTTCTCTTCTGCGGTGAACAGTTTTGTATCTGAGTTCTGTGGGGTTGTGTATAACAAAACAGAGAAAAGCAGAGGAGGGTTTTGAACAGAACAGAAGTACAGAACAGACTACAGAGCCTGAAACAATCAATAAAGTTTTGTTTTTGAGAGGAGAAAAGGCTTGTGTTGAGTGCAGAGTACCAAAAGCAGCTCAGAATCTGAAATGGGTATCTTTCTCTTACCACTTTTAGCGGCCTTTAGGTCTCTGCTATTCAACTCTGACTACGGTTTTGAATGGAGATGTTTTTTTTAAATAAAAATATACTGAAATCAATGTTCTTTTGTTTTCTTATTTAACTGCTTCTGTTACCACCTTTTTGCAGCTTTTCCTTGAAGTTTCTTTTTCTGTGTTTCGTTTCTCTTTGTGGGGGTGCTTTCTTGGTTTCAATTTCGATACACTGAAAATTCAGTAGTGGGTAGCTTTGAAAATAGTATCAGTCCAACTTCTGTGATCTTTCCTACTCATTTTAGTACCTGGGTCTTTCAGCTTCAGTAAAATTTTGGTTTTTGAGCCAATTTGCGGAAATGGGTCTCCATAGTTAACTTCAAAGATCGGATAACGTTGTGGTTAGCTTCACATGCTTGGTTTTGGATCATTTACTTTTCCTGCGGATTTAGCCACTCAAGGAGGACCTTTTGGACCCTGTGATTGTTGTTCTTTTTTATTGTGAGTTCAAACCTGGTGTTTTCTGAAGTTACCTTCAGCTTACATTAGGAAGTCTGAAATTCTTGTAAGAGTCTAGTAATCTCCTATCTGCCTCCTTTAATTCTTTGTGTATTTGTCTCTTTCATCTTTGGTTTGATCATATTGAGCAGTTGGGTTATTCTCATATGTTGAACTTTGAGATTACTTCTAAGCTTTCTAGAACTTATCGCATGTTTACTCGTTGTTCGAATGCAGTTGTGAGAAAAAAGTAGCTTGTGGCGATTATATTCAAAATTTGTGCAAGTACTGATGGATATGAATGAAAAGGATACACTTGGGCAGGAAAAGAGGAATGATAATGCCATGAATTTCCATTCTTCTGGTAGTATGTCCTCAGATTGGCAATTTCCAGGTGCCAATATCACAAATTCGTCTCTGGGTCTACTTCCAACTGATAGTCAAGGAGTAGTATGCAGAAGAGATCTAACTGGAGCTTCTTCTTGCTCATCTGCCTCATTCGGTCCAACGATGTGGGAACATGACAACAATTCACAAAACCTAGGTTTCATTAACATTAATGTCCACAATAATCCAAGTTCTTCAAACCCAGCAGGAACTGAAAAAGTTTCCTCTGCATCTTTAAGGAATGGTATTGATGGGGCTCTGGATATGGGGTCTTATCTCCTGAATCCAATGCTGAAAAGTGGTATGTTCTTATCGAATGCCCCTCTTATGCTCCCACAGAGCTTATCCCAGTTTCCTGCTGATTCTGCATTTATTGAGCGTGCTGCCCGGTTTTCGTGCTTCAGCGGTGGGAATTTCAGTGATATGCTGAACCCTTTTGGAGTTTCAGACACCATGGGACTTTATTCTAGGGGTGGGGGAATGATGCAAGGATCAGCAGAAGTTTTTTCTGGTAGTGGGTTGAAACCTGTATCTGGTGGACAATCTCAGGAGAATGTTGGTGAAGCTCATAAAGATGCTTCTATATCTGTTGATCATTTAGTCACTGAGGATAGCCCTCTTAAAAACGGGAGAAGAAGTGAAGACCTTGTAAAATCTCATGATGATGGAAAACAGGGTGTTGATGGGTCTGGTAATGAATCTAATGAACCTGAATCCAGTGGTCGGGTTGTTGCTCAAGCAGAGCCATCTGTAATGGAGGCAAATGGTGGGGAGATGTCTTCAAAGAACCTTAGCTCAAAGAAAAGGAAAAGAACTGGGCAGGTAGGAACTAGTCTTGCTATTGTTCTATTAATGGTAGCTTAACTAAGTATGTCATACGTACTAACTTCGTCTTTGTGGTAGGATACGGAGCCTAACTACTCTTGCTATTGTTCTATTAATGGTAGCTTAACTATGTCGTATGTACTAACTTAGTCTTTGTGGTAGGATATGGAGCCTAACCAGGCTGGGGAAAACCAACAATTGGGTGAGGTTGCAAAGGCTAGCCTTGAAACTCAGCAAAAGGCTGCAGAAAATCCCATTTCAAATACCGATAAGAATACTGGAAAACAAGGTAAACAGGGTTCACAAACCTCAGAACCACCAAAAGAGGAGTACATTCATGTTAGAGCTCGAAGAGGCCAGGCAACAAATAGTCACAGTCTTGCAGAGAGAGTAAGATTTTGTGCCAAAGTAGTTCGGTGGATCCTCTAGGGACTTTCGCGTTAGTTTCTTTAGCATTAACGCATTTATTCTAAATACAGGTAAGAAGGGAAAAGATCAGTGAAAGGATGAAGTTTCTACAAGACCTTGTGCCTGGTTGCAGCAAGGTTGGTATTTAGATTTTGTACCTGCCCAATGAATGTGTTAAAAAGTATTGAATTACTATGAAGGATCATGTTGTAAAATACCAACTGCATTTTTCAGGTTACGGGCAAGGCAGTGATGCTAGATGAAATCATCAACTATGTGCAATCACTGCAGCGGCAGGTGGAGGTATGTTTGCAAGAATCTGTTTTGTTCATTTGTTCTATAATGACACAAATACTAGGCAGCTTAATATCATCAGAAGTCATGTTTGTGCTGACATTGGACACTTTTTTACTGTTTGATATAGCTCATAAATAGCTTCAAATAGAGCAAAGGTTTTGCTTTAGATGGATAGCTTGGCAAATCACAGAAAGCTTTTGAACTCTTCAATGTCTGTATTTTGAGATCTAATTTTCTTTTTCATTTCTTTTTCCAGTTCCTATCTATGAAACTAGCAACGGTGAATCCAAGGCTTGATTTTAACATAGAAGGACTCCTAGCAAAAGATGTAAGTGAATGATGTATTCTAATGCACTCAATCTTATGATATTCAGAATTTGATCAACCAAAAGCTAGCATATCCAAAGGTAAAACACTGTTTAGATTATAATTTAACTCCGCCTCTATGCTCAGATCCTTCAGTCTCGGGCTGTACCTTCCTCCACTCTTCCGTTTTCGTCAGAGTTACCTATGGTTTATCCCCATTTACATCCTTTGCAATCTGGACTTCTTCCGGCTACGTTTCCAGGGATGGAAAGCCAGTCCGACATACACCGTAGGACAGTTAATCCCCATCTGACGCCCATTAGCGGAGGATTTAAGGAGCCTTCTCAGGTAGTTAATTGATTAGCCTGTTACTTCGCACTCGGTTCTCCTGAAGTTAGATAAACATGTTTATGTTCAGTACCATTTATATCATCCATCCATTTGAAAGCAGATACCCAATGTGTGGGAAGATGAGCTGCATAACGTTGTTCAGGTAAACTATGGAACCGGTGCTCCCGAAGATAATCAAGACATGAATGGTACAGCTTGTGTGAACCACTCTTAACTCTACAAACTTCTCTTGCACATTATAGACAAATCGACTATGTACTGAACCTGAAGTTATGTTTTTTTCAGGATTGGTTCCTCCAGGACACATGAAAGTTGAACTCTGACTGTTTGTATGAAACCATAGGCTTTACTTTAGCTGCCATATATTGAAGATAAAAGCATAAAGAATCTGACTATTCTCCTTGTTATGCAACTATATCTCTCTAATATTGAAGATAAAAGCATAAGAGATTCTGTTCAGATTAGGAATGCTTGTAGGGGATGCTTTTAGCTCAGATTCTGAGAAAATTTGCTGGTTGATTGCTCTCTGCGCCAAGAATTTGTACTTAAGAAGTTGATATTGAACCATCCCTTGTTTATTTTGAGAATGGAATCCTACATAGTCAGTATAGATTTGATCAGTAGATGTCCAAATTGTGAAACCCAGGAATGTATAGTTGGTTTTTCCTGGAATCTGATGGGTTATTGTAGAGAAGTCTGGATGATTTCTTTTTGATAAAATGATAACATGGGCTCTGTAGTTTGTTAAAATGGAAATTATTGTAATGCTTTATCCTTGATTATTTAGCCCGAGCTCAATCCGACCCGTTGATAATAATGCTTACTCTTTGACAATAAGTAGGCAAGATAGTTTGACCTGACCTAACTTGGAGTTAAATGAGGTAGACACGATTTGATTGGGCTTCCAATTAGGCTTAGGCCCGGAGGAGTAACCTGAAAGACCCAAATGATTTGATTATTCGTTTAAAAGTACATTATTTTAAAATTTTATTTAAAACGACATCGTTTTAAATGGCTATTCTTAATGTATAACCTTATTGATTTATCATTTTCCAAATATCCACACACTAACATCTTTATTATCTTTAACGTATATCCAATCTTAACATGATTCTAATAATTAAAAAATTATTCTGATTGAGGCATTGATAAAATTTTGAGTTCGGTATTTAATTTTTTAATCTGATTTATTTTAATAACTTTTTTTTATAAAATTAATTAGATTATTAATTTTAATTGGTTGATATTTGTATATTAATTGATTTTAATAAATTAAAGTTAATTAATTTTTATTTATTAGTTTTCTTTTTCAATTAACTTTAAATTTTTTTAATTATATTTAATTTTTAACCAATTTTATAATAATTTAATATTAATTAAATTTAAATATTTTGTTTTATCGGTTTAATTTTTGGTCCAATTTTTACAATATTATATAATCCTTTGAATCCTTTTGTAACATTTTCAAGCAACACCTAGACTTGATATTTTTGGGTTGACTGAAATTATAAAGTTTGAATTGATCATGTTTTGGATTATGTTCGAAATTGAGAGGTTTGTCAATAGAACGTGACCTTGAATTCAATCAGAAATATATTTAAGTTTGATTAGCATTTGGATTATATTTAAGTTTTGATTAATTTGGGTATAAGGCTTGTATCAAAGTCTAATTTTGACCCAAAAATTGAAAAAAAGGAGACAACTTTAATTAAATTTTATGTCAAATTCAAACTTTAAAAAATCAAATGTAAAGCTCATGTCTAATTTTATCATTATTCTTATAAATATAATATAAGAATAAACATTATTTTTATGCCCAACCCAATTTTTTAAAATCAAAATATTAAAATAATATTGTATTTAACAAAACGATATTATATTATTAATACTTGTTTGGTCTTAGGTCGAGTCGAACCTTAGACTCGATCAACCTGAACCTAACTCGTTAATCTTAAACTTTTTAAAGATTATAATTTGGAAGGGGCATAAGTAATTTTCAATAATTTTTAAAAATTATTTATGATTCCATTTATATATATGTAAATTTTAAAAATTATTTTATTTTGTAAATTAGATTTCTATTTCTCCATTTTCCGTACTCGGGAAATAAAATGCACACATTCCCGCCAAAAGTAAGAAGAAACGGAGCAGAAACAGAGTCATAGATGTTCCGTTGCTCCAATCACTTCGCTTCTCTGCTCAAGCACTGCATAGAGACCCGAAATCTAGCTCAAATCAAGAAGCTCCATTGCCTCATCATCAAGACCTTTGCGGATGCTGAAACTTTTCTTTACAACAACCTCATCAGTGTTTATGGTGGGTTGGGCAATCTTAGTTACGCACGCTATGTGTTCGATATTATGCCGGAACGAAACATTTTCTCGTGGAATGCTATTCTTTCTGCTTATTCGAAATCTGGGTTTCTCTCAAAAATGGAAGAGATCTTCAATGTCATGCCCACCCGAGACGTGGTCTCTTGGAACTCACTTCTTTCGGGCTACGTGTGCTATGGCTCTTTTTTTGAGGCTGTTAGGACCTATAACTTGATGTTCAGAGAAGGGGTTGTTAATTTGAATAGGATAACGTTTACAGCTATGCTTGTGGTGGCGTCAAATCAAGGATGTGTTGATTTAGGTAGACAGGTTCATGGGCATGTTGTGAAATTTGGACTTTGTGGTAATGGGAACGTTGTGGGTTCTTTGTTAGATATGTATGCAAAAGTGGGGTTAGTTTATGAGGCGAAAGATGTTTTTGATGAGGCTTCTGACAGGAATGTGGTAATGCATAATAAAATGATAGCAGGGCTCTTGCGATATGGGATGGTAGAGGACTCAAAGAGGGTGTTTGAAGGTATGGAGGAAAGAGATTCTGTTTCATGGACGACAATGATTACAGGGCTTGTACAAAATGGAATGAAGAGAGAAGCTATTGATTTGTTTAGGGAGATGAGGCTAGAAAGATTGTCAATCGATCAGTATACATTTGGCAGTGTGTTGACTGCTTGTGGGGGGATGATGGCCTTGAGAGAGGGCAAGCAAGTCCATGCTTTCATAATCAGGAGTGATTATCAGCATAATGTCTTTGCTGGTAGTGCTCTTGTTGACATGTACTGTAAGTGTAGAAGCATACAATATGCTGAAGGAGTTTTTGATAGAATGAAACAAAAGAATGTTGTGTCGTGGACTGCTATGTTAGTAGGTTATGGCCAGAATGGATTCAGTGAAGATGCTGTTGGGCTTTTCATTGACATGCAGAGAAATGGGATTGATCCTGATGATTTTACTCTTGGAAGTGTAATTAGCTCTTGTGCAAACCTGGCAAGCTTAGAAGAGGGCATGCAATTTCATGGTCAAGCACTGAGTTCTGGCTTAATTAGATTTATAACCGTCTGCAATGCACTTGTTACTCTATATGGAAAATGTGGAAGCATAGAAGATGCTCATCAGCTATTTGAAGAGATGAATTTCAGGGATGAAGTCTCTTGGACTGCATTAGTTGCTGGGTATGCACAATTTGGAAAAGCCAAAGAGACAATTGACTTGTTTGAAAGGATGCTGGACAATGGTTTGAAACCTGATGCAGTTACTTTCATTGGAGTTCTTTCAGCTTGCAGTAGAGCTGGGATGGTGGAGAAAGGCCAACGGTATTTTGATGCAATGGTAAATGAACATGGTATAGCTCCAGTCTCTGATCACTACACATGTATGATTGATCTATTCAGTAGAGCTGGAAAGTTAGAAGATGCCAAAAGTTTCATCAAGAAGATGCCTTTCCATCCTGATGCAATTGGTTGGGCCACTTTACTGAGCTCTTGCAGACTTCATGGAAACATGGAAATAGGGAAGTGGGCAGCTGAATCTCTGCTAGAACTAGAGCCCCAGAACCCTGCAGGCTACATTTTACTATCAAGCATCTATGCTGCAAAAGGGAAATGGAGCCACGTGGCTCAACTTAGGAGAGGAATGAGAGAAATTGGAGCCAGAAAAGATCCAGGATGTAGTTGGATCAAATATAAAAACCAAGTTCACATTTTCTCAGTAGATGACCAGTCAAGTCCATTTTCTGATCAAATATATGGTAAGCTGGAAGAATTGAACCAGAAAATGATAGAGGAGGGATACGTGCCAGATCCAAGTTCTGTTCACCATAATGTTGAGGAGTCAGAGAAGATCAAGATGCTTAATCACCATAGTGAGAAGCTTGCAATTGCATTTGGATTGATATTTGTTCCTTCAAGCCTTCCAGTACGAGTAGTTAAAAATCTAAGGGTATGTGGAGATTGTCACAACGCAACTAAATATATTTCTAAGATCACTCAGAGGGAGATACTTGTCAGGGACGCTGTCCGATTCCATTTGTTTAAAGATGGATCATGTTCTTGCGGAGATTTCTGGTGATACCAGGCTGCTGCTGAGGATACTAGGATTTCAATTTTCTAGGGCCAATTACTGGACTCAAGAATAGAGTGGAAAGTCATTCTCTGCTTCACGGGCATAACAGTGGACCACAACCTTAAATTATTAAACTAAACAGAAAACAGCAAGGATTTAAGCTCAAGTTACAGACTTGATCTCTCTCTCTAGCTCCCACCTTGAAAAATCTCGGCATGCTAGTGAGTATCATGTACTTCTATCAGCCCTTACAACATGGTTGTCCTCCTATTTACTGGCTTTGCCTTAATGATTTTTGAGTACACTTATAATCTTTTTCTTACTTCAACATTTTATGTCATAAGAGATCTGTTTTTAATGGACATGTGGGAAAATGCAGTAGGTCTAAGATTTTACATTGATTGTAGTGGGGGTTAATAGTTAACAAAAGATCATGAAGCACTTTATGAATATGGATCTGTATATTGACTTGATATGAAAGATATAATTGAATGAAGAACACACTGTAAAAGCAGTTGTTTTGACTGTTTATGGTACATGAGAAGTAAATCTGAAGATCTATTAGTCTTGTTGTTGATCATCATTCATAATCTCCTGATATTCCAATGGACTTCTCTTGATTTTGTTGCTGGTTCTGCATCAGGTTCAAGACATGTTATATCAGAAATGCACACATTATTGTGTTCAGCATGTGACTAGAGAAGCTTAGGAGAATTACCTGCAATTGAATACAAATTGCGATTATTTCTTCTAAAGGAGCCCAATCACCAAAGTTTCTCTCTACGAATTGATAGGCAATGCCACTCTTGCCGCTTCCAACAATAAAAAGTCCGCCCTTTATTTCTCCTTCTCCTTTGAAGTTTTGCTCTATCCCCAGTGCTTTAGCACGCTTGTAATTTGCAATAGCTCGTGGATTGAATAGAAATCCTGATAAGAATTTGTCTTTGAGAAGTTGTCCACCACCAAGAGCTTTAAAGAATTCCATATTCCTGTCAAATAGTACAACACCGCCCCAATATCGAGGCCAGAAGTCTTGTACCTGTATGGCAATGGTAAATATCAATGGAAGGAGTTGATTGTAGTCCAAGCAGCTGAACGTTCATTTTGGTACCTCAGATTCTATATGTTCATGGAGAACTGCATACAACTGAACTCCCATTCCATCAAATATTGGTTTTTTGGCATAAAGCTGGTGAGCTTCAGCTCTGCACATGATGCACCTGTTGTAAAATTGGGAAATCAATACATCATTTGTTACAATTTGAATCATAGTTAATAAGATGTTAAGTTTATCTATTTGTGTTTTTGAAACTACCAGACCTACAAGTCTTATCTATTGCTCTAAACTTGATGGTTTCCTGATATCATTTCTTATTTATTTCCACCACCTTTTATTGTTTATGCACATTTCAGAGCATAAAGATGTTACAATTGAGAGGAGATGTACATTTGTAGCTGATATGACTAGGTATCATGTTCAATAGAATCATGCCAAAAAGCAGAAGAATGCTTACCCAGGCCGTCGGATGCATAGAAACACAGCTGGTTTATCATGCCACAGTGTTGAAGCCTTCAGCGGAGGTGTTTTGGTTTTGACCAGACGCTGCGTGCCAATCTTATATTCAGGAGTCAGTTTCTGTATTAATATGCCTTCAATGGAAGAATAAGGTGCAACCACATCAACTACTGGAGGAGGTTTTATACAACCACAAACTCGAGGCTCAGGAGGCCCTGCTGAAACTATCCCTTTAAACATGTGTCCATCTTTGGTCTTCATATCAGCTTGCGATTGGTCCACTGATTTGTCATCAAAATAACTTCCTTTGTTAGGTCCTGATTGCACCTTCATGGCTATGATTGACCCAGAGCTCTTGAAAATATTATCATCATTAGCTGTTTGTTGGAACATCATTTTCCCTGATAATGAATTTGATGTGGGCTCTGCACATGCACTAGTTCTATTCGAGAAACGGACAAAGTGACCTCTCTTCATTCCAAACTGGGAAGTTATGTCTTTGTTGCTTAAACTAAGAAGCTCAGGCAAGCATTTTCCAGAAGCCTCTAGCGCATCTCCGTATTGGATTAGTGTTCGGTCATGCAGGTATGTTCTGATTTCCAGTGCATCCTATGTTGAGAAAGAGAAGCTCTAAGACGCAAATTATGATAGGAAACAATTACTTTTGAGGGTAATAAATTTATAGCCATTGTCATTGAACAACCAAAGTTTGGTAAACACAGAAAAGAGGAGAACACTACTTTAATGAAATTAAACCTTTTGTTGCTGTGTCATGGTCAGTGCGTGCATATCGTCCGAGTTCATAAGTTTCAAGGTTGGCACATCATCCCAACCTTCTTCTAACAACTTTGGAAGCAGCTGTTTCAAAGCTCCATTTCCTACAAAGTCTTCCATTGAATAGGAAGCCATACTCTTCTGCAACACTGACTGATATAAACTCTTACTAATGACAAAGGCTTGGATCTATGAAGAGTATTCTTGTTTTAGGCATACTGCTTGGGACTAGATGTCCCCTTATCAGTTATGGGCAGACGTGCAATAAGTGACAGCCTAACCTCTTTGTTTCTTATTTAAGGTCGCTCTCAAGACATTTGAGAAAGACTTCCCATATCATGTCTTTTGATTTGACAATGTCTTTATCGCAATTTTTAATTGTTTATTCATCAGGATGTTTAGACTTTGCTTGTTTTAGATTTGTATGTTTGAATTAATCTTAATCATGTTAGTTGTCTTTTACTGCACAAGTTATTGTAGGGGAAGGGATCTTGTTGTTGGAGAAGCTAACATCAATAGCTAGTGAATGGAGATCTTGTAAGAACAGGAAAGTTTCATTGGTACTGCCGGCACAAATGAATCTATATCGATAATTAAAGCAATTTGCTGGTCAGCATCGGATAGGACACCAGAAGTTTAAAATATATAATGTCAGCTTTCTGTAGCGGTCACTAGGGATTGAACTATAATATTAATTATCAAGTACCTGAGAAATTCTAGATGAGTCAAAACAATTTGGTTATCATGGTGCCTATTTCTGAATGCTGATACTGCCGGCCATTGCCAAAGGTAGTATTCATTTGTCCAGTTCAATACTGCCCAGTTCGTCCCACATATGTTTGTTGTAAATTTCAGAAAACTAATTGGCTTATAGTTGAGAAAGTTCTATCTGGTTGCTGCATTAATAAAATTGTGCTTTTGTTCCATGGTTTTAACTAGCTATGGATCCCAGTAACCAGCTTTATCTGATGCTGACTTTTCCTTTTTCTTTTTCCTGTTAAAAAGGGAAAAGAAAAGTATACTAAAGAGAGCCCCTATACAGGCTCATTTGCTCAACACTCATGGCATCATCACGTAGAATCTTATTCAATTCTTCAAGTAGGACCTCCAGATCATGAAAACCTCTTTCCATCATTAGTAAATAGGTTGGCAAAAAATCTGCACACTTATTTGCGTCACGATATACATGAGCCAAATTCAGTTGCCAATCTCTGCTGAGGAGCATATGGATCTGTCTAATTAAGAAGTATGGCATTAGCCTTGGGTTCATAATCATCTTGGTTTAAAAGATTGATTGCCAAAAGACAATCAACATTCAGTTTCACACGGTAGAATCTACATTCCCATGCCATATTTAATCTATCCGCTATAGCCCATAGCTCTGCATGGAGAGATGTACAGCACCTAATGTTTTAACAATCCCCTCTAATCTAGTTTCCATCAGACGGAGAAGAGATCCTACTCCTGCTTGTCCAGATGCTCCTTTCATAGCATCGTCACAATTTAAAGAGACCTAGCAACTCGGGGGTTTCCTCCACTTAACATTGCATGCTTTTTTCCTGCCACTAGTGCTTTGAATGCATTTCAAAGTGTACCTTGCCTTCATACTAAAATACGAAAGCATTTTGACTTCCTCTGCAAGTTGAGACGCTTGAATGTGCTCATTGCAAAAGAGATGTTTGTTGCGTGCTTCCCATAGTTTTCAGCAGCCAAGTCCAAACATCAAGGCCCACTCTCCACTAGGAAAAGGGGTGGTCATACTTCCTTTAAGATTCTGAATTATCCAATCAGCAAAGTTATTATTCATGAACTGAGCCATTTGATGTGACGGACAAAGATTTTCCAAACATCCCTTGCCAGCTTCCATCGTCTGAGTATCTGATCAACATCCTCTTTCTTGCTGTCACATAGTCTATAAGCTTCATTATATGTTATGTGTCGTCTAACACATTCTTAATTAGTGAGGAGACCTCCACGTAATGCGAACTATAGGAACACACGAACCCGCTGAGCCCCCTCGTGCTTCCAAATTACATCCCACTTGTTGTCTTGTGAATCCCAGACGTCGCCCATTATCAAATCATAGGTTAATTTGACGGAAAAGTATCCATTGCTCGTCCTCCTAGAAACAATTAGCATCTCCATCCTCCTAGCTTGGTGGCTTAGTTCCCTCAATAATGGAAAGGAAGGTCAGGAAAATCTCGGTTAAAGAGACTCCATTCTTAATTGCCATCAAGACTAACAAAGTTACAAAATGAAAGAGCAAGCTCTTCCTCTGTGATATCCGGCTAGCAAGAAATTTGAGAAGCCCCACATTAGCAAGCCAATTGTTAGCTCAGAATCGAACTTTACTACCATCACCAATCTCCCATCGCATGCTTAGCTCCAAATCAAGTCATATTCTCTTAATATTACGCCAAAGAAGGGATCCGATTTGGTTGTTACGAGACGGGCCTTTAAGATCCTCCCATCCATACTTGCATCTCAGACCTCTAACCAAAAGGAGATCAAACTTCGTGGCACGAGTAAGCCCAATTTTCATCAGAAAAGCATTATTTTAAGGCTCAAGCTTCTGAATGCCACAACACCTGTTACAATGCAGTTAGCACATATCCTCCCATCTTACCAGATTCACCTCTCGCGACTCCTCCATATTATCCCAAACAAAGGCTCTGATCAAATTTCCAATAAAATTACAGAGGCTATTTGGTAGTTTTGTAATTTGCATGGCATAGAATGGAAGGCCTTATAAGACTGAAGTAGCTAAAGTAATTCGTCCTGCAAGAGACAAGGTCTTGGCGGCCCAACCCGAAAGTCTTTGTTTAACTTTCTCCTCAATATAAGCATAAGTATTAAGGTTAACTCGTTTATAAAGGATCGGAACTTAGTAGAGTTAGGATCTAAGTGACAGTGCAAAGAAAGAGAAAGAAAGAAAAATATTGATTTATATTGATAATAACTAAGAAATAAGGGCGCCTCTACAACCCCTCCCAAGCCTCAGCTGAATATAGGATATTCTCCAAAAAAAGATCACCCCCTTAATAGATTTCTAGCTCTTTAAATGTCTAATATTCCCCACATGTAACAACCTGCTGCCTAAGTGTCACAATTAGTTATTAGCCACAGCTGTACTATCCCTCTTCTTGCGACTACAAACCAATAGGGGGCAGTTAGGTGGTTCCTCCTGCAAACTGGCAAAATTACTAATATCCACGACATTCTCTTGGCCTGCACCTGCATGATCGCTAACAGAACTCCTAAGTATTTACCCAAATCATCAGTCCAAATCAAACTCATCTCATTGCTAATCCATTCCGCACGTGAAACTTGGGTATTTTTAGAGAAATGGATGTGGGTTTTATTGTTACTAACCTTGTGTCCAGAGTTGATGCAGAAATCTCCGTAGTGCCAAAAGGAACTAGCTCTGGCTCCAAGATACCCTCCTTATTTGATGCTGACTTTGATATGGACTTATGTGAAACAAAGCTCTTAAATTCTGAACCAATACGTTTAGAACAAAGCCAATGTATTGCAACAATTGGTAGTTCTCAATGAAAACAAGTAGGGAGGGAAAACGTTTTTCTTAACATGCTAGTTCTTCTACTTTGTAAGTGAGTTGTTAACTCTAAGAAACATAAGTGATCCTCCTATGTGCAATATTCAATACAATGTTTTAAATAGTGTACTGCAGGCTACACTATGGTTGCGGGCAATTGCGGATTGTGAACTCAATTTTTGGAAATCGTTGTATCAGTCTAGAATGCAACTGCAATCTAAAACCATGTCCAATACCATAGTTTCCTTGGCTATCAAACCAGGACAAATAATTGTTGCCTATGATCATTGGATGGATTTGATACGGGAAAGAAACAATGTCATTCATGTTGAGATTTGTCAAGAAAAAAGGTATGTTTATGTTACTGCAAATGGAACTGCAAAAAAAAAAAAAAAACAGAACCATTGATCACATTTTAACAGATATGAGGCAGCAGGCAAGATCCAATCCAGGTTTTCATTCCACAAACATATGTTTATACACAAGGTTGTTGGAAATATTGATTCAAAGTTAAAATTAAAGTTTTTGTTTAAAGATAAGATATTTGTTAAAAGATAAAATTTTATCTATTAAGATAAAGTTATTATCTAGTTAGG
>JAOQMP010000001.1:998808-1016429 GCA_027563575.1 Erythroxylum pedicellare
TGTTTAAAGATAAGATATTTGTTAAAAGATAAAATTTTATCTATTAAGATAAAGTTATTATCTAGTTAGGATTTAAATTTTTGAATTTGATTTGTTTTATCTAGATATTAGCTAAGTTTGTTATTTCATTCTCTATACATTTAGGCCTTTATGTCAATGTAAAGTGAACCAATCAATAAATTGTCTCTTGCATTATCTCTTGCCTATTCTACTATAATTTTGTTAATTTTTGGTTTTAAAGTCCAACATGGTATCAGAGCCTTTAAGATTTTGAGAGATTTATGAGTGATTAATGCTTTACAAGCTCAAGAGCAAAAAAGGGCAATGAGATATCAAGAAAGTAAAAAGATGGTAGAAGGAGCCTCTCTGGAAAATGTTCCGTCATCAAAAAAAGAAAGAAAATATTTCTCAATATGGTTATTACGAGAAGTTTGGTCATGAAGAGAAAGATTGTTGGTATAAAGGAAAGTCTCGATGCTTTATGAAAAAGAATTGCAAGTTCATCAATGAAGAACAAACAAATATAGTGCAAGTGATTGAAGAAAACAGCATCTTCTAGTTGGTAAGAAGTGTAACAAGACGTATCATAGAGAGAAGTGCTCTATGGGGATAAGATGATGAGAAATGCATCATACAGTGAAGAGAAGTGCTTTACAAATAAGAAATTTGGAGAGATGTGCTCCATAGAGTTTGAATTTTTTGTAACTTTGAATCAAGAAAGAATGTTGGAAAGATTGATTTAAAATTAAAATTGAAGTTTTTGTTTAAAGATAAGATATTTGTTAAAAGATAAAATTTTATCTATTAAGATAAAATTATTATCTAGTTAGGATTTAAATTTTTGAATTTGATTTGTTTTATCTAGATATTATCTAAGTTTGTTATTTCATTATCTGTATATTTTGGTCTTCATGTTAATGTAAAGTGAACCAATCAATAAATTGTCTCTTGCACTATCTTTTTCCTATTCTACTGTATTTTTGTTAGTTTCTGGTTTTAAAATCCAACAAAGGCAAGGGAAATATGGAAAACATCTTGGGAATGCTCTTGTCGCATAAAATTTGGAAAATTACCCAAATATGCAAACAGAAAATGTTATTGCTTCTACTGTCTTAACAAGAACTAAATGACAAAAATAACATTTCGAACATCTAGACAACTAACATACGAACCGAAATAGTCGGAACATGACGGGAGTGGGATGGAGAAGTTACCTCCAACCACAAGCAATGTTTCATTCATTCTTATTCAGTATAGATGCAATCAGTCTTCTTACTTGATTGCAGCTTCATTCTCTTGGCTTTCAATACTTGAACAAGTCATAAGTAACGTACTTTTAACTTGTTTAAGGTCAGATAACTTTAAACTCCTTAGATTTCTCATATGCATAAGTGCTGTGGAAGTTACTGTCACCATTTCCCATTCAGCAGCTTCAGCACTCTTCTTCAAGCTTTCCATCTCCATTTTTTTAAAACTAGAGTTGTGTTTCATTGAAAACATCAATTTCTTTTTCGAGATTACTAATATAGGTTCAACTCCAAGGAAATATCGAAAAGATGAAAGAGTAAGACTATACATCGTTGATGCACCCACCAAACCAACTACTTCACAAACTAGCACCACGGCATTCACACATACTTATGTTTTGACTACTCTTGATTATAGAATTCGACCAAGATGTACAGGAGAAGAAATTTATAGCAGGATTCTACACAGTTGAGGATTATATAGTGGATGTTGGAATCTTGTTCAAATGCTTCAAAATTTTCTCTGCTACCTGCCTTGTATGACCACCTCCATGATGGAAAGCACTGATCAAAATGGCAGGCAATAGCTTATCCTGTGATATGTCTGAAGCAGACTTGTCCCCACCTTTCATCAAGAATCTCTCAATGACCCAAAAGGACTTTTGTCTCAAACCTTCCCCATTATGTTCTTTGACAACATTGAGAATATATTGTATGGCATTCAATTCAAGAAGCATGTTTACACTCTTGTCCACATCGACTTTTTCGTCTAACAATGTGCATAGAGCTGACAATGAAGCTTCAACGACCTCAGCATTGTCATGATGCAGACAGGCTAACAGCCTCCCCACAGCGTTTACTTCAAGCAAACAGAATGTGTTTTCTGAAGAACACTCTCCTCTGTGAATCGGACAGACTTTTACTGTTTTCTTCTTGGACGAACCTAAACATAGTGATCTCTGCAAGAGAAAGGGTCCCACTGAGTTGTTTCTTCTGTTAGTCGGTGGCCTTGATAAATTTATCGACTCTGAGGATAGGTTCTCCAAGCCAATTGCTGAGAGCCTCTGAACTTCGTCACTTGATGTTTTCATTAGCAGCTCTGTGAATACTGATGTGAAGTTGTAACTTCTTGCTAGGTATAATATCTGGGAATCATGAAGTGTTGTTGTGAATCTGACTAGGATGCCTACTAGGCCTTCTAAGTAAGGAGTTGCAAACCTGCTTGTCCTTGTCCCAGTTTTTTGAATTTCATTGATTGTTGCTAGGATTTTTGGAACTGTGTCCTTTCTTATAAGAAATAGATTGAGTGTAAGATTCCGGTGTGGAAGGTTAGTCAGAAATTTAGCTGAAACTGCCTGCTTCTCTGTGAATGTCGTTGCTTCATTTTGGCCCAGGATTAAGTTCTCAGGTTGACCACTGATGCTGCATAGTCTCTCTATCAGAATGTGGCCCATATAAGGTGAGAGGGAAATCAGTAACTTGATTGCTGTAATCACAAGCTCCTCATGAGGATTATTAAGAAGTTCAATCAGTGTGTAGCTTGCTTCAGTCTCTCTGACAGCCGAGGTGATTGTGCCCATTGACTTGGGAGACTTAGCAAGGCATAGGAGGACTCTTATGAGATTGATGTTGAGTTCTTCGGGATATGAATTCCCCACCATGTCCAGGATGTTATGCACAACATAATCTGAATTTAGTCTGTAACCATTAGTCTTAACTTGGAAGTTATCAAGCTCAAATCCTGCCTCAAATATGTTTGCGAGTACAGCAGCAGCTTCTTCTTTTGTGTTCATTGGTTCATCATAGATTCTTCGCATGAATAACTCTTCAACCATAGTTTGTACGATTCCTGCTTTCACAAGTTTTTCAGCATTAGGATGGTAGGATGAAATTTTTGCTAATGCTCTAAATGCAGCTCTCCTGCTTAATGTGTTTCCACTTTGTACCATTTTGATGAGGGCTTGAGAAGCCTTCTCTGCCACAAAAATTTTGCTGTCATGTCCAAGAGCAGTTTCTCCAAAGTAGTTTGCCATTTCCATTTGTGTCTCCTCTGAACCTGTATAGATATATCAAAAGCTCTTACATTTGCCTATTCATTTGCTCTTCTACAGTGGCCCAATTTTAATACATTCGGAACTTGATCCAAAGTTCTAACCATTACCGTCAGTAAGATGATTAAGAAGGGGTTTCAGGAGTCCATTTTCTGCCATGCGTTTGATATTTTCTGGTGAGCTTTCTAGGTTCTTTAAGATTTTGTCTGCTTTTTCTGAGGAAAATGCATCAACAGACTCGTTGTATTTTGTTCTAATCAGCATCAGAATCCCTCCGGTAGTCTTCCCAATTCGCTCACATGCTAATGGAGATGTTGAAATCTCCACCAACAACGTCAATGCTGCATGAGTTATGGGTTCATAGCCACTAGACAGCAACTTGAATACTGTTGAAATATCCATGGCATTCACAATCATTTCCTGCTAAACAAAAAAAAGAGAATTGAAAGAAACCAACTTAAGATAACAACTTCACGGCAAATTTGTTTCTGTTAGCAAAGTTTCTAACAAAGAAAACGACCGTAAGGGTATGTTTAACTTGATAATATTCTGAAAACACAAAATATGCACTCATATCATGTCTTTAAAGAAATTGAACCTTGCGTTCTTCATTGTCTTCTGCTAACTGCTTCAACAATTCCAGTGTTGCACATCTAACATTTCTGTCTTTGTAGCCCATAAACTTAACAAGTAATGGCACTATTCCTCCATTACAAACTTGAACCTTATTGTATATTTTCCTTTTGCAAATGCCTTGTAAATCTATTATAGCTTCAAGTATCATAGTAGCTGAACTAGCTAAAGACAATGCCGCAAGGGAAACCTTAATCCTTGCTGCTTCATTTCTTTCTATCCACTCCTGTATTGTAGTCTTCAGGGCCATATTGGTTGCAAATGATCTACTAGACAGCTTTTGTCCTGTGACTGGACAAAGAATGTCTCTCAAGTCTCCAAACTCCTCAAACAATTTTTCAATTGCCTTCCTTTCACAGGTCACACCAGTTTCTAAGGTGACTGGATCTTCCATGATCTGCTTTGTTAAAGGGCAGTAGAAAGTATAATATAGAGGTTCTATGTACTCAGGAATCTGTGGCAATGAACTCGACGACCCGCCACTACTGTGCTTCCTCTGGCTGATTAGAGTTGTACTTTGCAGGAACTCATTCAACTGTGGCAA
The DNA here is from genome assembly GCA_027563575.1 of Erythroxylum pedicellare. Classification (NCBI taxonomy): domain Eukaryota; kingdom Viridiplantae; phylum Streptophyta; class Magnoliopsida; order Malpighiales; family Erythroxylaceae; genus Erythroxylum; species Erythroxylum pedicellare. The sequence goes on from JAOQMP010000001.1 coordinate 1,003,284, forward strand.
TGAACTCGATGACCCGCTACTACTGTGCTTCCTCTGGCTGATTAGAGTTGTACTTTGCAGGAACTCATTCAACTGTGGCATATCCGACATCTCAGAATTATAACTGGAAATTTCACAACTTACAGGATAGAGGTCTATGTCTGTCGATGAAAAAATTTTCTTTGTTTCTTCATCCGAAAATGACTGCTGAAGTTCAAGCTCGTTTGTATCAGATACTTGACTTTCTCTGACACAAAACTGAACAGTCCGCATCTCATTAGAAAGTGAGCAGATTGCAACTCCTACATATTTTTGGTCCTGAAATGTGGATGAAGGTATCCAGCTCAAGCATTCTCCCATGTTTTTTATCTCTCCTTCTAGCAGTAGTATGATGCTTTTCATGTCAGAATCAGAATTCGAGTTAGATGATCTTTGGTACTTGTCCGCAAGATCTCTGACAACAAGTATGCTTCTTGTTAGGGACGCAAAAATATCCGTTGTGTTTTCAGGAGCATGTTCAGTTGCTTGCAACTCCACAATGGCTGGACACGTTCGATAGAGATAGCAACTGATTTCTGCAAAGCTTTCATGATGTACATGTACATCTATGCTTTCCAAAGATTTTATGATCTCTGCAATCAACTTCAACAAGTGTTCTGCTACTCTAGTAATCGTTGCTTCATCTTTGCTGAGCTGAAGAAAAAACAAAAAGCTATTAACTAAGGTACATCTACTTACTGTTGAAAAGTTTTTCAATGTCTGAATTGAATGTACGGTCGATCTGTAAACAGTTATCCATCGAGCAAAATGCTTGAATTATAATGTACGGAATCTATTCTGAAATCTTATTTACAAGGTAGGAATTGAACTCACAGCCTCAGGTGCTTCATTAACAAGTCTTCGATTCTTGAAACTTATCATTTCCTGCATGATTATTGGAACAAGTGATTTTAGAATGCATGACTCTGATCGCATAAATTCTACAGAAGATGCAATTCTACCTAACACAGACTTGAATGATACTGGATTAGCATCATTCAACATCATGATGATGATTAAATTTGGCAGACAAATGCCCCCTAAACATTAAATTCCACAAACTATTTCTGCAGATAGGACTAGACCATGCTCTACATGTTTCTTATCTAGTTTTACTTCCATTAGTGATATGGTAATCAAATTGCATATTCCTGGTTCTGAAATGGAATGCAAATACCTTAAATTAACTGAACAAGCACACGCACTGATTTGATATATAGAAGATCATGCAAATTAAAGGTTGGGAGGATTGCGATAACTATGAAATATAGAGTAGAAAGATGTTCTTGAGAGGCTCATACAGGCATCTAGCTGGATCTGCTTGATGGTTCCAAACGTCCTGCTCGTATGTGCACTTGACTGATTCTGCAGAAACTGAAGAAGCAGCTCAGTCTTGTTGGAGAATTCATTGGCAGACCTCATAAACAGTTCATTGTTGAATCAGTCCTCAACTTTTATATGTAAAGTTTTTCTTTTTGGTATAATTCAAGTGCAAGTGACTGATTGAATACTTGAATAGAGTGGTTTAAAGTTCCTTTCACATTTTCCAAAGCAACAACATTCTTATGTGTCTGCATCAATCCATGCTTCTGCTATTGCACACTTCAGCTGATGGAACATGTGTTTGACTTATGAACTCCAATCAAAGATAATTTACTTCTTTATTACTACCACTTTCTTTAGTTTTTTATTATGAACTCAAGAAAAACTTTTTGATTCAAAGTTAAAACTTGCAAGTTTTACTTATTAGACACAGTTAGGACTAAAATTTGTGTATCATGTAACATTTCCATTGTTTGACTATATAATATTTCGGTGTGGGGTCGGATTCGAAAAGTTTAAAAACCCGAAAAATGATCAAAATTTAATCAAATTTTAGACTAGACTCGAATTTAATTAAAAAAATTTTGTTTTGGGGCTAATGCTATCTGAATAAGTAGCACTTGCTATTTGCAATCTTGTAGAAGTCAAGAGTAGTTCATTGTTTGTCCCATGTTTGGAGAAGGAGTTAACTTCAATTATACTATTGGATTACTTGTAGAAGTCAAGGGTAGTTGATTGTTTGTCCCATGTTTGGAAAAGGAGTTAGCTGCAATTATACTTTTGGATGACTTTAGTCCCTAAGATCAATAATTACACATCAGCTCTTAGGTGGTGGATTGAGTCAAGCCTTAAATTTTGTTAATATTGATTAGTTTGAATTTATTAGTAATTAAAAATTAAACTAGTTCGATCAGTTTAACCGTAAAAATTTTGAACCGATCAATTTATTAGTACAGTATACTTATACTTTAATAACCTATGTTATTAAAAATTGATTAGTTAATTAATTAATTTTTATAAATTAACTAATTATTATAAATTAGTTAATTTTTATCGAGCGGTCTCTTTTTTTAATTAAACTTTAGCTTTTTCGATAGATAGAGATAGTCTACTTCTTCAGGTTTATTTCAAAATTTTTAATTTGTTCAATTTTATTATATATCGGTTTTATGATAATTCAATATCGGTTAAACTTTTAAACCTTAAACCTCTTTTCTTATCAATTTAATTTTTCAGTTCGATTTTTAAAAATTAATTATTTGATTTTAATCATAAATTTATCCATTTATTTATTCAAAATATATAATTTATTAATTATTTTATGTATTTGATAATTTATTAGGTTTAACAGTAATATTTCAGTAGATGTTCCTATGATACGTGGAGTTTGGAAAAGTAAAAAAATACACAATCTTTTTCTTAACAGGTAGAGACATTACGTTAGAGATAATTAAACTTTTTTTTTTGAGAAACGGAAGAACTTGCAGCCGTTACCTTTTTGGGTACGCAATGGGTAAATCTCCATATTGACGCAATAGTCTATAAATCACACCAATCGAGTACGTTATCCTTTTGGTTGCTTACCGGGTAAACTTTCAGATTAACACAATAACCTACAAAGTACGTCAACTGGGTACTCCACATTAAGTAAACTCTATACAACAGGCTCGATCAACAGAACGTAAGTTGAGGGAATCAAATATATGACCTTTTGATCATATGCTCTTTCACTCTATCATCTCGTTCACTCCTAAGGGCGAGATAATTAAACATATTCATATTTAAAACATAATGAACATAAATTTGGGGTGTAGAAATTAAAATTCATATTTTTAAGTATTCTTTTGATTTGTTCACCTACTCAATGTCCAAAGTTGACTAGAAAAGTATTTAACTTATAGCTAGCTGGGATTATTGATAAAATCATTTCAAAATCATCATTCACGTCATACTTTAAAAAGAAATTAATTATTGACTTGACTGTTAAAGTTTCGTAAATTAGGTTTTTGGATGTCCCACAAATTAAATAAACCCATCCAACCAAACTAGATATGCGGCGTGATGTCAATATAATGAATTTGCATGATTTTCTTGACTATTATGCACTTAAGATGGCAACAGGTCGGACTCACCCAAGCCCAAGCCCTACCTGATCTCTTTTACTAAGTCTCGGGCCTAACCCAGACAACAACGAGTCGATACATGAACTCAACCATGACTAGAGCAGCCCGCTTAAGCTGTCCAAAACAATGTTATTTTATAAAAATTTTAACTTATATAGATCGAGTCTGAACAACCCAACCAAAGGCCCGATTAAAAAAATTTAATCGAAGGCCCAATCAACTAAGGCCTATCTCATTAACAAAAGGGTCAAGACAAACCAGCCCAAATGCCATCCCTTTATCTCTCACGTTGCAATGCCGTTGAAAATCTGGAAACCAAAGGTGATACATTGCTAGCTTGAAATGCCCTATTTCTTCTCTCATCATTTCAAACATATCTCTGCCACTGACTTGGAATATGTAAAGAGCTTCCAAAAAGCTATTTGTTAAGGATAAGATTGCATATTATTAAATTCTAATTCTGCAATTTTACAACACACTGAAATTTATTTCGAGATGCAAACTGGCCAATCCCGCTGGTCTGAATAGCTCTATATAGCTCGGCCAAAACATCAAAACGACGTTATTTTTCCCAAAGCCACAAATCGAGTCCAACTGGGTCTGAGCTGCACCTGATCCGTTGCCAACCCCAGTTTCAAGTAAAGGAAATAGATAACAGGGGCTTTCAGAAGATGCTTACAAGTCTTTGCAAAAACTGGAATTGTATTATATTATCTTGTTGAGTATAAATGGGGAACTTGCTAGGTACAATATAGCATGTGGAAGCAAAACATCTCACTATATGATGAAAGAATCATAAGAGAAAAAGAATTTACCAAATGCAACTGACGGATCATCCACTAGGAAACTTCTTAGTGATCCGTGCATTTTCATGGTGATCTATCAACCACCTCATCAACATGGCATTGGATTCCCAGACCACCGTAGCTTTGATTTGATTCCATCTTTTGCATAAAATGGACTCACCACACCTTGCTTAATGGTAACTTGAACGGTTAGTCTCTTCTACCATGACATGTTGCATCATATTATTTTGTCCGAAAGTGCAGCTGCAAGACACAGCCAAGACTCAAGTATGCGGGACAGTATATAGCATTTCTCCTGCCAAAACTCAAATGCTTTCTCTTTCAATGTATCTACAAAAGTGTCTGCCGGATACTACTTTCAGGCAGCTACAATGGTCCAACCTCTGCTACTTCTGTTTTCAACTTGTGCTCTTGACGAGTTGGATATAATTGTGCAACCCCATGCACATCGAGCCACCTAAATTCTTTTGTCTTGCCATTGAATGACCTCTCTTTTGTATCCTGAGATAAGTTAGTTATGTGTATGGCTCAAACTAGATGAAGAAATATTGAGATTCCAGGGCACTCAGACTAGTTGAAGAAATAGGGAGATTCCAGGACATCCCTCAGATCGAAATCTCCTCGCTCTGGAATAGGTGGAAATACCAATTTAGGAAATGACTTCTGAAAACCCTTCAGCAACTGCAAGTCCAATAGCAGCATCAATGAGATGTTAACGTTTAGCCCGTCAAAATTACTTACCAGAATTAAGTAGATAAAAATTCCAAAAACAAAACATATGACTAGGCTGCTTTGAATATGATCCTGCAGACATAAACAGCATCCACAGGATCAACTATTATCAATTAGATTGAATATATTCAACCCTAAAAGGGGTGTGTAACAATCACTAACATCCTGTATTTGCAATTCTCGTCCAGTCCTTGGCCACAGAATAGGAAACAAGATGGTTCTCTAAGAGAAGGTCAAATGCTTTCTTTATTAGCATAATGAAGACATGCAAGTAAACACCTCTTGTTGGCAAATCTTATGCAAAATGCAAAAACTGGCAGGAAACACTGGTGAAATGCAAGTCCCAACCATTTTCATAAACAAGGAAATTTATTGAAATATTCTTCAGGAAGAATTCCAGTAAATAGATAAAAATACATTACATTCTCCAGTACTGGTGCCTCGTATAGTTCAACAAACTTTTCTCTGAGTATAGCATTCATTTGGTCAACATCACATGCGTGTGTCCAGTATGAATCATGAACACCTGAAGTTACAGAACATAAAAAATAAAATTTCCAGACAGATTTAAATCACCAGTTATCACAAAGAGTAACGGAAAGCCACCAGGACATCACAAACCTGCAAAGCTTAAACCTGCCTTCTTGCAAGCAAGAGCAGTCATCATCATATGACAGCCATCAAGCGAGTGAACAAAATTCGGGGGGAAAGCTGTTTTTTGTCGCTTGACCATGATCTAGGTCAATCAAGAAACAATGGATAAGCTATTAAATCTCATTAAACAAGGAACATGATCTTACATTCAGTTAGTAATATAACAGTAAAGTTCTATTTGGTTCATAAAAAACAAGCATAGACAAACAGCATATATCATAATATAAAAAGGGCCTATTCATAAAATTGCAAATATTACAAAAGAGCAAAATGGTTACCTTGTCAGTTTCTCTTTGTAATGCCAAAACCTGAAGAGAGGTCTTAACCTACACAAAAGTTTAAAAAACAAAAGTGAAGAAGACGCAATTCATTCTGGGACAAAGGTAAATTTGGGATTTATTTGAAAGAGCAAAATTGAATGAAGATCTTCAATTTCAGAGTTTTATTAATTTCCAGGATATTACAAGATGTCTTCCCAATTGTCGATAGGGCTGTACAACAGGCAGCCCAAGAGGAGTAGTCCATCGAACAGGCTGGTTCTCTGAAGCAATCACCTGTTTATGTTTCAGTTTAGCAGTCAGAAATGGCATATCCTGCAGGATTATTCCTATAAATTGTAGAGGTGAAGAGGTGTACGACACTCCCACATCTTAAAGTCTCAGATAATCTGCGAGCTAAGGTCCATAGAAATTCATAGGGGACATACACTATAGAAATGAAAAGTAAATCAAGCACACCTTTGCACATTCACCAAGCCATGCCATGATAGCTCTCGCACCTTCAAACATCTCTTCCAAAGCCTTCAACGTGGTCTGCCGTACAAGTAATATTAATTTGTCTTGCATCATGGACATCTAGTGACAAATCTTATTTCAATTTATATTTCTTACTCTTGCAGCAAAGCAAGATGCATCATACAACTCTCTATCATCTGCAATGGCACCACGTTCTTTTAATCTCCTTTTTATTTGGTCACGGGCACCAATATAAGTGACACCATACACTGAAGTCATCACAGTCTGCTTCACTAATTTACGGTCCACCTAAGTTTTAGAGAACAACAATTAATCAAACATGAACAAAGAAACAAAGCCACAAAATGTACTTATATTTTGCAGCTTGTCAAATTTCAGGAAATTATTCATGATGGTAATAAATCAAGCAAATCCAACAGAGGTATCATGCATATCACATGACATGATTGACCAATAAAAGAAAGTAAGAAACCTGATTGATTAGAAGTTTGGCATACAATGCATTAGTATTGGTTGAAGGATCTTTTTCAGCCTCTCTCTGCATGATATCAAGAACTCTACATCAAAACAGCAATTACATCAGGTAATTTTGAGAAAATGACACTTCCAAACAATTCTAAGAAAATTCAAAAGCTTCATGAAACAGAAAAGGTGAATGGTCCAGAAACATGAAAACAAGTATAAGGGGTTCATCAAAGAGACTAATATGAGATCAAACTAGAGTATGATTCCATTATGGTTACATCATAAGCAAGCTAGTATCTAATTTCATTATCATGTATTGTCCAATTTTCAGGCTAAGCAAGCTTGACTGTACCATATTAATACATTTTGGGGGTAGCAAAATGATCCAAAGCATCCACACAGTCAAACAATATTAGTTTCTTAGTCCAATATGGAGGCCCCACCAACTTCAAATAACCCAATCGACCATAAGGAATCATGCACTATATACATATTGCCTACCTGGCAGCAATTCCCGAGTAAACATCAGCAGGTTTATCTCCCCCCATAAGATTTACTGCAGCTGCGCCCAACTGATGACAACAAAGTATCTCACTTAAGTATAGCAATTAATGAGGTCTGGCAGGTATGAAAAGAATTTCATAATAACCCAGAATATTCAAAAGTTCCTCCAAGCTGAATAATGCAGTTAAGATTTTTGCTCCACTTCTCCAAATGGAGCAAACCACAATAAAAGATTTTCCTCTAATATCTTCACCCAGGAAAATAACATTTTCACCAAATACCAAATCCAACATGATAAATGCATCAGGATTAATTTCATTGGGAGGAATGACCATAACCGAATTGAAGCAGACAAAGTATTTACCTTATCCCTTCCAAGGGCAGCATAATGTTGCAAACCATTACATGAGCCATCCTTCAAAATAAATAATAACAAGTAAGAATAATATTTAAGCAAACAAATAGCATTACAAATTGGGGACACCATTTCTTAACCTGCAAAATTTAACCATACCATTTGTATTATAGGTGTCAACTTGGTTATGTTCAAGAATGTTAAATTTTAGCTTCAAATTACCTGGTGGACAGGCATATGTGAAATAGTGGTCTCCGGAGAGGAGCTTCGCAATGCTTCAGAGAGATTAATGCATATGGCCAAGCATTGAAATGGGTCCTCTGCATTCAACCACCAGCGTCTTCCTTCCAGAGGTCTGTCTGCAGAATCAAAAATATCCTCCAGATGATTTTCAGTAAATGCTATTCGACCCTCATTGGATAATTTGTCCACACCACCAGCATATAAATTTGCCAAATGTATCTTGAGCCAGCGTAGACCAGACTTCCCAAGAGGGCGCCCCTCTGCAAATTCCAGGATGCCCCGGCACATATCAGAACCTAGATGATTCAAATGGGGGTGCATGGGATAAGCACGACCACGGAAATCAATGTTGTGAGGATAATAGAAGCCTTCCTCATCCTTCAACTTTCGAGCCACCTGATCATATCAACAAATGCAGCAGTTACAAAATTATAATATAACTAGTATATTGGCCTGATTGAGCTTACTATGAATTCTCTAGTTCACATCCATATGAATGTATTCTAATGAGAAGAGTTTTCCTTACAGCAAGTTTAAGTTCTACATCACACCGCTGTGAATGCCTCTCTTTATTTTCCTTCTTCACATTTTTTACTTTCCACTTCCATTTTCGAATTTCTGCTTCATCCTCTGAATCTGGTTCATCGGGTAGCGCAATCTGTTATGTAACCAAGCAAATAAAATTAAGGACATCATCTTTAAGTATACTAAAAGAAAAAATAATAACCATCAGCGAAATCATCATAGGGGAAGAAACTGTACAGAAGATATTACTTGAAGAAAATATCATAACTAAATATTCTGAATAACGAAAAGAGGTTTAGGAAAATTTTCACAAAACTCACATCTTCTCGATTAACCAAGCCAGCTAGGCGACCACCATTAGCCCACATTCTGTCAAGTACAGCAAGTACCCTTTTGTTCACTCTCCATTTAGTACTTCCCAAAGTATTCAGGACCTGATTTACAAAATAACAACAGATTAGCGTAACTCATAATGGTGCAATTATCAAGCTGGCCATAAAACCACCTCTCCTGAAAACATGGACTTTATATGTCCCCACTGTCAAAAGTTCTCCTGATACAGGACACTATATTTCAATTCTTGATAAGAATGAAGAGGTTGCACGCTTTAGGTTGCTAGAATTTAGATTACAAACCAAAAAAAAAAAGTCTAGGAACCATTCCTACAGATTACAATTAGGCATCACACTTCCTTAAGAAACAGTTAAATTTCTGAAAATTAAAATTTTCAATAAACTGAAAGTTCAACCATATACGGAATAACTTCTCAAGTTAGGACTGTATTAAGTATCCTGATTAGACTAGGAATATTTCCTAATAAGTGCAAATTCATTAAACTAACTAATTCAACTATCAACAAGACATTAATAACTAAAGAACCTAATAATTAAAATACAAATAAAATAGTGCATACACTGCTCACGAACGGTGTATATGAACAAACGCAGCTCCATCCCTAAGTCAATTTCACTCCCCATCATTACACTAAATTAGGTTTTTGAATAATCTGCTCCTTCTCATTCCATAAGTAGGCCATAAGCCGATTACCATCATGCCGACTGATTATACAATTAGAAAAGAAACAGACATATTGATCTCAAACCTCATAGATTGGTTCCATTTGCTTTCTTTGTGTCTTTTTAAGCACATCGCGCTGTTGTTTTGATCCATGTATTCGCATAACATATGATGGTAAAAACAAGTATGCACCTTGGTCATATCTGTGAAAAACATTAGCAGTTTATGATAAAAGAAATAAGGAAAAAAACAAAAGATATAATACCAAGCTAGCCTTATCACTAGTCAGAAGAAATGTCAACCTAGCTCTCTCAAACAATTTGCAGTTAACACAAAGAGACTCTAAAGCAACAATAGTAACATGCATCCTTTTTACATTGAAGGATAACTATATAGAGAATCACATTTTTAAACATAATAGTGAATATTAAATGTTGAGGTTAAAATCAGATATAAAACTCCAAAGAAACTTTGACACGGACTTGACATAAAAATATAATCCATACCCTGTCCAATTTACAGGAGGCAGTAGCATTGGCATGTATGGGATGACCATGTGCCTAGCCTGTTCACAAAAGGAAAGCAGCAGCAACACTGTAATTGATTAGCAAAGATGACTTTCAAATCTCACTTGCAGAAATATATAAGCACGTTCTACTTACAGATTTTTCTAGGCCTTTACGAACAAGTGGATCACACTCTATAACTCCATACCTCCTACTGAGCTTCCTAAGGAAGAAAAGGAGAAACAGATTAAAGATGATAACGATGCAGCCATGATAATCATGAAAAAGAGAGCCCGTAGATCTAACTGCGATCCATTGCTGACATTCTTTAACGTGTGTGAAAATGCAGGACGAATATCAGGTGGATTGTCTCCTAATCGATCAGCCAGAGGTTGGATATAGGCTGTTTCTATCAACAGATGAATCAGTCGGCCGCCAACCTGAAAGGTGAAATCATCAGAATAATCTAACAACAGCAATGTAACTTGTACATTAATAACCACAGACATCACAAACCTTAACATGGACTTCCTGAGTCCATGGCAATGCGTCATCATGATGTGTCAAAATTTGCCTCACTTGCTGAACCTTTTGTTTTTTCATCAGTGTAGTAACTTTTTTCCTCAGTTTCTCCTGTTCTTTAGCCAAATTATTTGCATCACTGATCAAAACATCAGATTTTCCTTTGAGCTTCTGATCTTTTCCATTCTTCTTATTTTTCTTCCCCAAAAACCTGTGTATCCTTGCCTGATCACAATATTAGATGACAGCACACAAGATACCACAATAAGAATAACAAGGAGATGAGGTCCCCCTAAGGGGCGAGGGGAATGTGAAAACAACAAGAGTTCCACATGAAACTATGGAATGGAAGAAGGATCAGTAAAGTCGAGAAGGAGAGAGGGGCCAAAGATTATATAAGAGTGCAAGAGGAGATGAGGTCCCAGATGGTAAAACAAGGAGCAAATGTCAGTCTATTATGAAACTCAATAGAAGCTATCCTATGCCTACATCTATTGCTTGTTTCTAAACCTAAGCAGTAATGATAGAAACAATACTAGGAAATTAGCAATGCATTAAGCAGTTGTACGTTTCGTAATACCACTATCATGGAAACTAGGTGATATAAATAACATATTAGCAAGGCTCATTAGATCATAGTAAAACTGTTTTAGCTGCCAAGTTCAACATCTCCCTTATTTTTATTCACCTCAAATATGCACAGCCGCACATAAACAAAATATATATTTGCTCTCTAAGAGAATGACATAATAGTTTCTGATACTCATGCCCTTTCTACTCTTTGACATTAAAGACAAAAATGGGAAAGACACTGTATAATCCAACAACCATCAAACTCTTCAATCATTTTCTCAGAAAATAATACTCGTATAAGAAGACAGCATAACAACCATCAAAGTCTTCAATCATCGCATGTTAGACATAAACTATAATTCCGCAACACCTATACTTTATTCCTATGCAGCAACAGAAACCTAATCATCATAGAAGGCTATTAAATAAATGGTAACGCAAAGTTTAAAGCTCACTCACCTCATTTTCAACTGCTTCACCGATTGCAGAAGCAGCTTGAACCACCCTAACATCCCCAGAAACTCCATTAGCCATTAAGAGTCCCATCAACTTATGCATAGTAATTACAGCCATCATTTCTGCTGGTAAGTCATTAAAATATGGTGCATGAGACGCCTTACCATCCCGCTTACAGAACTCTTGCTCCTTACTAATTGCATCCCTCAAAGGCTCAAACCAACCAAGAAACAAAGACTTCATGTAAGGCAAATTTGGTGCCAGCTTTTGCTCACACATGTCACTCAACAGCTCCTGATACTCTTTTGATGCTTCTTGCCAGGCCTCTGTCTCCATCTTTATTTGCCTCCTTTTAAGCGCATTATACTTAGCGACACCCATACCCAACACTGTTGTTCTCTTTGATTCTGGTTTCAACTGTGGTTCCATTTTCTGTTGATGTTTGTGCATTTCCTCCATCAATTCATGAATCTCTTCAGTCCCAGAAAGCTCAGATTCATCCGTCGAAGAAATCTCTTGTGTAGCCGCAGTACTATATCCTTTGAAGAAAGAAGGGCAACCAAAAGAGCTCATTGAAACGTTGGAGCTTGGTTCGCTAAAGTTTTGATTTTGGTATGACAATAATCCAACGAGACGAAATTCCTTAAATGGGTATCGATAAGTCAGACCTGTTTCGATCCCTGGAACTCTTACTTTCTCGAGAAAATTCAAGTCTTGAGAGAAACTCGAAGAAGAACACAACGAAAGCTTAAATTTCTTAGCAGAAGCTCGTTTCGCTAACTTACTCAACATGTTTCCCACCGAAAAGCTTCTCTACCGATCGATTTACAGATAATTCAACTGATAAATTACACGCAAAACACTGTTTTAAGTTGACATCAGGGAATAGAAGAAGATGGAAATGACAGAGCGAATTCTGAAGAATTGCAAGAATAAAAGCCAGAGACTCTGATCAAAATGAATTTGAAGCTGAAGAACTTATAAGAAGAAGTGCAGAAATAAGAGCAAAGCAACAGAGACATGGCGGTCCTGCAAGAGAGAGCCGCCTTAAACCCTGCTTAAACCTAGATCTCTCTGTTTTTGTATCACCGTGGCCCATGCATTTGAGAACCGACCCATTAAGTGACCCGTTTTTTACATCAATGTTATTGGGCCTATATCTTCAAGACTGGATTACCCGAAAGCCCAATTTGATAAGGTTCTGACCTTTTTGTACATTCGGCAACCTAGACTAGTAACACTGTTCGGGCTTTTACTGGGCTTGGGCTCTCTCACCGTGGATTGGATTGATTTAATTCTTTAAAAAATAACATTATTTTAATTTATAAATTTAATAAACTTGAGATTAAATCAGTATTATAAATTTCGTACCGTATCGGCCGGAAACCGATACCAGTATGAGTGTAAGTGGTACCGGTGAAAAATACCGGTCGGTATTCAAAATATCAGTCAAATACCTGCCGGTACCGAAAATTTTAAAAAATTGAAGAACTTTTTTGCAAAATTTTCAAAAATTATCAAAATTTTCCTCCCTCCCTCCTACCTCTCCTTCCCTTTTTTTTTAAGTTT
>JAOQMP010000001.1:1016529-1028267 GCA_027563575.1 Erythroxylum pedicellare
CAAAAAACTAAATTAAATAACCTACAACTTTACAATATAACAATGGACTATTTTGTAATTTTTTAAAAAATTCAGGGACAATTTTATAAATTTTAAAAATATTTTTATATTATTGTAATATTTTAAATACTTTGTATTATTTTTAATTTTATAATTGTATGATGATCACTTTCTTTATTTATATTAATTGTGGTTATTATTTATATGTCAAATATTTAAAAATTATTATTATTTTATATTAATTATCATTATTACTTATTATTAAAATTTTTAAAACCATGGTTAATGTAAACAGTAAATTAGTAAAATATACAGTACAAGTGTATAATATATCAATATGGACTATTTTGCAATTTTTAAAAATTTGAGGGACTATTTTCTAAATTTAAAAATTTCCCGAAACGGTACCCGATATCAACCACTACCGATACAGTTTCATTCTAGAACTCAATCCAGTACCAAACCCGGTACATTGGATTAAATTATTATCCTTTTTAATTTTTATTTTAATGAGAGTTTTTAATTTTTAAAAAATTAATAAAATATTCAAGTAAATTTCTACTTTTAATTTTAATTTCATTTCTTTTAAATTTTATATTTTCAAGATATATTCTCTTTTTTATATACAGAACGCACACGTCCTTTTAACTTAAAATTTTCAACAGAAAATTACAAATATTGATAGAATATCAAATTTTATTTCTTTATAATTTTATTAAGCTTTCTAGTCTAGTCAAAAAAAAAAAATTTGTTGGTTGCCTCCAAGGTGTTCTAAGCAAATCCTAATTATAAAAAGATACCTTTAAACCATCTACATCCAAACTAATCTCCGCTTGACCCGTATTTATCTTTACAGAAGGCAAAACTTGACTCTAAATCTAAGTATGAGCTTGACTCTAAGCTCAAATCAATCAAACTTCGACCTATTAACTTGTTCGGACTAAGTCCAAACCCTTCTGCCAACCCTAGTTGGGACAACTTCATTCTACGCGTACTAGAATGTCTCAAATCCATCAAACTTCTCTGAAATTGCATTAGTTTCATCAACTCTTATGAGTTCCAGAGCCAAACATTCCTTCGTAGATGTAATCTCCACCTTTCAGCAAAATCAATCATATCGACGATGGATCAAACCAGTGTCATTTTGGGACATAAAACAGAAAAAGAAGCTCCTGACCTGATTTGGTTTAACATTCTAACAATAAAATAACAGGTTCATACACTCTTCCAATGGCAAAATTATCTGACAGCAACAAAACCTATGTTCCCTGTCCTGTATTAGTGAACACAGCTTTCTCCCTCTTTGTGTGGAATATCTGATATCTCCCATTTGGTTGATGAAAGTAATGCCTGAACCATTCTAATGAGCCAAGATTACAGTTAATCTTGCCAGGGATCGCTTTCAGTCCTCACTTCCGAGGGTTCAACTATTTCTGCCTCCGACGCTTCACCAGCATTTGTGTCAGCTTCTTTAGCATCACTTACTGATGCCGATGCCTCTGTATCATCCTCATCTGATCTACCCCATCTACCTCCAACTGCCATTGCCATCATGTCATATATTTTATTACCCAACTCTGCTGGACTGTCAGGCTGCAACATCAAATGAAAGAGTTTTCAGTGAAACAGATATGGAGATTCAATATTGCCATTACAAATATTGAAGATGAGCAAGTAAACTAATTCATTCTTACAGAGAATCCACTAGAGATCAGTGCGGTATCGTAGAGGAGGTCGACAACTCTCTTCGCATCACTGCTATCAGGCGCATTCTTGCAGGCAGCCTGTCATAAGTAAGATCAGGAAACAGCTTCAGTTTCACCAGCAATATAAGATGATGCATTCACTTCTTTGAATGTCAAGCATCACGATCAAAGGATATAGCCATTTCCCTTGAAACAAATCAAAGTCCATCAATTATTAAGTAGTTTGTCATCCCGATTGACGTTACCATTGTAGCTAAAACTTTAGATCAGAACAGAATGTTTGTGCAGATAACATAACCATCTCATAATCATATGCAATCAAATTCACATTAAATAAATAATTTCAAATAAATAATAGATCCCTATATTCAAGTAATCTGTATTAAGTAGAATGGTCTTACATTTAAGTCCTTAATGATGGGGTGATCTGGATTAACCTCCAGTATTCTCCTTCCCCTCATGAACTCCAAGCTAGAAGTGTCTCCAAGGGCTTGAGCTTTCATCAGCCTTCAAAACAAAAACACCTTTCAGTTGAGATGAACTTCCTGTGCTATATTTCTCAATGCACAGCTTCTCGTTGGAAAAAGTATAAATAATACAAAAACTAGAAAACCAATCCTGACCTTTCCATATTGGCAGACCATCCAAACTTTCCAGAAACAAGAACACAGGGAGAAGAACTTAACCGCTTCGAAATTTGAACTTTGGCCACCTTATCACCAAGCTGCTGTTTTATCCAATCACAAAGAAGATTGTATTCTTGTTTGGCTTCTCTTTCTTTGACCTCATCTTCGTCCCCTGATGTAAAAAGCCACTGTCATTAGCAAAGACACATATCTCCCAGAAAGATAGCAGACATGTCGAGATAAAAAATTGCTGCAATCACCATATAGTAAAAAGATGGTAATTCCTTACCAAGTTCTAGATCTTCCTTGCTAATGTCAACAAATTTCTTCTCTTTGTAGGTTTGAAGGTTTTGGATAGCAACTTCATCAATGGGCTCAACTAAATAAAGTACCTACAAAAACCAGTTAAGCATAAGAGAAATGAAGACCAATAATTTAAATCGGTACGCATAAAAAGTGAAAAATGAAACAGCTATAAGGAATAAATAGGAGAGAAGAGACTTGTAAAATCACAGAACTTATCGCTGTCCAACATGGAACATCTTCATATGAAACTAATTTGTTGTTACCCTACTATGTCAGCATTTGGACAAGTAGCAATATGGCTTTTGAACTCCATCACCTTGACCTTTATCTTTTTCCTTTTAACAGAATGAAAGATGTTATTGGGCTTGAAATGTTCATCTACCACATTAAGGCAGATTAGAAAAACAACTGGATCTACAGACCGACGGCATATTTTATCGCTTCCAATGGATTTTCAGAAAAAATTGCATTTATGAAAAGGATTTTAGAACTGCTTGCAGATAAACCTGCGTATCATGGGTTTGTTCAAATGAAAGGATCTGCTTAAAAAGCATACCTCAATATCTTTCTGAACCAACTTCTCCAAGAATGGAGCACTCTTGGCACTTTTCAAGCTGTCTGTTGCTAAGTAATAGATAGCCTTTTGGTTCTCCCCCATGTTTTCAACATAATCATCTAAGCTTCTTAGCTCTTCTTCACTTTTGGATGTGAAAAACCGTAGCAGTGGAGTTATACGCTTGTGATTTCCCGAGTCCTCAATGCACCCTAATTTCAGAAACCGGCCAAAGTTCTCCCAGAGTTTTTTGTAGTCCTGTAATAGAAGCACAAATGTTTCAAGATCAGGAATCAGATCCAACAAGAACAAAATTCCAGGTTACATTAACCATCACCAACCTCTTTATTTTCACTTTCAGAAAGATCTTGAATCATATCAAATGTTTTCCTAACAAGTCGCTTTCTCATGATTCTGACAATCCTGCTTTCTTGAAGAATCTCACGAGAAACATTTAGAGGAAGATCATCAGAGTCCACTACACCCTTCACAAAGCTAAGGTACCTAGGAAACTGTCACAAAATATACTGCAATTAGCAGATTCATTCAAGGAGAGTAAAGATCATAAAGTATATGTTATTTAAAGACTATTTTATTACGAAAAGGTTTAGCATTTCAATCAATGCAGAGTGTCTAATTACATTATAATCTGAATGAGGAATTATCCAAGAAGTATGTCAATCATATAATATACATACTAAGGCATAGCAATACCAACAATAGATATTCACACATCTATGATTCTCATCTGTATGAAAAAAGGAGGAAAGAAAGAGCCATACAAGTTTTTTCCTCCCACATTCCATCATTTCCGCAAAAGATACCACAATGAAGAGCAAAAATACTAAACACAGACTCAGGAATAAACAAACCCGAAAATTTTCAATGATTCTAAACAATAAAACAAAACTCACCAGTTCTCCATCAAAATCATCAGAGATAAACACCCGCTTGACATATAGACGTATATTTTTTGTTTTTGGATTTATGACATCCTCATTATTAAGGGGACCCATTCCAGGAATGTATAAAACACTCCTGAATTCCACTTCACCCTGCAAAATTTCCCAAGATAAGTTATCCACTTAGTCAATTAACCTACAGAATCCCCCCTTCCCCCAACCAAATAAAAAAGAGGGTACCTCTGTAGTGAAATGTGTGTATGCTAGTGGATCCAGGAATTCATTAAATGTCTTCTTGTAAAACTCTTGGTAGTCTTCTTTTTCAACTTCTTTTGGATTTCGCATCTGCAGTAGACAAATACAGGGGAAAAAAACTCAAATTGATTCTATTCAATTAGATAAGGCAAGTCACAGCCAACAACATATCTTACTTCATTTGTCAACCAAAGAAAACCCAAATGTTGGGGAACTATGTTAAAAAACATGGATGCTCAGTATATTGCTTCAATACTAACCCATATTGGTTTTGTCTCGTTGGCTAATTCCCAATCCCAATACTTCTCAGTTTTTGTGGTCTTCTTCTTCTTTTTCTCACCCTGGCATCAAGTAGAGTATGAATTAGCAAAACTCCATGGAAGCAACGTTATATATGCCAATTACCTCAGCATTTTCTTCTCCTTCCTTTGGTTCTTCCTCCTCTTCCACCTGCCACAAGTTTGAGCAACTAAAGTTATTGGTTATAACTATTAAAAGAGCTGCTAATCATACTAATCCAGATACAAAGCCACAAAAGAAGGCAGTTACTCAAGGACAAATATTGCCAAAATAAAGATGCAAAGGCTTAATACCAATTAAAAGTGCTTTGCACTCAAATATTCACTTGTTTAAGTAATAATTGTGAAAAGGCTAAAAGAATAATCAGATGTAGACTTCTTTACCTCAACAGTTCTTGATTTTTCTACCCATGTATAGATGGGGAATGAAACAAATTGTGAATAATTTTTCACCAAATTCTGAATTTTGAGTGGATCCGAGAACTCATATTTGTCATCCTCCTGCAATGGGATCAACAAAACATTGAGAAAGCTCTCTCCAAGCAATGACAAAGTCTATCATCTCTTGGTTCAAAAACCTAGGGAGGTAAATTAACATATAAAGAAACATCCAAGAGCTTGTCCTCTCCTTTCATCCCACAAGTTAAAAGACAGGTTGTTTGCAAAACTAAAAGGTAAAAGGAAATACTGCTTTGGTTAGAACAGCTGGAAGGTCATTTTAATCTATATTCATTAATAAAATCCAGAAGAGCATAGGTACCTTTAAGTAAAGTGTAATTTGAGTTCCACGACGCAATAGCTTTTCAGGATCAGTTTCTTCCTTGATCACATATGAGCTGCTGTCAGCTACTGCTTCCCAAATATATTGCTTATCGGACCTAGGACTCTTAGTAGACACGACAACCTGTTTCCATTGGATAGACATGGTAGGGGTTAGCCATCAGCTTAACACCTTGGAGTCAGAAAATCTCTTTAAACAAGCAGAATGTTTCAAGATAGATATTTTGGAAATCTTATGATACCTTCTCTGCAACAAGAAAAGCAGAATAGAAGCCAACACCAAATTGACCAATCAAACCATTATCTGCTCCAGCATCTTTGTTTTCCTATACATGATAATGAGCACAAAAATGAGCTTCAAGGGTACAAGGGAACTTGAACAACAAAGAATGTTGAAATTGTCAAGTAATATCATACACAGATACTAAAACTTAAAAGTAAATACCTTAAGAGCCTTCAGGAATTTTGAAGTGCCACTCTGAGCAATAGTTCCAAGACAGTCAATGAGCTCCTCTTTTGTCATTCCAACTCCAGTATCTCTAGAAGTATTTTAAAAATATAAACTCCAACAACATACCCAAACATTAACAAATCAGAAGTGAAATAGCAAATGAGCATACGTTATGGTGATAGTCCCATTATCTTGATCAGGTTTGATACGTATCTCAAGTTCTCCAGCATCTCCAAGCAAAGATGGCTCAGTCACGCTCAAGAATCTCAACTTATCCAAAGCATCACTCGCATTGCTGAAGGTAACAATATTAGGATCACCATCTCAAAGTATAATGAAATATATACACAAGTTGAATAGCAAAAGAAAAGGACAAAATCCCAGAAGAAAACCAAAGAGAGACGCTTGTTCGAAAAGGGACGAAAAGGCATAAATTAGAGAGACGCATTAGAATCCATTAAGTTGTAGATATACAAGAAGATTAATGGTTAATATGTCATCAATCATTAAAACTCTGATACGCTTACACTACCAATATTCTGCATACTGACCTCACAAGCTCTCTAAGGAAAACTTCTTTATGGCTGTATAGGCTGTGAACAATCAAGTCTAATAGGCGACTGACCTGAAAATTTTAAATTTTTATGCTTTCAGTAACCTGAACATGAGTAAATACAAAAGCATATACTTAAACAGACTGCAAATGAACATAAAGCCAGCAGTTAGACAGAAAACAAAACGCAAAACCCAAAAAGACTCCAGCTTCATCTCATACAGAATCATAGAAAGCCAGCCCATCATAGTTCTGCCCAAAAAAGGGCTCACTTTTTACTTCTGTGATTCAAAACGTCCATCAATTGCCACGAAATGAAAAAAAAAACTCACCTTCTTTACTGAGCTAAACCAAATAGGAAGTATACAAAACATGAAAGGAACCAGAACGATGCGTAAAATCCAAAAGGAAAACAACTGTATACAATACAACAAATCTAGAACGAAAAAGAATACGGAAAGAAAAACAGAGACACACCTCAGCTTGGTACTCAAACTTCTCGCCCGAATCATCAGTGGTCTCCTTCTCAGCCACAGCCGCCTCACATCGGACAGCAATTCGATTGTATCTTCGGTCAAGCTTCCACTTTAATCCAGCACAAGAACACCCTTTTCCGAGAACGTTATTTTGATGCAGAAATGCACGCCTGAGATTAAAATTTTTGCTGTCATTGAAATTGGAGTGTTTCACTGAAAAGGGTTTTAACGAAGGCAGAGAAACCAAAGAAGCAGCAGCCAAGCTTCTGCCTAAAACTGGAGCCATGATAAGGAACAAATTTTGTTGCAGTAATGCAATAAACTAAAAACCCTTAAAAAGGGCTCAAGGAGGAAGAGAAGAGGGTTCTAGAACGAGCAAAGACAAGACTTTGGGGTTTTGGGTTTGGAGCTATTTGTTTGGGAAATTGTAAGGCCTAGATGCTGCCATATCAGCCTCATCAACATGCATTGACAGTTCCCAATTTTCCATTTTATTAGTATGTACTGTTCATAACAATCCAAGATTGAATCCCAAGCCTCCACCAAAACGAAATTTTGCCCTACTAAACATTTTTTATAATAAGAGAATTCATAATTACTATTCTCGATTTCTGATTCAAGATAACAAGTTCGATTCAACTTAAATTAAAATTTGAGAAATTTGAGATTAATTTATTATTGGAACGAACATTGCTTTGATTCTAAAAGTGTGAAGCATAATAATTTGTGATTGGAAAGTAAGAAATTCTTAGGTTCATCAAATTTGGTTGCATTGACATTCTTGGCCAAATGCTGATGAAGAACAAGATGAGGGAAGATACAGATTCACTTCACTTAGATTTCATTTAAAAGTGAAAAATCTGTTTTTTTTTTTCCCTACTCATGAACATTGGTTTTGCAAAAGAATACAGCAAAAAAAAAAAAAACAGCCAGCAATTTGACTTGGAGATTGGACAAATCCTCTCTGTACTAAAGCCTTAAAAAGGAAAAACCAAAACCTGAAAGAAAAAAGTATGACAGGGAAGCTTTATGTGAATCCATACAAAATCTGAACACCAATATCACCAATTGAACTCAAAAAAGAGCTGCATGAAATGGAAGAAAAAGATTGATGTAATGCTTTAAGCTCAACACCATCTGCCTGAAGACATTGGACATGAAACATGAAAGCTGGAGTGCGTGCTGAACTTTGATCTTCTCTGGGTGTATGCAGATTTGCCTCTGGCAATCTATAATCACTCCTATTCAAAGCTTTTATATGATCAAGCGGGAGATATGGCACTTGTGTAGCTGCATTTTGCAGAACTCATGAAGTAATGCAATAGAAAGAATTTGCTGATAAACATTATGTTTGTTTCTCTTTTAAACTAGGAATATACTAACAGCTTTTCGTTACAACCCTGGCTCAGGCCTCAGCAGCTGTCTGTTTTAAGCAATCAACATTGCACAATCCAACAGATCTCACCATATCTCCCAACCTGCCATTACCAGGTTGGAACAATTAACATGATTCGCTAGCAAGAATTGATAAGAACAGTAAAACCAGACAGGCATTTAGATGGTTAAACTAACCTGTCAAAACTTTTCCTTGCCTTATCTGGCTGATCCGTGCTGTTCCTTGCTTTTGCCGGGCGATCAACACTCTTTCTTGACTTCTCCTTTCTATCAATACTGGCTCTTGGTTTTTCTCGACCATCTGTGCTTGACCTGGATTTCTCTCTGTGCCCAAAGCTTGGCCTACCCTTCTCTTTATGATCTGTGCTTGACCTTGACTTCTCCTTCTCTGTGTTTGTTGTACTCAGAGGATGCTCCAGCCTATCAGTATTTTGTCTAGAAGCATCTCTAAGATTTGGAGGCAGTTTCTCAACAGCAGATACGAACTTCTTTAAATGTCTTAAGTACTCTGGATAGAGTTCCAAGTTGCAGTGGTTGCCTCCTTTAACCCACAGTGGCTCATACTTCTCCTTACAAAGCTCCCATAGCTGCTTCCCATGGGAAAAATCCACAACTTCATCTTCTGCTCCCTGTATTGAGGAATTGGAAGGGTTTGGATTAACAGTATCTAGCATTCTATGATCAAAACTACTTTTGATTAGAGCACGAACATTTTCCCGGTAACTATTCAAGAATTCTAGGACTTCAGGGAACCAACATCTCAAGAATTCAGCAACCCTATCCATCTTCTAACTTAAAAAGACTCTACATCCTCATCAGGACATATCAAAATAATTCATCATTCTACATCATCGTTGAGGGTAATTAAAATTGTTCGAGATAGAGTCTGAATCTTCATGAAAAATACATCTACGACTAGGCATTGGTACAGAAAAAGTAACAGGCAAAGAAACTTACATGAATCACTAAAACCGGGCAGTTGACAAAGGGAATCTTATCAATGTTCTGCAACAAAAACAAAGGCTTCCATTTTAATAACTCACACCAAGTTTCATATACCACATAAACTGGTCAACCAAACATATTGAATTGTCAGGTCTTGAAATGGGTACTTTACAGACTAACCTTATAAATGTCAAACCAAAATGTTTTCTTTACCGGATACATGACTCGAAGGCCAGACAGGATTGGACTGTGAAGTATTACTGCTCTTAGATGAGGTAGATGAGTAGCCAATTCAAGAGTAGGTCCACTCCCCACTGACTGACCATACAATACGATATCTTCCTCTTTCGCTCCATATGTCTCTTCAAGGCATTTATATGAAGCCTCTATGTCAGCGTACGTGTCTTGCTCACTTGGCTGATTCGGTATCAATTATTATATCAAATAAGCAATCCTTGTACTCACAGTAACAAACCAAAACAATAAGCTGTGCAAACTACATAATCAAGCAAGCTTGTAAAGAGATACAGAAAGGTACGGATTTCAGAGTTCCGGTTCACCAAAACTATGACCAGTTCAATGTTGAAGTTTAAGCACTACTTTAGCAGACTGACCACTTTGCATTGTTGGTATTGGATCCCTTAACATTAACTATACAGTTATCTTAGGTAAGCCAATTGAAAGATAAGTTTAAAGAACACCTAAGCCGTCCCTAACCACTCTCTTTGACAAACAATCACACTGTTCCATTTGCAAATGCCAAATGGTCTCTCTAAACTTGACACTATTGCATCTCATCCTATAGGCGAAAGGTGTTCCGTCCACTCCAACTACGCTTGAGTTAGACTTTATTTGATCTACTTCTTGTGTTCATCTTTATCATAACTCAACTGGTTAATTGTCTAACGTATGAAATGATAAAAACAAGACAGAGTATACCTTTCCAGATGACTGACCATACCCAGAATAATCGTACCTGCACGGCACAAAAAGACCACCCTCATTGAGACATTTCGCAAACAGATGAAGAACACATATACAGTGTTATGTTTCATTGAGAACATCGATATTCACAGAGAAGATCTTCATTCGAATCCCGAAAAGAAAAGGAGCAAACTTTTATGGAAATATCATATGCAAACTAACCCCATGAGATTGACATTAAGGTGCAAACTAAGCTCAGTGAAGATGTGATACATCTGGCCAATATCAGCTGCATTTCCATGGGAATACAGCACAGTCAAAGAAGCTGAGGGGTTCTTTACAAACATGGCAACAATATCGTTCCCTTTCTTGGTACGAAGCTTCAAAACATCCACGTTGTCTCTTCGCTCAACATCAGAGATCTTCAGTTTCCCAGTTTCTTCATCCACTACAATAGCATAAGAAGGTGGGTTTGGAGGAAAAAATGCAAATTTTGCTGCCATCGACGATGTTGCAGTCCCCATTTGATCCAAACAATAAAGCTTTGATCTTTATACGGTCTGTGATTGTTTTAAGAGGTGTACATGGTAAAGAAGCAGTCAAAGAGACAATGAGTTCAGGGAATGAAGGAGGGTCTAACTTCAGATACTAGTATGTATGTTGGGGAGTTGTTAGATACTGAATTTTCAAGGTCAGTGTTTGTTTTGTGAGAAAATGGAGACAAGCATGGACCTTTTCTTGGAAAAGGGTCGGAGACAGACAGGGTAGGGAACAAAATCACAATAGGAAGAATTTTTGTCGGTTACATGTCCAAGTTAATGGGAAGTAAATCTTGAGGATGTTTGTACGGCGCAGATCAAGTTATGTACTAAGCTTAGATATAGCCAATATTCAAACTCTTTTCAAAATTAAAATTCAAGGAAGACTCTTTCCCGTTTTGGAATTATAATAAATATAGGTTTCCCCAAATATATAATTTTATTTTTCTAGGAGATATATAAATAACATCAAAAGTGAATTTATTGGATTAAATGGGACTAGATTGATATTTTGGTGTTGATTTGTTTTGAACAATCACTATAATATTTTTATTTTGATGAAAATATTTATTTCATTCGAGTGATTTGAGTCGGTACTTATAATTTAATGGTCAGTGGTACGGTGGATTTTTCCAACACATTAGAAAGGGCTCACCTTTAGCTGCCGAACTATGAACAGTCCATTCGAGACTTATCTTGGCTTGGACGCTTAGATATAGACGAGTTATCGTCGAAGTGAATTTCTTAGAGCTGATAAATATTCTTTTCTCTTTTATTATACCTTCGGCTGAGTATTGTTTCTTAGTGGCAGGTGTCTGTAGTTTACTCCACAAAGCTTGGGAGGTGAATTTTTAACACGTATATCGTGAAGGAAATAAATGTACTGATAGTCTGGCCTTTCTTGCAGCTCTATTCAGCCCAGGACTATATCTTCTTCAGTAGTCTCCGACGATTGATGACCGTTTTACACCCATAATGGGTTCAATAGTCATCTAGTGTGAATAACTACTACCGGTAGTTATTCCCAG
>JAOQMP010000001.1:1070638-1085529 GCA_027563575.1 Erythroxylum pedicellare
ATCAATGTTCAATTATTAATATTACAAATCTTAAATTCATTGGTGGATATATATTAATATTTAATATTTTAAAAATTAGATCAGAATCTAAATAATTCTGTAAGATAAAAGATTTAAAATTTAAAAGTTGAAGTGATATTAAAATATTAAAAATAAGCTAAAAATTGAATAAATTTAAAATTTAAAATTAGTATGAAAAATTGCAAAAAAATTTAAATTTAATTTAACAAGTAGACTTTAAAATAAAAAATTAATTGATTTATTTTAATTTATAAATATTAATTAATTTATCCAAATTTTCAATAAATAAATAATTTTTAATTATCAAAATAAAATAAACTAAAAATTTAAAATAAGATCGACTAGTACAAATTTTTTTGAATTTATTAATCATTTTTGGTATGTATAATTGAGCTCACGGACAAAGCGCATACCAACCTAACACTTTCCAAAGTCCTCTGTTTTATGGATTATGCACACCAACTTCTGCTCAATTCTTCTACAGAAAAAGATTCACTTTTTATAACCAAAACCTTATTTTCTTGTCCGAATCTGAATTCTGGGAGGCTATTATGGTTCTTTAATAACTAGAAAATGAGAGGAAAAGCAAATCAGTATCAAGACGATGATGAGTACAAGGACGAGGATTTTGGTCCCAGAAAAGACGGGCCATCTTCAAATGTCACAGCAACATCAGTCAGCAACAATCACACTAACGTGATCAACAACAAAGGTATATCGTCTGCTTTTGTTTGAATTTAGATCCGCCTCAATCTGATTGATCTTTCATGGGGTTCCTCATTTCTTAAGAGTCCAGATATGTAGAAAGCTCTGTTTTTCTTTTTATCTGATGCCTAATTGTAAAGTTTCGAGCTTTCGTCGTTGCGGGGCTTTAACATGGTGTGTTCTCAAAAGGGTTATTCAGTTTTGAGTTTCTTGACTGTTCTTTGATGTGTGTAGCAGATGGGAAGAATAGTGATAAGGCTAACGCCATCAGATCGAAGCATTCTGTCACTGAACAGCGAAGGAGGAGCAAGATCAACGAGAGGTTTGTTCAGTTGTTTAAATTATAGGTTCTTGCATATGTACATGCTATGTTTCGTCTTTTCCTCTCAATGATTTCTTTTCCTCTCAATGATTTCTTTTCCTGTTTCCCTTTTTGGTTTATTAATGTCTTAGGCATACTATTGTTGGGATTCCGTTGCATGTACTCTGCTTTAGGGAGGAGAACTAGAGTAGAATTTTAATGGTTTGTTACAATTTAAATGTTCTTTTTAAAGTAATCTTCGTTCACAAAAACCATCTAACAATGAAATGGATCAACGAGCTTACATGATAAATGTAACTTCTGAACTATAAGGCGGCAACTTTCAACACCATACTTATCGGGCATTCAACATCGTGGTCTTTGTCAAATTATAATTGATTTTCAATTATGAACTCTCCTTTGCTGTGTTTCTGAATGTGTTTAAATATGTTAATTTTAGTAGTTATCAGATTGATATCCATTTGCATAGTTTTTATTATACACAACCCGGAGAAGTGACTTGAAAGGAGAATTACTTGTACTTCTTGTGAACCTTCAATCTGAGTCTGTTTAACACTGGTGGTTTCAATTTAAGTAATCCGAATTTGCATGAACTGTGGTTTACTTTTCCACGAAGTCAAGGATGGACTGAATGAAGTGCTTGAGATTACAGTCTTTGTATATGATTACTGAATACAGTTTAATGAAGTGTAATCTGTTTTGACCAGATTCCAGATACTTAGAGAACATATACCTCATGGTGATCAAAAGAGAGATACAGCATCATTTTTGTTAGAGGTAAACCAGTTATGTGGGATTCAACCACAAGAAAATGTACATTGAACTGGATTCCAGTTGGTTGACTGAACATCTGCATTTCTGTAGGTGATTAAATATGTTCAATATCTACAAGAAAAGGTGCAAAAATATGAGGGTACATATCAAGGATGGGGCTCCGAGCCAACCAAGTTGATGCCTTGGGTAAAGTTCTTATAGTTGGTTTGATTGTTTGTTTGCTTATGTGCTTCACTATTGTACTTTTTTGCAGGTTGATGGCTATGTTTGCCTCCATAACATGTGCAACCATAAATTGTCTCCAGAAAACTTATCATTAAAATTTATTTGTTAAAAGAAACATTTTGCTAGAGGATTATATTATCTGATAGATTCACAATTGAATTTGGCCGTGATGCATGGATAGTAAATAAGTGTTTTATGGCTTTCCAAATGGATCTGATATATTTGGTAAGTACTCTAATCTTCTAGGCGTCAAGTTACTACAAACAACTGTAAACAACATAAACTGAGGAACATTTCTTTTCCCTTGAACGGGGTTTTGACCAGTACATTCATGGAGAACAAATATGGTTTTATGCTTTCATTTAAGTTAGCGTGCCAGTTTTACTTATCTACTCTTATCCATACATCACTCTTTTATTGTCACATCTGCATGTGGATCTACATGAAACAGTCTTTCCATTATGTAAGGGTAAGGTTGCGTACTATCAGACCTTCTCAGACCCCGTTTTGTTGCAAGACTTCAGTTTTTGGGTGTGATGATGATTTAAGTGAGATGCTGGAAATGGACTAACAAATTATCAAATATATAAATGTAAATAATGACAAGAATAATTCCACAGCTAATGGTGTTCTCAAGAGTTTCTTCTCTGTTATTAATGCTTACTATTTGAATTATCAAGTAAAGTTGGGGTATTGTTCTTTGTGATGGGGATTCTTTCTGTTTTGACCTTCTTGGCTCGTATCTATTTGGTAATTGCATGTATGTAGATTACCAAAGATTCTTACTTTTGGTTGTCATTAAAGTTAGAGCTGTTAATTTGGTGGATTTTCTAGATAAAAGTTTCTGGTTTTGTGGAGCAATTATTGTATATAATTATAGCTCTCGTTTCCCTCTCATTTGAGTTATTGATATGGCTATTGGATATGAACAAGTTTTGTCATTTCTCTTATTTGTAAACAGAGAAACATTCACTGCCGTGTCCAAAGTTTTGTTGGTCAGCCACAAGCCATGAGAAATGGTTCTAGTCCAGGATCTGCATTTCCTGGAAGATTTGACGAGAATAGCATTCCAATATCCCCAAACATGCTTACAGGAATTCAAAATCCAGTGGAATCTGATCCTACCCGGGAAACAACATACAAAGCAATGGAACGCCAATCTGAGTTTGCAAACAAGGCTATGTCTCTGAAGATGCCTGTGCAGTCTGAGATTCCAGCTTCTATCCAGAGTCTTGATATTACTCCACCTCCTCTTCATCATCATCCAATCTCTGATGCACAATCAGATGACTGTCCAATAAACAATGATCCACTGAACCAGCAGGAGGAGCTGACAATTGAAGGTGGGACGATAAGCATCTCAAGTCTGTACTCTGAAGGGTATGTGAGATCTGTAAATTCTGAGAGGCATTACGCCAAGAGAGATAGAGCATATGGCTTTTGTTTTTGGTTTCCCTCTATAACTTTCCACATTTCTGTTAATCTTGCGTAGTTGTGAGGAAATCTTTTCCTTATAAATGTTTGTCCTCAACTTCTGTTCTGGCTCCATACGTGCAGTTGCTAGTGCATCTGTGTAGCTTAGCTTTAATTCACATCATTTGTACTGTGTACTAAGAAAATTTAGTCTTTTCCAGTTTAAGGAAGAAATGAGGCTTAAATGTTATGAAGCTAAGTAGTCTAGGTAGGTTATTCGTTTATGACAGGGGGGTTGTCTGAGTAAGTGTTCTTTATATGCTCTTACATTCTGAAAGTTGACCTAAAGTCAGCTATTGATTTGTATTCTTCACATTCTGCATGCTTTTCCTGTTATCTGGAACAAAGATATGTTGAAAATAACTTCCATATATTGTGTAAACCAGGTTATTGAACACTCTGACACAGGCACTTCAGAGTGCTGGTGTAGATTTGTCACAAGCCAAAATCTCAGTGCAGATCGACCTCGGAAAGCAGGCAAATAGAGGGCAGAGCTTTGGAACATGTACTACCAAGGTATGGAACCTTTGACTAACTGGAAAAGTTATATTGCTGGAGAACTGTTGTAAAGTTCAACAAACAACACCACAACTCTGAAATCTTCTATTACTTTCCAGGATCTTCATAATCTGCCTCCTAGCAGTCAGGTAGCTGAACATCTCAGGAACTTTAGCAGTGAAGAGGACTTGTGTCAAGCTCAGAAACGCCTGAAGACACAAGAGTAGGATGACATCTCTCCAGCCTTTCATTTTGCTTAATCTTTCGTTTTTTTCGCCAATCATCTTCAAAATGCAATAGTATCCTCCGTGCATTGTATATGCCGTTCTTGAGTTTCCTATATTCCTTTCTAGTCCTTGAGTTTCCTATATAAGTGTTTATATTTATATCCTGTGGAATTTCTGAATAGATTTCTAGTCAGGATCTGCAGTTTTCGAGATTGGTTGTATCATATATAAGCTACAATGTACACAAGAATAGAGTTTTGCCATCTTCTTGCAATAGCTTTATTGCTCAAGGTCCTGTAATTCCCTGCCATTTCATGCTTTTGAGATCTTACTCAAATGGAAAATGAATGAATGTGCAAAAATAAACATCAAACCGGGCATGTCATTGATACCTTATTAGTTCCTTCGTGCACGGAGGACACATCAAATGAGAGAAACTTCAGAATGGATCCAAGCAGCTTCAGTGTATCTAGTTCTTGTGAGCAGTAACGACATAGACCAAAATCATTCTTCTAAGGTTTAGTACTAAGTCCATTCTTTGTTAATATAATACAGTAATATACAGCACAGAATTACTCAAAGATGAAAGCTGTTTTTCAGAAATTGGTTTTGCCATTTAAAGCTTGAACCCTGAGGTGGATGATGAGCGCATCAGATTGTTAAGCCAAACTCGAAACTTTTTCAATAAAGGCCACAAGGAACACGGGGCAAATTATTGTAACAAGTCGTACAGGCATCAATATGAAAAGAAGGTATAGAAATCAGAAGTAGACTACACAATCACATATGAAATACTGTTGTTGAACTGCCATAATTCACAGTACCAGAAAGATGATAATGATCATGGTAATCTTTCTCCGAGTGAGCTCCATCCTTTGAAAGGACTTTCACCTGTTAATGGTGGAGTTGCAAGAAAGTGTTCACGGCCATACCTGTTCAAGTAAGTTGACCTTTCTTTCTCAAATTAAAGAACACCAGAGCATTCCAAATCGAAAGGCTGCTTGCAATTTCTGCACATTATAGTCCCTGTAATGCAATATCCAAAAATAATAATTCCCCATCATCGCAGCAAGAAGCATCTTAAACCATTCCTCAGGAAATGTCTCCTTGTATGCTTATTTAACAGTCCAACAGCAAAGCGGGATACTCATCCTGGACAATCTGAAGGTAAACTAATCTTTGTGCATATGTCATGAAACAGATTATCAATCTTTCAGAAGTCTGGTCTTCATATCTGCTGATCTATGGTAGTCCCGAGTCATTAAACTGAAGTGGTAGTACTGAATCAATTTGATGAATTCGCTCCATAACAGGGAACTTATTTGCTGTTATTCAACCCTCCTAAAGTTTTTATCAGAAAAGCATAATCATATGCTGCTTCTTTGCAATAACTGTAGGAACCACCTTCACCAAAATGTCCTCCACTCATATTTGTCTTCATAATGACTGATAGAGAGCAACCATGACAGGTACAGTCTCGTACTCTGGCCACCCATTTGGCTGGTTCCCAAACTCCAACTCTGAGATAAACAATCATGTTAACAGTAGAAACTATACATTAGATGCAAATTTACATCCAAAAAATGTGCAGAGACACAAATACCTGGATGTCTAAAATGACTGCATGGAATCATTAACTAAAGACTGCAAAATGTGAATTTACCTAGAATCATGAAATGATGCTGTGACAAGCATTGCTGGATAGCAAGTATCTGAACGAATGTGATTATAAGGAGAATAACTTAGAATAGACTCAAATTGGGACTCTATCTTAGGGTTCCCAAATTCTTCGTAGTCCAGGATTGTTAGCGGCAGACTTGGATCCAGTAAGGTGTTGCAAATATCAAGAAAAGGAACCTGCTGGAAAGAAATATCAGTACATTACTACCAAAAATCAAACAAAGGATCACGATGGAAGAACTAAACCTTGCAAAGCATGCTTCATTCCATGTCCACAAATGCACAAGTTAGCTAAAATGATATTATGTGTGGCTCACATATTTTCATTGTTGTTTGCACATGTAAATGAAAAAGAAACTTGATGCTATTATGAAGATGTCGAGTTCTACACTTCATGTTACTTCCATTTGGTTTTCTATTAGCAACAAGGAAATAACACATAACTCCCATATTCCACCCGCTATTCACAAGAACTACACAAGAAACAGAAACAGTTGAAACTTAAGCATTCATGCACCACCAGTTTTGCTAGCTCCACAGTGTATGGAACTGACCTTCAATATGGCAGCGTGAAACAGGTCTGGCTGCAAGTTCATGGCTGCACCCACAAGAAGACCCCCTGCACTGAATCCAATGGCACCTAGCCGCTCTTTATGAACATATTTCTCATCAACCAAGTAGTTGGCACACGAGAGAAAATCATATATAGAGTTCTTTTTATTCAGTCCGCTTCCAGATTTATGCCATGAAGAATCACCACCATTTCCCCCTCTGCTCATTAAGAACATACCAACTCTTCAGAGGTCAACAATATAAAATGATAACAGAGTGAAATTTCTAGTTTAAACAAGCACCATTCTGTTTGAGTATGTAAAGAGAACGATGAATAAATGTGAAATTTCTTATATAATCTGCAAGACACCACCAATGAAGAAAAAGATTCTGCAAATTCTGTCTTTAAAATGACAAATTTACCAGAAAAGAACATCAAAGAAATCAGGGAGAACTTGAAAAAAGGATCAGATTTGATCTTTGAAATTGCTTGCATAAATTGACTTCACAGATGTTCATTTAAAAATTGACATTCCACTGGTAACTAAGAAAAAAAAAGTTGATAGAGCAAACCTCACATCAGCGAAGGCCAGCACCCAGCCACGGTCAAGTAAACTCAGACGGTTCGGGCACCAGTTCTTTTCTAAAACTTCTCCATATGCTCCATAACCTTGTAATAGTCCAGGAGAATGACCCCTCTGCCAGGCTCTTTGAGAGTACAAAATGGTCAGAGGAATCGGGACACCATCATGAGATACGACTTCCTTTCTCTGGCAGCAGTATGTGTCAGAGAGTTCATTCCATTTCCATAATTCAGAATGTAGGTCATGTTTCTCATTATTTTTCAGTTCAAAAGGTTCAGGTGTATATAACTTGGAATGTTGTGTTGAAAATCCACCATCACTTGAAACACCTCTTACTTCCTCTTGCTGTACAATTGAGAATGTCCTTTTTGACATATCATAGTCAACAATCATATCAGGCATCTGCACATTTTAAAGAAATGTTCTATAAGTAATTGTTTTCCCAAAGATATTGGACGAGCTGGTTGATTTCTGCAACTTGTAATATAAAACTTCAGAATATTGTATCCTTCGAACTAATTCAAAAGACAGGAAGAAGCAAAAAAGATCATTTTGATTTTTGAAGAAATTGTACACTATTAGCTCCATGCATGGATAACACTACAGCCATATTCTTTATAGTAGTGCCTCATACTTCGACGAAAGTTGCTTGGTCAGTCATCACAATCGACCCTTTTGCTAAAAATATGAGTGATGACCACAAACATGAAGCTCCAACCTGAATCAAGACACTCACTTTGACTGAGCACCTTAAAGAACGAGAATTTATCTAGAATAGAAGTACTTTCCGCGTGTACTTTTTTCTGTGGTAGCCCTCAGTTCCCCAAATTTTTACATCAATAGAGGAGCTATAAAGATGAGTTATGCTCCTTTTATTTGAAACAGAAGATCCACCGATAATCATATAAATATGAAACAAGTAAAAATGAAAATTTTACAGCAATCAAGATTTATTCATTACCTGTCAATGTAACTAAGAGTAATGTTGATAAATATTGAATAGCAGTACCAAGTATAGTAACTTAAAGATATGAGAAAGGTAAAAATGGGGGCAGTGAATGGGAGGCATAATAGTTATAATCAATCAACTGTCAGTCATTATTCTAGTGAGGATTATAAGAAATTATACCACTGGTGATGACAGCACCACATGATAAACTGAACTCATAAAGCTTAGGTTAAGTCCTGGAGCAATGCTACAGTGATCTGCTGGCAGAGGAAAAATCCATGGATCGAGATCCTCGAGCCTTAGTGAACCCTGCATAATAGGTACAGAACATTTGAATGGCATAAAAAGGCGAACCTGTTGCTTATCTTTGTTCTTTTTCACTATTTTCAATAATAAGTGATTAGCATCCCTTCGACAACTAGAAGAAGTGTGCTTTCCCTGATAAAGAACCACCATGGAAATTTTTTTTTAATGTAATTAAGCAATATTTTGCAACCTTGACATTTGATGAGATAGGCAAATCGATGGAACATAGCATAGCATTATCCTTCTTTTTGGCAAAAAGCACTAGATGCCCATCAAATATTTCCATGTCCTCAAAACTCATGTTTCCGCCCGGAAGGATGTTCTGCAGCAAAGTATGACTGGAAAAGATGACAAATAGGACGCAGAAGAATGAACAACACATGCTTGGACCTTTTAAGAAACCTAGACCTGCCAATTAGAAGGTCGTGTATCTTCCACATTGCATCTAGCCAAGTAAAAATTTCCACATGAACATTTCTTGTTTTCGCTGAGTGGAGCATTAGTAAGAGTATAGAATACACCATAGTGATGTTCCAAAAAGCACTGTACATCAGGGATGCGCTTATGGATCCTGCGCAAACCACCAAGTGGACTGGTCGCATTAATTACATAAACCTGTAATTACAACACAAGACAAAAACCAGACCGAGGTGAGTAATGGAATGAAGATATCCCACAAGGAAGATTTTAATGAAACTTAAATTAATTCCTTCCTCCGATGAAGTTCTCGAGTTTGAGTTCACAGTTACAAATTTGCCATCTTTTGTGCTTGCTATATCCACACAGAAGCTTGAATCAGCTTCTGTAAATACTTGGCAATTATGAATCTCATCAGATCCAATTTTTGTACAGAGGACCCTGCAAACAGTGAAAATTGTTGAAGATACACGATCAACAAGAAAGTGGCTCAAAATTAAAAGTAAGAGAGTTGCCTGTAGGGCCGTTGATTCTCATCTGCTATTGTGTAGAACAAAGTACTGCCATCTTGAGCCCATGCCAAGCTAACAACTCCATGAACTTGCTTTCTAGGAATTATAGAACCATTTCTAAGGTCCTTAATTTGAAGCACAAACTGTTCACTGCCAGTAGTGTCGAGTGTGTATGCAAGAAAGTTTTGGTTAGGTGAAATTCGACAACTACCGACATGTACATAGCCTGCATATAAGCATATGCAAGGTGATCAATGACATAATGAAGAAAGGCTATTCAGGTACTCTTTTACATTATATAACATCAGATACCACAGGAGAAGAAACACGAGCTCAGAAAAGAACCAAAGATATACGTCACTTAACCTGTAACAAGATGAAACTATCTTCAATTGTCATTGTTTAACTAAGGAGATATAAATTTTGAATTCTAAAGCAACAAACGAATGCACAGCTTCTCTTTTTCAAACTTGATTGTAAGAGAGGTATGTCCAAACTCACCACCCACCCATGTCAAAGCATTGGTAGTAACATGCATAGCTTATGAGGAAGCCATAAAAGAAGCTTACCATTCTGTTGAGATTTGATAGTAACATGCATAGCTTATGAGGAAGCCATGAAAGAAGCTTATCAAATTGTTGAGATTTGATAGTAACATGCATAGCTTATGAGGAAGCCATGAAAGAAGCTTACCATACTGTTGACTTGATAGTAACATGCATAGCTTATGAGGAAGCCATCAAAGAAGCTTACCATATTGTTGATTTGATAGTCACATACATAGCTTATGAGAAAGCCACCAAAGAAGCTTACCATATTGTTGATTTGATAGTAACATACATAGCTTATGAGGAAGCCAGGAAAGAATCTTACCATATTGTTGATTTGATAGTAACATACATAGCTTATGAGGAAGCCATGAAAGAAGCTTACCATATTGTTCAGCAATCTCATTCCAGTCCAGCAAAATCTGCTCCCTCCCAAACAAGCCACGAGCGTAACTGAGAATTTTCTTAAACCAACCACCGGTTTCCATAGCCAACATTCTACACATCACTGGATATTCCTTGCCCTCTGGAATATACTGATAATATAACCTGTTCAAGTAAAAATCGAACTCCAAATTCACAAAATAAACCAAAATCCCAAGTTAGATGCAGAAGGTTTCAAAACTATGAAAAGTGTATGATCAAAATGGACAAACCAAGGACCCCAAGGCATAGGAGAAGTTGAAATCTGGGTGGTTGGCATTCGACTTCGCATCTCATCAAACAGAGTTCTTTGAAGGTGAAGAGTGTCAGACATGAACGCTTGGGCATATGCATTTTCATGGTTGAGATACTCAACGAAATCAGGGTCTGATGTGTTTCGCATCCAATGGTAAGGGTCTTGCCACATCTTGCCATGAGCTGAGACTGTGAAAGGTACTTTCTTTGCCACCGGAGGAGACTCCAGCGGCGCGGTTGGTTGCCGCCGGCAACTGGAGGAAGAGGAGGAGTAGGGTGTGGAGTGGATTAAAAAGTGAGAAGAGATGGACAGAAGGGAAATTCTGAGTCTGGGTTTTGACGTTAACAAGGAGGAAAACGCCATTGTTGTTTGAGCACCAAAGTTGAGTTTGTAAATCAAACTGGAAGCTTTTCAAAACCACTCCAAACCCTAATCTCGTCGTTGAAAAGCCCATCAGAGCTTAGATAAAGGTTTCATTGGCCTGTTATGAAGAACCAAGCATTGATCTAATTTGGTAATTCTTTTATGAAGTAATCGAAAGATTGGAATTTTCAGTGGCTGCCCACAGATTTTAACCTGTTATATATTGCTAAACTAGTCTAAATCAGTCTACAGTATAGTTCTTCCATCAAAATGTAGAGTATATCTAAGCATTGAACATGAAATTTTGATTTGAATCAACTGAACCAGGAGATCTGTACAAGGTACATAAACATTTCAAATTTGCCCTAATTTTCAACAATTGAGCCTCATATTCGATTAGTATCTAAACAATTAAATTAATGAAAGAACACTCGGCATCTGTCATCTATCAATCTCAAGTCTGCAGATTTCTACATCTCCCAGCCGTTTATTTTCGGTTGCCTTCTCCGTTCTTTACATAATGTAGTTCTTTATTATCACTCCAGGATCACTTCACCGAGACCATCTATTCTGCTGCAGTTGTTGATTTCTTTGTGTGCTTCTCGTCTTCAATATCCTGCAATGTGTTTTACAGATTATAAACTGATTAGCAACCAAGAAAGTCCCTTTTATCTGAACTTCGCATTGTGAAATTCCTCAACTAAATCCATGATAGGATCAGCCAAGCGAAAGAAAATGCAAAAAGGGTTGGCCTGAGAAAAGATGAATGCCAAAAGGGTTGGCCTGAGAAAAGATGAATGCCAAAAGGGTTGGCCTGAGAAAAGATGATTACGAGATAGACTTACAGAATTATCAATCTTGTCAAAGTCATCATCATAGCTCCCATCAGCATCATCTGTTAGACAATGCACATTAACAACTGAATGATAGCAGAAAAAGGAAATGGCTTCTAGAAATGATTAACTTTGTTCATGTGACATATAAAACCAGGTTACATGTCCTGCATAATGGAATCATATCTTTAACAAAGAAGCAGCAGGTGTTACCCAAACTTACGTACTAGTGTATAGTGAACATCTAGAACTATTGTGGCCACCAAGTACGAGGAAGTCAACCGATAAGAATTTGACTAGTGTGTATCGCACCCCTATTAGGACTGGAATCAGCCTAGTATTCCAAATTAATTCAAATATCAATTAAGCTTCTAAAACGTGCAGCACAGTAGGTTGTCCAGTCTGTATACATGGTCATATTTGACGGGATAAAGATATTGACTGATAACATATCAATCAGCTTGTTGTCCACATAAAGGCGCCTTCGTCATCATAACCAAACTAAAACAAGCCAAAAACTATATACCTGCACCTCCGTCAGTGTCTTCAAGATCACCCAAAAGAAACGCATCCAGGTCCTGCTCAGACGATGCAGTTGATGTCTTACTTTTCAGGTTCTTTTCAGTTAATTCTGATCTAGAAGTCTCCGTGGCGGTTGGATTTTGTTTGGCTTCATCACCTTTCATCTGCTCTTCTGCTTTTCGCCTAACCTCCTCCATATAGTCCCTTTCATAACTGCATTTCAACCAACAACAAAGAACAATGAAACCCAATCCTTCCACTTCTACAGGATGGAGATTTTCTTTAAATCAAAGAACAGTTTTATATATTTGCTAATAATGTGCACTGAATTAACATCTAATTCCGGTGGAATCGTAAAAATTTACTACTAAAACATCATCAGGAAAAGTAAAATGAGACAGAAAATGATACATACGGAGCAACATGAGTGCTGACTAGTGTAAAATAAATCCTCCAGAACCTCCTTTCTTTCATCACTCTCGGGCATAACTCATATCTTAACCTTGAGATTGCCTGAGACAACACCACAAATCATTCAATTATCAAGCACCAATTAACATACAAATATTATGAAAGTCATACAAATTCTCATAATTATCGAAGAAACATCATAATTGTAATGATAAAATCAAGAAATTTATCATAAAGAACCTTGACGGTGGAGAGAACGAGAGTAGCATGCCTTTCTTGCCACTCCGAGAGATCCTTCCGTACATTAGACGCCGTGGTCGGCACATCAGACTGCTCAGCTTCATCTACACAATTCACCGAACACTAACTGATTTCAATAATCCGAAAAAATATATCCACATTACTCAATGTAATCTTGTTACCTTGGATAGGAAAGTTCTGGAAGGTACTAGAAGCGAGTCCTTTAACAAAATCTCTCAAATCATCAGTGATCCCGAACTTCCGGAGCTCTTCATCGGAGACCTCCGGAGCCGACGATGAGGAAGAGATCGAGATAGAGGAGAACTGCGAGGGGATTATGTCAGAGAAGGACTTGATGTGGATCTGATCGGCTTGTTTGAGGGCAGCGTCTTTGAGCTCATCGGCCTTCTTGGAGGCTTCGAGAGCGAGTTCCTTCGACTTCTTGGCGGTCTCGGCGACCAGATCGGCGAACTTGCCGGAGGTGGTTAGGGTTTGCGATTTCTTGGCGGCTTCCTCCGCGAAGACCCGAGCTCTCTTCCACATCTCTTCCATTTTCTGTTACTGTCTGTTAAGTTTGCTCCGTGGATCTACAGAAGAAGAAGGCAGATAGGCAGGGGCTTTTTTTTTTTTTGGAAGAGAATAAAAATATTATAAAAAGGAAGGTTTAATATAAAAAAAGGCTAAAACTATATACAAAGAAAGCAAAAAGTCACTGTAGACTCTCAAATACAATAAAAAATCAAAGCTATCTAGGAAGTTTTTAGAAATCTCGTTAAAAATTAGGTATCTGAAAACGAGACTTAAGGTTTAGAAGTCGAGAACGGATAAGCGTGATGATGTTTTTGATAATATCCTAGGACGATCGGTGTCATCTGCTCAAGATACGGTTATTCCTCTCACACTAAAGAAAATAAACAGTAACAGAGAGAACT
Organism: Erythroxylum pedicellare; assembly: GCA_027563575.1. Lineage (NCBI taxonomy): Eukaryota > Viridiplantae > Streptophyta > Magnoliopsida > Malpighiales > Erythroxylaceae > Erythroxylum > Erythroxylum pedicellare. The sequence goes on from JAOQMP010000001.1 coordinate 1,084,412, forward strand.
AACCGTGATAGTATATGTCTGAAATCCTTATGTCGACAAAGATGGGTAGAAGCCTATTGAAAAAGGGGAGACCAAGAAATCGAAGGTCAAACAGTGTGGGTCTTCGTCGAGACAGAACTTCAAATTAGGGCAGAGAACCTGCACTAAAAGATTAGAAGATCATGTGTATCATAAGAGAAGTTGCATAGCACACAAGTCGAAGAAGACAGAACACCAAAAAATTGGAGTCTATCTATAGCCCGAAGCCGCTCCTGTGATGCTAACCAGAGGATAAAAGAGTGTCGTGAAAGATGCTCCGAAAATTATAGTAGATGATGGATCGGATCCATTGGTCGTCGAGCTCAGAGAAGGTTCCATGCAGAGTTAATAGAAGAAAAAAAACCCTGATGAATGGCCTTTTCAAACTCAACTATCAAAATGCTGAATCGAGATTTAAATCGGATAGGGTCCCAAATCTGCTGCAGCTCACTATTCCCTTTAGGAAAAATCCACTCAGTAGAATGTATAATCTTTGAAACCCTGGAATCTCAAGAGAGTCTAGTAGAAGACAAAACTCGGGACGAAAATCTATCACACAAAGGCCCCTGATCAGATAGGCGAGAAGATGTCGTTTGAAATCTAAAATAAATTTTTAATGTTTTATTTATTTATTTACATCATAATTCACTTTATACGTATTCTATTATTTTTTATTTTTATTTAAAGAACCAACATCACATCAAAATTTAATTTTTATTATTTTTAATTTTTATTTATAATAATAATTTTTATTTATATCATATTTCAATTTATCACATTCCATTACTCTTTTTATTTTATTTAAAAAACCAATATCATGTGAAACTTAATAATAAATTTAACATTCAAACTTAATAATATAAGAATGATAAAATTAATCATCATTAAGATATATACATATTTTCAAGTTAAATATATTGGAATCTCTTGTTTAATTTTTATTAATTTTAATGTTTATCTATATATGTTATTTATATTTATATTTATATTTTCGAGTTAAATATATTGAAATCACTTGTTTAATTTTTATTGCTTTTAATGTTTATCTATAAATATTTTTTATTTATAGCATAATTCACTTTTCCATTTATTACTTTATT
>JAOQMP010000001.1:1106890-1119371 GCA_027563575.1 Erythroxylum pedicellare
AGTTTTTAACTATGGTTAGGTTTAAGTTAATTTTAAAAAATAAAGTAAGGTTTTTGGATTATTTCATCCTCTAAACTGGATATTTACCGCGTGATATAATTTTAAGATTTAAAAGGTTCAAATGATATTAAATAGTTATAATGTAAAACCCGTAACCATAAAACTGAAAATTCATTACTTAAATCTATCTCAAACTCAAAAGAAGAAATAAAACCCGACCCGACCTATGACCCGACCTATGACCCTAAACTTAAAATAAATGGGTTTTTATTTCAATTTACTTCTTTCGTCTTTCCCTAAAACCAAGGTTTTGAAACTCGGACCGGTTATCGAACCAGAGGCCTTATTAGTCACTGGTTTGACACGTTCGACCGGTTCAACCACCGGTCGAATCGGTGTGACGTCATAATTATGCAATAATTATATGCAATATTAATAATATTAAAAAATAGAAAATATATCAAATAATATTTAAAAATAAATAAAAAAAATAAAAAATTTATTGAACCAGTGGTCAAACGGTCGAACCAGACCGGTTGACCGGCCAATTAATCAATTTTTACCGGTTCTCACTGATTCAATTAATGACCGGTTTTTACGGGTCACTCGGACCGAATAACCGACCGGTCCAGTCTGAGTTTCAAAACAATGCCTAAAACTAACGACAGTTTCTGTTCTTCCAAGTTTTCTACAATGTTCTTCATAAACTTATCATTCTTTAGGTTTTTGTGGTGATTTTGCAAAGTAAGAGACTATATTTGTGTTTTATTTTTGATATTTTATATATTAATTGTTTTATTATTATTTAGGTGTTGGCGATAAATTTGAAGAAACACTGGATTAATCAGGAATTCAGAGTTCTACAAAGTTTAGGTAAAGGAATTAATTAGAATGTACCTTATTTTGTGCTTTTATGTGAAAACACAAAACTTTAAGAGCCTCGTTTAACCTAGTAAACTTATATCCAAGAGTAGGGATACTCAAGATACTTTCAAGAGCGAGAAGTGTCATGTATGATTTATTTAACAAGACCCGATATTTCAAGAGTGGGAATGCAAAGTGATGCCATGTATGTTTCTTTTAAATTTATATGTATTGTGTATTGCATGATTGATACATTCGAGTTACCCCTTCTTGAGTTGGCAGCTCATTCCTTGCCCTTTATTTTTTTTTCATAGGAACAAATCTCATTTAGAATTTGAAGCAGATTAGAGCGTTACATATAAAATTGATGAAATATTAAATAATTTTAAATATGATCGAAAAAAATTATTTTTACTATCGAAGAATTTAAACTTATTTACTTAACCATCGTAATTTAGTTGATTGACTTATTTATATTTATTTATTTATCAAAATTTAAATTGCTACATAAATTATTTAAAATAGTTTTAATACTTAATAATTTACTTTAAAATTTAAAAATATTTACTTCCCCGCTTAACATTTGTGACCATAAAATTACAAATTTAAATCACGAAAATAACATTTTTATAAAAATACAAAAAGAAAGTTTCTTATATTATAACCCTCTTCATATTCTTTAGACTTTGACTTAAGCCTTAAAGTAGTATTATTTAGGACATAAATGATCATAAATTAATAGTTAGTGCCTTAGTGGGGGACTAAAAGAAAAAAGAAAAAGAGTCCTCACGTAGCCTAGGGAATGCAATAGCTAAATAAAGGTAGTTTGGCAGATTGTGTAGGGACTCTAGTGTTTGGCTTCTTAGCATATCTAGATGACCTTTTTATAGTGTAAACCTTTTTTTAATTTTTTTTAAAAAAAATAATGCATACAAAATAAGAAGATTTCAATCACGCTTTAAGCATTAATGGAATTAGGAATTTTTAATTTTAGTCCTAAGTAGCCCAATGATCCCGTTACCAAGTGACTCAACACACATTTTTAGCATTAATGGATTAAGACTTTAATTTAATAACACGGGATTGCAATTGGCTGACCCATAGACTTAGTAGGCGTTTGGTTTGAACACGGGATTGGCTGTGAATATAAGTATAATAGTAGAAAGGGATGGAGATGGGTATGAAAAATAAAAAAATGATGTTTGGTTTTTAACTAGAGTTTCTGTATTAATACCAATAATATTGTTTGGTTTGTTGCATTAATGGGAATAAAAGATAATATAATACCATTTTTATCCTCAATAAAAATGAAAATAATTTGGCCTTCATATGTTTATTGGGACTATCTCCATATGTTTGTAAAAAAAAAAAATTTACAATGAGATAAAACTAGGTTTTATCCAGTTCATTTAACATCAAATTAAAATGAGAGATTTCAGAAAATATACTTGAAAGCGTAGAACAAAAATTTCCTTCGTTGATGAGACGTGATAAGACAGGATAAGAGACCGTAAGGAATTGAGAGGCGACAAGGAAATAAAGAGGATGGTATGACAATGGCTGGGAATAAAAGAGTAAAAAATAAATGTGATAACAACTTATATTAGAATGAAAACTCGATACCCACCTCCTTGGTAGGTTTAGTAGATTCTCAAATTTGATGAGATAAATCCATTCCCCTAAAATTGAAAACTCCAAAGTAAAAACTATTTTTAACAATTATTCTATTCCTTCGTTCCTAAACCCTCAAATCAAATGCCTAGTTAAATTCAAGTCTAATTTATCTAATTATAAGAATTGGGTATCGGGCAGACCTAAGCTTGAACAACCAATTATTATATCCTCTTAATCGTTACATTCATACTCCCTGGTGTTATCCTTTACTAAGTTTTAAATGATGTCATGTAATTTAATTAAGTGTTGCCCAATACAATACTTATCATATTTGTATTACATAGTGTATGGTTTAAGTCATGTAACAGTCAAATGAGTTTATATCGAATACAAATAATATTAAAATAAATGATTAAAAAATTCAACCGATTCGACTGGTTAAACTGTAAAAATTTTTAACTATCCAATTTTATGTTTTGATTTTTAACTTACCGGTTCAATTTATTTTAATAATATTTGTTATCAGAAAAATTGAGAAATTTATTAATTAATCAGTTATTTTTATTAATTAATAAATTTTATTAATTAAAATAAAATAAATTAATTTTATTTAATCCTAAATTTAATGTGTGAAATAGGTCCATTAAGTCAGGCACACTTGTAGTGGTCAAATGGACAGGGACAAGCTCTGACACTCTTAGTATGCACCATCACTACCTAACCTGACCCGAGACTGGTTTTAGGGTTAGCTCTTGGTCACAGTCGTGAGCAATGTGATTGTGAGCATCTGGTTCAAGTGCCAATCGCATAGATAGAGCACTCACCGGTCACCACTTTGCTTATGTACAAAATCACTAAAAACCCTCACTCGTCTCCACTCTTTTAGGTGGAAGACACCAACTTCACTTCAAGCACCATTCCAACATCCATGGAATATGTTTTCAGGTGGCAGTGCAAAGATATGAGTAGGCACAAATCGTGGTTCAGGGCTTTGGTTTCTCAAGTACTTGTCCTTCGAACAAGTTGAAGGTCCTACTACATATCTTCAATCTTATCCAACACCACTAGGATTAAGGATAACATCAGTTGAGTCTGACCTTAGAGCCTCATTTTAAGTTGGACCAATTTAACTCTATTTTGATACTACAAGAAATTTAATATTCAACCAATATAAGATTACGATTAATTTAGTTAAAGATTGAATAAAATTAAATAATTTAAAATATAATTATAAGACATTGTACGCACTTATTAAAAAATTTAAAGTACAATGGAAAAAAATTGTTAAATGGAACCTAATTAATTTATTTTAGTTTATAAGAATTTATTAATAAAAATAATTATTAAAGTTAATTAAACTGGAAAATTAAAAATTGACCGATTCAAAATTTTGACGATTAAACCGATCAAACTGATCAACATTTTTAATCATTACTTTAAATAGACAATTTGAATTTGGTCAGATTTGGATCATACAATTTGAACTTGGTTTAAATTTGTTCAGATCATTTTAATTTAACCTTTTGAAATGATATCATTTTGAATATAAGTTTCTTGGTATTATTTTAAAATAGTCCTAGAAATAATATTGTTCTAATTTTAGGTTTTTTAAATTTATAGATTAAAATGACATTAATTTTAAGGGAAAAAAACTCGAGTCATTCAAATTGAGTTCAAACTAGTTAGTTTGAATATAACTCGTTAACGTCAAGTTCGCGATGGTTAGACTTGTCCCGTGAAAATTTTGTTATAAATTCACCTAATCGCTAATTGCTTGAGTTGATCGTGTTTTATGTTTTAATGTTTAAAATATTGCAAAAGATTATTATTTCACTTTTTTACTGTCTATATTAAATAAATCAACAACGACAATAACAATTTGGTAAAAATCTCACTAAAGTGTGAGGTTTGGAGAAGTCTAATAATACACAACCTTAACCCTAACTAGTAGAGATGTTGTTGCTAACTATATGAAATAAAATAATTTATTATTATAAAATTTTATTCAAAGTTTATTGTGTCAAATAAAAAAAGTCAACTCACTCGGTGCACGTGGCTCCCTGCTTTGTAGGAGTTTGGGAAGGGTCATAATGTACACAGTCTTTCTTTTATATTTTTACAAAAACGCTATTTTCATGACTTAAACTTATGACCTTATAGTTACAAAAAAACAACTTTACTAGTTGCTTCAAGGCTCACCCTCTTTATGGTGTCAAATAATGTCTTAATTATAATATTAATAAAGAATTAAAAAAGAATGTCTAAATCATAATAACTTTAGGTTAATTTTAAGAAATTAGTAAATCAGGGAAAGTTGAATAAGTGAAATTCCTTATTTTTAATTAAAAAATAATATTATTTTATTTTGAATATATAATTTTAAAAAATAAGGATTTATAAATCTATTATTTTTATTTACAACATCACATAATTTAATTAATAAAACATATACAATAAATTTAATTTTATTAAGATTTAAGGCTCTATTAATAATAATTTGAGAACATTTAATTATAATTTAATAAAAAATTGCCAATCTCAAACTATAGCCTTAAGATAAGAAACAAAAAGTGGCGGGAAAGAAGGAAGACCAGAGCAGAGCAGAACATGTGGGCTGCCACGTGCGGTGGACATCACTTCAGCAGCGACCGTGAGACACGCGTTTGTGCCTTTGTGGGCGCGCACCACCACTTTTCGTCCCGCCCACTCCCATGAACTTTAGGACCCCGTTTTGGCTATATCCTTAAGAGTAAGGACAAAACTGACTTATTCTATATGAACAATAGTCCCATAATGCACTTTGATTTTTCTAGTTGTGTGTGTGAACGAAAGAGAGACATTACATTTGACCATAGATCATGCCTAACTTTGGCGGCTCATCTTCTTTACATTTTAGGCCATTTATTGTGGATTATTAAATTAATATTTTTTAATGGGGTAATTTGTTTAATTTAATTCTTATTTTCTAGTATTATGGTTATTTAAATTAAATAAAAAAATTAAAATTGAATATTTGTGTTCAGTATCATTTTAGGGTTGACTTTATTATTATTATTTAAAAATTAGAAATGATATTATCTTGCATAAAAATATAGAGTTTTAGACTAGATCTAACTAATTTTAATTTAAAAATCAATTTTAGAAACCCGAACCTAACTTGAAACATGATTAACACAGACCGAATTCATTAATTTTAAGTTTGGTTGGGCCATGTTAGGCAAATTTTGTCATTACTAATGATTTATTTTTAAAAATTAAATAATGAATTAACAAATCAAAATGTAATGACTTGTAGTCCTCAAATAAAATTTAGGATTTGACTTGAACTCAATAAATTAAGTTTATATTAGCTGAATTACGAATAGGCCTTGGATCTAAAAGACTGACTTGCAATTTAGTTCGAATGATCAGACTTTTCTCTTTAAGATAATGTTATTATGGGTGATTTAAGTGAATTTAGACTCGAGTTCAACTCGTGTGAATGATTTGAGCGAATTGGACTCGGGTTTCGGTCTTAGACTAAGTTCGAGCCTTCCCTTTGACCAATTTCATTTCAGTTCATTACCATGCTTAATTTCTACTAATGACTTGGGTGAAATTATCAAGAAAATGATTAAACAAGGCACACATAGTTATTTTTAGAGTTATAGAGAAAAGGGCAACCGGTTAACCCGAGATCCATGGATCATGGTCCGGGTCTCCTCCCCAAACCTTGGAAAATTATATATTTATTTATCGTTGCATTTTCCAATTTTAACCTCTACCTTGCGTTAAAATAACGCCACAAAATTTACTCTTAAGCCTCTCTCCCAGTTCATGTTAGGTTTCACGTGAACATTTCGCTAAAATGCGCCAGGTAGTTAATCGTTCTTTTTCTGCCTTCCTCATTCTTACATCATAGGAACTTTCTCTTTAAGTACCGAACATTGTCGATTTACAAAGAGACTGAAATAGGAAGGAGAGTTGCGAGAGAGAGAAAACTTGATAGAGAGTTAAGACAGAATCCAATCGTTAAAGAGAGAAAGAGAGGGGTGTTCATGTGTATGTTGTATTGTTTTCAAAGTTGCAGGTTTTTTGGAGTATCGTGTCAGGAGTTGTCTGGTTTGCGAGCTTTTTCTTAGGAAAGAACGGTTCTTTGTTTTTCTTTTATGTTTTCCTTTTCTGGGTTGTTCGTAATTTTCCCAGTAAACAATCACACTTTTCATATATAAGTACCCTGTTATTGCCATTTCTCCCAGTTGAGTGACAGAGAGTTGCCAAAGATACCACTTTCTGGGTTTTGAAATCTATGTACATGTATGTGCTCATAGAGATTAGAGTCTCCTGTTTCTGTGTTTGTTGAGAGAACCAAGAGAGGTTTTTTTAATTGGTTCAGCGGGATCTTTATATCGCAATCAAGGGATTCTGTAATGGGTATGTGCTCGATTCTTTTACTTTCTTCTTTGGTTCTCGTGTGCCTGTGGTTTTCATTGGCTTTTTCTTAGTTTTTTGTTGGTGCTTTTCTCTTTTGGCTTTTTGGGTTGTGTTGGGGTTGCTCCTTTTCTGATATAAGAATTTTGGTAGTTACTGTTTATTGGTATCTGTTCGTAACTTCTGTTTTCTTTTTTCTTCTTGTTTTAGTTTTTCTGGGATTTGGTGATAACCCTTTTTAGTTTTGTGGTGTCTCTGATCGTAGTCAAGTTCCTGCCACCTTAATGTGCTCTACTTTTTGTGCTTGATCTTTCTCTTTGACATTCTTCTTGAAGTTCATCACCTTGTGTTCGAGATTCAATTCTTTTCATTATCTTGTTTCTTAGGTGCTTTCTTTTTTTAGGAATTAGTCATTGAAGATTTCCGTGAGAAATTACTGCCTCAGATTTTACCGTGTTGCTTTTGGGTTATGGATTTTATTATTCCTTACGGACTTGCTTCTATTGGTTGCTTTTATCCGATATGCCTCTCATGCCTTCAATTTTTGCAGAGGTCAGCACTAGCTTTTCGCATTATATGGATGATGAATATGAGAAACTCTTCTGGAGGCTGAACCCACCAAGGTATGCAAATTCTTATATCTTGTACAGTTCCATTGAAAAGGACCTTACGTTTGCAGCTTAATCTTGTTTTGGTTGTAACTTGTTTCCTTCACTTTTCCAAAAAATTTTCAGGGTTGTGATTGATAACGAAGCCTGCAAGAGTGCAACTGTAATTAGGGTATACCTTTATCCCTCTCTCTCCTTTCTTTCAGTTCCTTTCTATTTCTTCCTCTTATCCTGTTGATTGTTTTTTTTCTTAATCCCTGTATGGTTCTGTGACGTAGGTGGACAGTGCAAACAAACATGGGATACTTCTTGATGTTGTGCAATTTCTTACTGATCTTAATCTTATCATAACCAAAGCTTACATATCTTCTGATGGTGGATGGTTCATGGACGGTGAGATATTGTCATACTGTTTTCCACTTAGCTTCTTTGTAATTGTTTTTTTAAAGAGAAGAAGCTGATTTTGATCTTCTTTTCCTTTTCTGGTTACCAGTTTTCAATGTCAGAGATCAAGATGGACATAAGATCGTTGATGAAGCAATTCTGGATTATATTCGAAAGGTGAGTTTCAAGTTTGTTTTTCCTTTGGCAGTCTTTGACAACTTTTGTTTCCATCTTTTAGGCTGGAAATCTAATTATTATTTCTTTCCTTAGTCTTTGGGGACAGAAGCTTGCTTTGCATCTTCTATGAGATCTGTTGGAGTTAAGCAATCAATGGACCACACTGCAATTGAGTTAACAGGAAGTGATAGACCAGGACTTCTTTCTGAAGTCAGTGCTGTCCTAACTAACCTAAAATGCAATGTAGTGAATGCAGAAGTCTGGACACACAATACACGAGCTGCAGCTGTAATGCAAGTAACAGATGAGGACACAGGTTCTGCAATTACTGATCCTGAGAGACTCTCCAGGATCAAGCAACTTCTCTGTAATGTACTTAGGGGAAGTAATCGTTCGAGGGGAGCCAAAACAGTGGTGTCTCATGAGCTAACTCATACAGATAGAAGGCTTCACCAGATGATGTTTGCTGATAGGGATTATGAGCGTTCACTTGATGATTCATTTAATGAGAAGCAAAGGCCTGATGTGAATGTGGTCAATTTGTATGATAAGGACTACTCAGTGGTAACCATAAGTAGTAAAGATAGGCCAAAACTTCTATTTGATACGGTTTGCACTTTGACAGACATGGATTATGTGGTGTTTCATGCTAATATAGATGCTGAGGGCCCAGAAGCTTATCAGGTATTCCCATTTTTCCTACTTGCTTTTTCTCAAATCCTTTTGTATACGATTATGATTCAGTCCAAGTAGACAGGCTTAATTGTTCTTATTTATGCTGTTGTAGGAATATTACATCAAGCATATCGATGGATCTCCTGTGAAGTCAGATGCCGAGAGACAAAGGGTGATACACTGTCTTGAAGCAGCAATCGAGAGAAGGGTATCTGAGGTGAGTGAACCATTGTTTTTACTATTCCATCTTGCTAAAGTGATGACAGTTCAATTTCAAATACAAGTGCTTGATAGCTATCCGATTGCGGAGACTATTATTTTGTTAGATTGTGCATGGTTTGACCCATTTGTTTGTTTGATCGAACTGATTCTGTTTGTTATAATTCTTTGAATTGTGGACATGAATACAACTCTCTGTGTACTAAAGAACAAAAGCTTATTCCTGTTATGTAATACAAACCAGTTAGAATACTAAAAACAAAAACTTGTTCTTTGCCTTTTGAATGATAGCCGTTCCCATGATCTGCTTGACCATTACCTAGCTAATAAATTTGTTTATTTCAAATTTAGGGTTTGAAGCTAGAGCTGTGCACTTCTGACAGAGTTGGGTTGTTATCTGATGTTACACGCATCTTCAGAGAAAATAGTCTCTCTGTCACCAGAGCAGAAGTGACAACTAGAGCAGGCAAGGCTCTGAATACTTTTTACGTTCGTGATGCATCAGGATATCCTGTTGATTCTAAAACTATAGATTCCATCCGGCAAGTTATTGGGCAGACAATTCTTAAGGTTAAAGGAAGTCCTGAAGAGTCCAAAACCGTGTCGCAAGATTCAACTACAAGGTTTCTTTTTGGTGGCCTCTTCAAGTCCAGATCTTTTGTTAACTTTGGATTGGTTCGGTCATATTCTTGAACAGTTATGGCTCACATACCATGTACATGAATATCCTCTAGAAGCCACGAGCCTTGTAGCACGCACAATCCCTGATAGCTTATTTGTGATTTGCGGTTTAGGAACAAAGTCATTTCAAGAGGAGTTAAGAGAGAAGATGAAAGTGCATGTAAATTCCCACTTTAAGGTTGATTGTTACTGTGGATCCAATCTCATGTTGGAGCCATTAAATGACCTTGCAACTCCTAATTTTATCTTCTTGTACATAATTAATCAGTGCTTTGAATTTACTAGTCCATATCAGTTCTTTTATGACACAGAAGCTTTGTCTGCCAATACTTTTCTGACTAATTTTTTATTTTTGTTCCATTTTATAATTTTCTTAACATTGAAACTTAATCCTTCCACTTCTGCCAATAACGTTTTGACTCAAACTTTGTGTGTGACCAAATGATTTGAAAGACGGTTGCTAACATTGATTTAAGAAGTGTTGAATAAACTTTATTTGGAAGGATTGATTATTGACAGACAAAGCTGTAAGGGTACAGTTTTTTCTGGAGAAAGTTTGACCACAACAACCCTATATTTAGGTGTCAGCAGCTATTTGATGGCGGCTAATGTGTTGGTAGTTGATAATGACTTTTATGTGTGGGAATATAGTTGTTTTCATAGCTTCCTGTTGTTGACTGGCGGACTAACATATACACAATTGGTGATAGGTTTGGTCTGTGTGAGCACCATGTGGTTTTTGGTGATTAGGTTCGGTCTGTGTAAGCACCATGTGGTTTTGTTGACCAAGCTTCTTCCCGTCTTCCAAGCTTTTCTTTTTCTCTGCGTTTTTTGGCTTATCCTTTTTGACCCATCGAAAGCAATAAGTAGTATACTGTTCCTGAATCATAGAAACATAAATTTCTTGACGTTTTCTTGATAAATCAAGGTGAATGGTCCTTTTCTACCCTTTTAGTCTCATTGAAAGCGATCCCAATTCTCCTTTTTGACCAAGATTTCGCACAAAACTGAGCTTGAAAGCACAAAAGCAAACAAGCCAACAAAATGCAAAAGCGGAATTAAAGGTCAGAAAATGGAACAGTAATTGCCAAGTTCTCATCTTTTTTGGTCCATGGCTGCCACAGACACCAAAAGTCCTTGTGGGGTGGTTGCGCTACGTGGCTTATGTTGTTGACGTTCTTTGCCATCTCAGGAGCTTCAATATGGATTTATGTGAATCCAAAAAGCACCCACATAATCTGATATCTTTTCATTACAGAGTAGATAGATAGATACAGTATTGGTGATGCATTATCAGGACCAGATGAAGTTCTGAAAAGCCACCAACCTTGGTTAAACAGAAACAAATTGAACAATTACTTATCTTGTAAATGAGATTCTCATTGTAGCCTCTCTGAAATGTAGTTGTGAATGCTTCAGCAACATCAACTATTGCCTTAACTTACGATTCTTTTGGTTGGAATTTCAAAATCTGTCTTTGATCTCTGAGCTTGTAAACTTCTGGCAATCCATCATCACAAACAAGTTTTGAGTTCATGAATCTGTGCTTTGCGTTGCTTGGACTGGTCAATAGTCAATGCTTTGCTCTTGCTCTTGCTCTAGCACATGTTTCTTGCAACTTCACTATTCAGCTAGTTGTTATATGACAACTGGACACAATTTACAAGATCAGCTATGGCCTTAGGTTGGCATTAAAGATAATTGAAAAGCAGACGCTTATAAGTGTCTGTCAGGAGGACATACTTGTCCAAAACTTCCTGGAGTAATGCAGAGATCAGAGAAGAAATTTTAAATGACAAGTTCCCGTCACCGAAAAACAGTTTTCAACTTTAATAAATGTAAAAGTAAAGCACTGATTCCTGCCTCACGTGAAGGGTAGTGTTATGGGGAAATGAAGGTTTCTTAAACGAGCAGCAACTGAGACTAATCTTATCTACTCACATGGATGGCTTCCCAAGCGCTAAGCACAAAAAAGATTCCATACCCAATATAGTTTTTTATATCCAAATTCAACTTCAATCACAGAATCCACCCAAGAAGTTCCAATCTCAAGCTTACAAGAACCTGTCAGAAAAATCATACAAGATCCTCCTCAATCCTATTATTTCATGATCGGCCTATAACCCTACAGATAGTACCTTGAGAGGATGACACAGACATAGGGGAAGATCTAAGAGAAAACAAGTTTTAGAATTTCAAGTTGGTTTTCATGGAGAGCTCTGGCACTGAGTTTCCAGGTTTTCAGGGTAGTTTTCACAAAGACGAGTTCGAGTACAGGAGGGTTTTGAGCAGGTTACAAATGCAAGCTCCACGTCCACTGCAGATCAAGTCCAATGCTAAACTTGGTTTTAATGGCGACCCTGAAGCATCTTCTTCGACATCAATGGCACCGACTTCTTCGTTTAATCCATTTTACCACAATAAAGACCCTATACCTCTACTTTCTCCCCTGGTTTTGCCTTCTTTGTTCGACCATGCTTTTACTCAACAATGAAACACTGCAACTTCTCGTTGAGAAACCATTTTTGTGTACTTTTGCTTAATCTTGTTTTGTTCAGTATTGTATAGAGTTTTTGCTCTTTATTCAAGATCTTGCACCTGAATCAACATATGGTTTGATCGACATCAACTATATAGATTGATGTGTTGATGTGTTCTAAGTTTGTATCAATATAAACTTTCATGAATAAGCGTAATTACTCTTTTACCCTGCATCACTTTTACTGTTATCTTGTTCTACTGGTAACAACATCTCTATTATGTAGAATAAGGCTGTATACTATCAGACCCTTCTAGACCCTGCTTCACTGTAATGATAATAATGATAATGACAAAACTTTATAATTTAT
>JAOQMP010000001.1:1134100-1150024 GCA_027563575.1 Erythroxylum pedicellare
AAGTTAGAGATGAAATGAAGGTGTTGATGAAGATGAAGAAATGCAGAAAATATGAGGAATGCGTAAATGATATATTTTGTTTTTGATGTTTATGATCAATTATAGATTTTGATTTGTGTTTGAATGAGTTGAGCTGAAATGGAAGTAGGAATGAAGAGGAAATAATGACCACATAAGTTAGAAACGTTAGAATAAGCAATAGAGAAGAATTGGAGATGAAAATATGCAATTACATAAATTTGGGTAAGTTTTATCTGCCATGATCGTGCATAAGCACGATCGTGCAGAGAGGGTACCCCAGAGGAGTTGTACGATCGTGTAGAAGCATGATTGTGACAGAAAGGAAAAATGAGGCGGTGCACGATCATAACAATGAGGAGCCTCTGAGGAGTTGCACGATTGTGCACAAGTACGATCGTGACAGAGAGGAAGCGTCAGACAGTGCACGATCATGATAGAGAGGTTTCAACATGCAGTGCACGATCGTGACAGTGAAGGTGCTATGCTTTTAGACAATTTTCGACACCCTTTACTATTTTGATCATAACTTCTTCTCCAGACCTTCGATTGACTTGAAATTTAGACCACGAACTCCTCAAACATCGTCTTTCCTCTCCATCAAATTTCATCATCATCTGAATTCATTAGGAAAGGATTGATAATGATTGATTGATGAATTTATGAGGAAAATGATGAAGTGTGTTGGAAATTGTTAAATGGAGTGTTTTCACTTAACAGGAATATGTATTTTGACATATCTTGATCTGTAGATATCTAAATAGAATTACTGTAAGTTTAGATTAAACTAGAGGTTTATGGATACAAATTTAATGAAGGAATAGAATTTTAATTATGTCTCTAAGAGTTTCAAATTTCGGCTCGAAATTAAGTACTGAGTGTTGTTGTAGTGAGAGAACATTCTGAAGTATTTTGTGTATAAATCGTAGAATAATAAACTGAATTGGATGAACTTTAGTTAATTAGAAACTTAATACATAGAGGAACATTTATTTAGAAGAAGGTGTTGCCTAAATACTTCATTTTCCTTGTCTTAATGACCATGCAAGATTGATATGAAAATCTATTTTGAGAAAAGCTAGAATGATTAATTAATGATGTTATAACTTAGTGAATAAATTGTTGATATCAAGGTACCAAAGGCATGGGTATAATGGGATGAAGTTGTTCATATGATAGTAGTTGTGATTTAGAATAGATGAGCTATATGTATTAAGTAAAGATGAATGAGAATTTGATATTATGAGAGCATATACTGCTAGAAAAGAAATGACTAGAAATTGAATTATGATATTAGAATAACCAGGTGTTGTTGAGGTGTAAACTTAAGAATAAGTTAGAAACATACAAATGATAAGGATTGATTGATCAAGAGACGTGATTAAGGAAACATACTCATAATAGTCAAATTGAGCATGCATTATACATGACACATATACATATGAGTACAATTGAATGTTTATGTAATTGTGCAATTAATAATGTGTGTGCAATGTGTGTATTGCATAATGTTGGTACAAGATAGAACATCCGCATCCAGATGTTTCCGGATCATGGAAGCTAATGCTAATCTGGAACGTACTGAGAGTAACCTAGATGGTATCACTTAATAAATTGTTTGTTTTAAATATTGTATTAAATTAATTTGTGAATGAGATTGTGTTGATTTCAGATATTGGAAGTGTTCCTTATATATGAATTTGACAGAAATAAGTGTACCCAACATAATTGTTAAATGTTGGACCAAGGTTCGATGATAAATGTGAAAGTGAATCTGAATCTGAATCTGAAATCATGTAACTAATTGAAAATATGTGAATGTGATGCACTTCATTACATGAATGCATGACAATATAAAGGTTGTTGTGACTAGGGTAGCCATAAAAAAAGAGCTTAAAACTCATAATGTGATAAGAGCCTCTGGCTTAGTTGCTATTGTACTTGATATCCACTAAGGGATATGGGACATTATCTGAAACAAGCCCAGTATCCATAAAGGATATGGGCCAGTAAAAAGGTACTCGGTAACAACAAAGTAATAAATGAAAGTGAGTCTCATGTGCATTCCATTTATAATTGATATGTATGTTTTTAAATGATTGAAATGATCTGTTTGACTGCTCTAAATGTGATATGTGAAGTAAGCAATATGTAATGATCCATGATAAACTAAATGATGTGAATTAGGTGATTATATGAATTGACATGTTATGTGATTGGGTGACCCATCGAGGACGGTCCACTCACTAAGTTCGCAAAACTTAACCTAAAATTTGCAATATTTTTTAGGCTTAGAGAAAATCTCCAGTTAGACAATTGGAGTCTAGCCACTGCATACGAGTAAGAGATAAAGGTCAGGATTAGTTCACGTTTACATTTGTATTTCTTTAATTTTGTATCAAATTGTGTCTTATGCAATTATTGTATCTCGAGTATTTGAATAATTTTGTTTTGTAATGACTTTTCAAATTAGAAATATTTGTAATTGAGATTGATCAATGAGTGTAGTAACACTTGTAAATGAAAGTGTTTATGAATAAAGTGGGCCCAATTTGTTTATTGATTTCCTAAATATGCGTATGATGTTTGAAAATTTTGTAATGAGCTTCGAATGTTTGACTGTTCTAGCATGCCACCCTCGTAGAGTATGTTCTCGAATACCATCGGTATGTTTAAGGATATGCATTATGAGAGTGAGGTGCTACAACCGGTGCAAAAGTTTCATCAAAGTCTATTCCTTCAAACTGAGAGTATTCTTGAGCTACTAACCTTGCTTTATTTCTGGTTACATTACCCTTTTCATTTGTTTTATTTCAAAACACCCATTTTGTTTCTATCATATTAGTATCTGATAGTCTTGCCACTAATTCTCATACATCATTCCATGTAAATTGAATTAATTTATCTTGCATAGTTGTTACCCAGAACTCATCTTGTAGAGCTTCTTTAACGTTCTTTGGCTCGAATGAAGATGTGTAGAACAAGTCTCCTACAAGTTCTCAATATTCAACCCTTTTTTCTTTCACTAACATTTCCAGTGACGTTCTCTATTGGATGATTTCTTCTTATTTGAGAGAGAGAATCCTGGTTCAAATCAGTTTCTCTTGAGATTTGAACATTTAAAGGAATAATTTCCACATCCAGTGTTTTGAGTGATTCATCATCTGAAGTAACTGACAGTTCTTCAATTTATGTAGTTACTTCCTCAGCAACAACTAACTGCAAATTTGGGCAATTTTCAATCTTGTCTCGTTGCTTGTTTGAGCTAGTTTAGAAGGTTGGTTATGTAGATTTTCTTCTGCCACTTGTCCATTCAATAAAGATACATCATCTATCACAACATATATGGACTCTACTACTTTCTTGATTTTTTGATTATACACTTGGTAAGCTTTATTGTGCATTGAATAACCAATGAAAATTTGTTCATCACTTTTGCTCTCAAATTTTTCGAGTTGTTCCCGATCTCTAAAAATGTAACACTTACTAACTCACATCTAGTTTCTTTCCCTTCTAGAGTTCATAGGATGTCTTGTTCAATATGTTTCGAAGATAAACTCTGTTACATATATAGCTTGTTGTATTAACTGCTTAAGCTTAAAATCGCATGGACAATTTACTTCCATTCAAAATAGATCTGGCTATTTCTTAAAGTGTTCTATTTTTCCTTTTGACAACGCTATTTTGTTGTAGAGTTTTGGGTGCTGAAAATTCTTGTATGATGCCATACTCATCACAAAAGTTATTAAAGCTTGTATTCTCAAATTTCCTTCCGTGATCTGATCGAATTTTCAATATAGTCATATTTTTTAGATTCATGATTTGCACACATAGGCTTCTAAAAGTCTTGAAAGCATCTAATTTTTCTTTCAAAAATGATACCCAAGTATATCTCGAATAATCATTAACACAAGTTAAAAAATATCTCATTCCACCAATGTTATCATGCTGTGTTAGACCAACTAAATCCATGTGAATTAATTCAAGTATACGAGATAAGGTAGCGTGTCTAACCCGTTTGTCTGGCACTCTTATCTGTTTACCCATTTAGCACGCACTACAAATTGATTTCCCTTTTTTGTTCATTGTGGCTAGACCTTTTACAACTTCTAATTTTGACAACTTGCTAATATCAAAATTTATGTGTCCAAGCTTTTGATGCCGTAAATCAATGTTATTGTTGTGAGTGGCTGATTTACAAATGGTCATGACCTGCAACATGTAACAATTGTCGGCTGGTCGCTTGCCACTCACAAGACATTCTCTTTGTTCAGTTAGCACCCTGCATTTATCACTTGTAAATTTAACTAACAAACCATCATCATAAAGTTGGCTTATACTCACCAAATTGGCTTTTAGTCCATCGACATGGAGCATATTCTTGAGGGGAGGCAATCCATCCAAGCATAATGTTCCTTTACCAATCACTGAAGCCTTCTTTCCATCTCCGAAGGTCACAAAACCATCTATAAAACTTTGATAATTGGTTAAGTAAAATTTTCCCCTATTATATGGCGTGAAATCCACTATCAAAATACCAACCATGTTGCAAAGTTGCCTTCATCGATTTAAGATCCACGAGAGCTTACAATTCACTCTTTTTCAGCCAAGTGGATTTCGGTACAGAGTTGATGTTGATGATTTTGTGAGGGACGTAGAATTCTTCGGCTTTGGTTTCTTTGAAACAGCATCTGCAGTAACTGGTAACATCTTGGCCTTATATGCCCAATAAATCTACAAAAATGACACGTGGGTACAAAATGTTCTATTCTTTCTCGATGTTTCTTCTTCTCAGACAGATTTGGACATATCATTTTTCTCCTCATTCACTTTAGAGCACTCACCCTTATAGCCAATGCCTTGAAGATTCCTTTTAACCTTACCAATTTTTATTAACTTTTCTAGTTTTTCTTTGCCTCCATTCAACATTCTCAATCCCTTTTCGGTACGTACTAATTTCATTCTAGCTTCACCAAGTTCATCTAATGCCAACATCAATTTCTTTTCTAACTCTTGGATGGTGTTCTTCATGAAGAGATTCTCTTCCTTCAATCTTTCATTATTTCTACACATTTTCACCCATTTTTCATACATAGCTTTGTAAACCTCGTAAATATTCTCCTTTTTATCATCTAGGCCACTTCCATCACTGTCATAATATGATATTAGGTCTTGAGTTGAGTTGTTTTTGTTTTTCTCGAAAAATTTTTATTTTCCCCCTTTTTCGTCTTCAGTTACTTCTTTCTCAATTACTGTTAAGCAAGTAATTGGACTTTTTCTATATAAAGCAACTAACGCAGCACCATTAGCGATTTCTTCTTCAATACCATATTCACTTTCATATTCATTCTCACTCCAAGTTCTAGTAAATGATTTTCCTTTTCTCTTCTTCAAAGTATTGGCACATTCAGCTTGAACGTGCCAAAAATCTTAACACTTATGACATTGGATTCTCTTCACTTTCCTTTCACCCTTTTGAGTTTTGACTTGTTTTAAGTTGTTATTCGATGAATTCCCACCATGTTGTCTAAACTCGAGTTTGTCCTTTTTCATTCTTTTAAGCCATTTATCAAAATTTTGTTTGAGTAGTACCAAATCTTAATTTTCATCCGATTTATCTTCCCCATCATTCACACATTTTCCAGTTTCAACTTGTAGTGTCAATCCTTTGCTTCTTTCTTGCTTGTCCTTTAAAAGATTCATTTCAAAATTTGTAAGAATTCCAATTACTTTTTCCAATGATAGATCATTAATATCGTAGGCCTCCTCTATTGCAACAATTTTTGGAATAAATCTTGGAGGTAGTGATCTCAACGTCTTCTTTACTAGTTTCAGATTGGAATATTTCTTCCCGAGTTGATGTGCCTGATTCGCTATATCGCACAGTCTTTCATGAAAGTCTCCAATAGTCTCATTTTCATCCATCTTTAGTTCTTCAAACCTCACAGCTAACATCTGTAGTTTTGACGTTATCATAAATTTGGATCCTTCATAAATAGTCTGCAAAGCATCCCATGCTTCTTTAGCCGATTCACGGGCTGATATCATTGAGAAGCGTCATTCATCGACAGCACTGAATATCGCATGCATTGCTTGTGAGTTTCCAATTGTACTTTCTTTTTCAACTCTTGTCCATTCAATTGGATCTTTTTGAACTGTCTCTCTTTTATTATCAGTAATCATCAGATGCGTCCACCTATGTACTAATGAATGCCAAGTTTTTGTACCTTGAGCTTGGATGAAGATCTCATCTTTGATTTTCATGCAGGATAGTTAGATCCATCCAATAGTGGTGGTCTAGTGATTGAAGCACCCTCTCTTGTAGTCATATTCGTGAAACTAGGATCTGCACCAACTTGCTACTAAGTTCTGAATCAGTGAACTTGGTCTGATATGAATTGATAAAACAAAGGGGGTAATAGTTTCATAAAGTTTCCAATTTTACCGTGGTCGTCTTTAGCACAAACAAAAACAAAAGCAATCAAAAGTGAAATAACCAAAAGAACAAGAAATTTGGTAACGCAGTTCTGCACACCTTGCCTATGTGTACGGATCCCTTACCCAGCTTAATAACTTTCATCAAAATACAATAGATTTACCCAAGGCTTTACTGAGCCGACACCACTCAACCATTGACACTATCTCTCAACCTCATTTTCGTGAAAAATTTTCACATCCAATAATATGACCGACTTGTGTTAACCTCAATAAAGAATTTTCTCAATCAATCTTTTAACGAAAGAACAATAAACAAATAACTTAACTGATTAAAATAATAAAGAACGAAAACTAAATACACTTGAGATAGACAAGAACAACTTCCCGATGAGTTCCGCTCCTCTGAAACAGATATGAAAATTGTTGACAAAAATTGATAGAATCACGCACTCTAAACTACCTTATGGCAAAAGTCAATACACGCCTGTAAACCACCACCATTTTTACACAACTGTGCAACACATAAAAGAATCAAGAAGCCAGCAGCAATGACACAACACACAAATTCACATCAGCCATACCGGAGACATACACGATACTGGCCATAAAGAGTCACACTCCCACACGTAAAAACCAATTTACTTAATTCCTATCCAAAAAATCCAGTAATACTCGTATCAATCACCAACATGATAATAATAGACTTCCATTTTGTGTAGGATTCCTTCACAGCTATAACTATAAGTGTAACAACCACATCTTTTTGAAACTAAATAAAAAGATAGAGACTATATATCTTATACAAGCAAGTTAGGAAATAGTTTTCGAGGTTTTTCAAAAGTAGTAGTAGTATAGATTATGAACTGAAAACTCTATGATTGCAGGTAGACCTTATACTTTAATTTGGCCTTTTATGGCAAGAACTTTGTTAACTTTCTTTTGAGATTTCTGAACAAGACCTTGAATGTATCACCACAGTTGTTTAATGAAAGCAACTCTAGACTTTATCAAAAGGTTTGCCGAAAAATAATCTCTTTAGTTCGTTTATTATGCGTTAAAATATGAAGTTTTAGCCGACTATATTGTCCAATACATTTGGAACTTCTCGACTATGATCAGACACCAACAGAAGAGGCTATCA
Source organism: Erythroxylum pedicellare (assembly GCA_027563575.1). NCBI lineage: Eukaryota > Viridiplantae > Streptophyta > Magnoliopsida > Malpighiales > Erythroxylaceae > Erythroxylum > Erythroxylum pedicellare. The sequence continues at coordinate 1,141,698 of JAOQMP010000001.1, forward strand.
CACCATTCCTTTCAAAGCATATTATTCTATGCAAATTGTGTATTTACTGTACAGATAGGAATTCTGAATAATTTCCCACAATATACACTTTTATTTGTTTCTTGGTGAGGAGTGTATTTTTAGGAGTTGAATCATAGTAGCAGGTCCTAATCAGTGAAAGTCCGGTGGCACAACGATGGATCCTACACATCGGCTGTATTATCATTGAGATGCCATTGACAGAACAAGGTGTGAGAGAGCTGTTAATCATTTGGGATGAATTATGATAACAGTTAACCGGTTACAGCTTCTACTTAATGGGATGCTTAGAATTTCATAGTTTGAGAAGTTTGAAGTGTCGAGAGCAACCAATGGATCAATCTCTTACGATTCTAATTAGCAATGCGTCAAGCATGATTTGCAGACCATGTTATATGAAAACCTGAACTGGTGGCTGTACATACTTTGGTGACAATGAAAATCTGCAGCTCTGCAGAATTGTCGAAATCGCATTCTTGATATCTGTAAGATCGAAAATTCAAGGGAACACGAGTTTGATGTCCCAAAACAGATGGAAGAAACGCAGACATAGTATGATTTGTGACCTTAGCCATCCTTTCAGATATTATGATTCTTCAATTAGGCTACACCAAGTCCTGCTAAACTCATGAAAGTTGAACCATACTTTTTGGTTGAAGTTAAAACTCCTCAACAGTATACTTAGATCTTCTAACATATAAACGGAAAAGTATGACAATTACAGAAACCATCAACAGTGAACTGAATTTGTCACAGCCACTACGACGGAATCAGATCTATCAAGTTCACCAGATACAAGTTTTTTATTCTTACCTTTCTAGACAAACTTGATTGTACATTAGATAATGTTATTACACTGCTGTATTAAACACGTTACATTCAAGCTTCATCCCAATGATCGATTGTGCGCCTTAAACGAATTAAGCGAGCATCCAAAATCTTCAAGAATCAGCCCTTGTTTATTACTGTGTTTGCTTCCTTTTTTTTTTTTTTTCACAGCCTCTGGAGCTTGATTTGAAGCCCATGTTGTGGGCACATTCCTATGACAGCGACCGGTGAGTGGAGATAAGATGGCGAAAGAGTAAACCTGTAGCGCTGCAGAATCATTGCAAGAGCAATCTTTATTTCAGAAACTGCAAAATTCATGCCTACACAAGATCGAGGCCCCAAACCAAACGGCAGAAATGCAGAGGCATTGTCGTTAGAAGCTTTAGCTACTCCTCCTTCAAATCTCTCTGGCCTAAAATGGTGGACGTCATCTCCCCAGATTTGAGGATCGGAGTGCAGTGCTAGTACTGGAATAAAGACATCCATATTAGCCGGAACTATTAGCTTTCCTAATCTCGTTCCCCTCTGGACTTCTCGTGAAGTAGCCGGAGCTGGCGGATATAATCTGAGAGATTCATGGATAGTCATGTTCATCTACAAGCAAAAAGGTAGAGAGTTTAGAGTGAATCATAAATGACATAAAATTCATTGTACAAGGGATTTTCCTTACAGTCTTCAATCTTGCAATTCCTTCAGGGCTTGGAACTTTTCTGTCAAATTGTTCGAGGACCTCCACCCTCACTTTTTCCTGCCAATCTGTGTTAATTGCCAGAAGAAAGATCGTCCAGGTGAGTGCACAAGAGGTTGTCTCCTGTCCTGCAACATAGAAGGTCTTGCACTCATCAATCAACTCATCTAATGTTATTTGCTTGGCCATGTCAGATTCATGATATAACTTCATAAGCTGTCCGAGGAAGTCATCTCCATAGAAACCTGCTTGTCCCCTCCTTGCCTCCTCCTCTCTTTTCTTCACCAGCTCTATGATGCATTTCCTTAGCTCTTCTGTATGTTTGTCCGATTCAGTATCATCAGTTGTTCTGAAAATTTTTCTGTAACGGTAACATGATATCAGCTTAGAAGTTAGAATGTACATGTTTTGAGCAAGAAGAGACAGATTAGACAGAAAGCTCACATAATTCCAGGAAGTTTACTTCCATACTGATTTCTTCCAATAATCATAACCATTTTCGTCAGCATATTGAATATTTTCTGTCCTTCCAAGTAGCTGCTTCCAAAAGCTGTCCTGGAAATTGTTTCCGATGTAAGAACTTTGAATTCCTGGAACACTTCTATGTCCTTTCCTTCATGCTCTTCCCATCTCTTAAGCATCGTCTCAATGCTTGTAATCATTGCTGGAATCATAATCTGCCAAGAAGATTATCACATGTCAGTAAGTAGCTCCTGCAAAAACGGAATATCAACCCAAACCATAGAATGAAATATAAATTACTCTCAAGCTGTTTCCATTAAAAGCATGATTGGCCAGTTTACGAAGCTTAACCCATTTTGCTCCGTTGGTCACCGCCATTCCATCACCAAAAAGCTTCTTTACATTAGATGGGAGCTCTGGCTTTGGATATGTTCCATCTTTATTGTTCATTATCTCTTTAATCAGGTCAGGTTCAGTGACAGTGAATTCTGGTATGGAACCTTTCCACAAAACAAAGTTCTTCCCTACACCAATTTTAGGCAGATAACATCAATATATCAGAACGTCAAAATTTGTAATAACAGTAGATAGTAATTTTAGCAGTTTAAGTACCATATAGCCGGGTCCACTGATAAGTGTGAGGAAGAACTCTGGGAAATATCCGATGAGATAATTCCATTGGACTACTGTTCATCTTCTTCTTCATGCTGTCCATTTCCTTGACATTTCCATGCAAGAATTTATAGGAAGGACCTTTCACTCCTTGTGACCTCAGAACTGATTGTATCTGAAGTGGCTTCCACCAGACTTTGTTAATGTACCTGACTAGTGCTGCAACGGAAAATATGCATACAAAGGTTGAAACGTAGATCACTAGAGCTTCTGTAGCCATTGCAGCCAACTTCTGCTGAAGCTTTACTTGGAGAGGAAATGAGACAGTACTTGGAAATATATAATGAGATGAAACATCCGATGCCGGCAGCCAGCAAGTAGATTGAAACTGAATCTGCATTGTTTATGCCGTCAGATAGACAAGAGACACCAGGAATTTGTCATGGAGCTGATGTAAAGAACTGTTATTTGACAGCTTCTGTTCAGGTGTAATGTTCATTACATTTTTAAAATTTTTAATAGTGAATTCACTTACATAAATTTTTACGACAAAATTATAAATATTATTTTTTTAAAAATAATATATCAGTACAATTAAATTATAACACTAATTGAGAGACATATAGATACATATTTTATGATTGCAATATCTAATATTGTAAAATAAATATCGAGATATTTCTAATATTTTTAATTATTTAAAATGAGATCCTTAATTTTGGAGTAAAAGACATCAAAAATTTATAATTTATACAATTAACATTTTATTTTTTAAAATTCTAAAATACATTCCTCGTAGAGATTCCACTGTAACATCCCGGCTAATCAACATGACTTTGGTTTGAATTAAGAGAAAATAAAATAAAACACTCAAAAATAAAAATAAAAGTTATGCATAGTAAATAGAGTCACAACATAATTAATTAAGAAATTAATTAGTCTTTTTTGTATATATTTATAAGTTATAAATTTTAAAAGATTAAGGATTGAATTAGAAAATTAAAAAGTTAAATACTTTTAAATTTATTATCTCTTATTTTTAATGTCCTAACTTAATTTAGGATTTTCAAATAAAAATTTAAAAATCTCTAATTAATAGGGATTAATTATTCAATTAATTTTATATAGTTAAAATTAAGTGTAATATAGATAATCTTATAATGATTCTTATACACATCAATTTTTAAAAATAATTTTTTAAATTAAAAATATAAATAATATTTTTTAATTAAATCCGGGCTTAGATTGCCCAAATCTAGACCTAAGGAGACTCAACTTTTCTAGCAATGTTTTTAAAATTATTTTATAAAGTATATTTATCCTATAATTTTTATTTTTATTTTATATGTTTATTAACTAAATTGATATATTAAAAATAAAAAATATCTTTTGCTAATTATATTAAAATATATAATCAGATGAATCCTAGAACATAAATTAATAAAGTGAAAATATAATAAAATATAGAAATGATATATGTCAGATGGTGACAGTATGCGGATTATTCAAACTAAAGTAATATTCTATTCTTTTGGTTCGTAAGATACCGTTGTCCTATGGGTCTGAGTCACAATCTACTTCAGAATTTGTGACAAATGTCTAGTGAATAATTATCATTTTCAATATGTTTTTATATAAAAAAAACAGTCTACTTCGAGATGGAAAACGGTCCGATAAAACTCGAAATCAATAGATTCAAGTTTGATCAAATTCGAAATCAATAATTTTGAGCTAAATTCAAGTTTTTTTATTTTAAAATTTTTGAGCTAAGCTAAATTCAAGATTTTTTATTTTAAAATTTTTGTGCTTCAAATTTAGCTCAAGCTTAGACTACCCAAGTTTTATCCGACCTGAAACTCGATCGGACTATTCAACTCTCATCGGGCTCAAGATTTGTCATTATTCAAATACATTATGGTGATAATTACTAATCTATGCTCACATTGTATTGTTAATATGATAATCCAATTTCCTCATATTTTTGGATCGTACATGAGCATACTCATAAATGATGCTCATAGTTTCAAACAAAATGCATAGAACAAGAAATGTTTTCAATCATAAATGTTCTAAATTTGTCCTTCACGCGAGAATTTGGTGTTGAGGAAGTTTCAGTAATAGGTAACTTTACTCCTAATTGGACTAGATTTACATATATATATTGTTAAGAAATATTTTATACATTCCTTATCTAGTTTTGGTATTTTAAATTAGACATGTAAGATAATTGGAATTATTATATTAATTAACGATTGTATATTCGACAATAATGTAAAAAGTGAAGTCTAACTAAAATATGCATCCTATTTTCGGGAGAATATTTTGAAGTTTATCAAGATAAGTGAATGTCTCCTTGCTGTGTATGAAGTCTATGTGATTACGCAAGTGGGAAGAACTCTGCGTATGTGTGTGCGTGACTGCTGCTGTGGTGTGGTTACGTGTAAAAAAAAAAAGAAGCCTTCACTAGTTGCGTATGGTTATTAGTGTTACACTTTGACTCACGGTTGATGTACGTAAAAAAAAGAGCGCGTGTATCTATTGAAGTGGCTGGTGTTATATATTATTGAAGATAACTATTTGCGGAATATATTAAGACAATTATAGAAGAATGTGGGTGGTGTGTTTTGCAGCAGCTTGGTGAGCCGGTGGGTGTGACGCACATCTCTTAATTTATTGAGAAGATAGTAATAAGTCTCAGGTGTTGGTGAACCGTTGCTGCATGTGCATCTTGAAAGCTAGCTGAATAACGTCATATCTATTTCAGAAGAGCTTAATAATCTAGAAAGTTGTCTCTCTATTTTTATTTATTATTTTTTTGAGTGTTGAGTTATTCGTTTAATCACTTGAGTGATTTAGTTACTATTCTTGTTTCAAAAGAGTGTTGAGAAAAATTTTCTGTTGAGGTTAGTACGAGGCGGTCGTACTATTGGGTATGAAATTCTTTCACGGGAAGTAAGATTGAGAGATAGTGTCAAGGATTGAGTGGTGTCGGCTCAGTAAAGTCTCAGATAAAACGATTGTACCTCGGTGAAAGTGATTAAGCTGGGTGAGAGCCCCGCAGACGTTAACAAGGTATGCCGAACTGCGTTACTAAATTTTTAGTGTTTTTATTATTTCGGTTTTGCTTGTTTTTATTTTGTTGATGTCAAAAAAATTTGCAGAATGTTTGCTAAAACAATTAACTCCCTGCAATTTTTCATATATATATATATACTAATTAAAAAATATATAGACAAAAAAAGTATAAATAAAAAAGTTATTTATTTATTTATGATTCATTGCTTGTGATAGTATTGTAACTTGTAAGCAAGTAGTTTCCAAATATGTTTGTATCATCTAAGACTAATCGATGAATGTAACTATTGATTGCTGCGTTTCAGTATTCATTTGCCAAGTAAGCAACAACTAAAATAATAGTACAATAGACAGACAATGACATATATAATTTTTATGTTTTATTCTGTTCTCACTACTCAAAATAGATTCTTGAGATGTGGACAAAAAATTATAAATTTATAAAAAAATATTAATTTATTTTATTTAATTATTTTTGTGCTTGTAATTTTCTTAAATTTGAATTTGTTAGATTAATATAAAATTTAAATTATTATAAATAAAATTAGAACAAAATTTTTCTAATACATTAGGAAGAAAATAAGATCATGAATAATGGACGGCTCTTAATAAATTTTATTAAAATGATGTCGTTTTAATATTAATTTTAAAATAATGTTAGTTTTAATATTAAATTTAACAAAGTTACCAAAATAAATGTAAAATCAAAACGATAATGTCAGTTTTAGTATTAAATTTAAGAAAGTTATTAAAATAAATGAAAATCAAAACGAGGTCGTTTATACGTTGTTTTTTACCCACTAATTTTAATTCCAGCCTGTAATTCAAGTTAAACGGGATTTTAAAAAATTTTAATAAAACGACGTAGTTTCGGCCCGCTAATTCTGATTCCGGCCTGCGGTTCAAGCCAAACTCGGGCTGCATGTACTTAGGATCACAGGCCTCATCCGCCCGTCGTACCTGCAGACAAGATGTTATTTCCAATTCAATTCAAAACGAATAGAAAAGCTGGACAGACTCCGAGGTCAGTAAGTCAAGCAAAAGGTTCCAGGCAATTTTAGAGATTGTGAATCATTTTCTATGTTTAAAAGAAAGTTGAAGACCTCGAAGATTTTGGCTTTGAATAGAGCTATGAATCTTCAAAATCACCTGGTTGTTTTTGGCTTTGATTGGTCACTTATTTTTGATTTACCTTTTGGTTCTTTTGGTCTTTGGAAAAGTATGGTCCAGCACTTTCTTTGCCCGATTTCTCCTGCTTATTATGTCCTGGATTATGTCTATTGAATTTACAAGGCTTCAGTATGACAAAATAGAGCTAATCTTGGCAAAAAAATCTCAGTGTGAGCAACTTATTGGTCGGTATAAACCGACTTATAATTGGGTGTGGTTGAACGCTAATAAGATGTTCAAAAGTTCGTCCTTTTTTACTACAGGAGGTAGTCTTGTTTGTAATAATTCAAGTGTTTGATTTGGAGGTTTTGTGCAGAATATTGACTGGTGCTCCTCTATATTTGCTGATGCTTGCTTGGGATCTTGAGTATCTTCGAGTTGAATTGGAAGTAGATTCTCTAATGGTAATTAATATCCTGTCCTCCTCAACTCAATTGTGTTAGATCTGGGTAGTCCACATAGATGGGAGATCTACATCATGAGCCTAGTGATGAAACATACTCAGTGAACTTTGACACCACACTTCAACCTAAAATTTTAAAGCATTAAATTTATAAGTCATTTCTACTTATATGTCCTTCACGAGTTCAATCTCTTTCTAATATAAGATTCCTACTCACACTTGATATTTTAATAAATTGACAATGTCTCACAATCCGCTAGTCGTGAGTATCAAAGAGTTGATTGCTCAGTAATTGGGTAGTTTTACTTTGTCATACTTACAAGGTGAAAAATTGATGTATCGATTGACTCGCCAATTTTGCTGTATAATTTAAATTAGGAGTTGTTACTTTTGCTAATGCACCTATAAGGTCCCTTTGTATTCTCTGTCCGGGCTTTATTTTCCTATATTAGTCAATTAATTTGTTTCGTTTTATCTATTCCTTTCATTTAACCCAAAAAAAAGGGTTGAAGACGGCGCATTCCAGGAAAATGTTTGCGAAAGATACATTCCCCACCACTCTTCCCAGCTACTCTAATTAATTACAGAAACTTCCAGGAAAGAGAGAAAGATTGTAATTATTGATATCTGCGATGTCTTTTATAAAAGGGACCTCAACAATGATGAACATCTTCTTATTTGTAATCAAGGGAAAGCGAGAGTTTTTGAGATCAACAACTTGGTTTTGCAACGAATGGATGTCGAGCAGAAAGGAAAATAGTTCGGATTTGCACTTGCTGTTGCTGGTGCTGTGGCATGTGCAGCTGCTTTGGTAAGTACTATTGCATATGCTGCTTCAGGATCAGATTCAACCAAGAATTAACATGAAGACTATAAAAGCTCCAGGAAGAGATGACCGGATGCTCAGAGATGATTTTGAGAAAGACCCTGCAGGGTACTTTCGTGACCTGCGCAAGAACTAAAAACATATTAAGTTTTCTGTTAATGTGAATATCGTGGCTAGGTATATCAGATTAATATTTTATTACGTGATTGTCATATGCTGTATTTACATTACGAATGAATTTTTAT
>JAOQMP010000001.1:1164825-1175118 GCA_027563575.1 Erythroxylum pedicellare
AAACAGTCAACTGACTTCTTAGAAAAGCTCTTTTTAGAAAAGCTCTACTAACAAAAGCTTTTCTGCCAAAAGCTCTATTAATATAAGCCCATCCAAACAGGCTCTTAATCGATAGAGAGACTGTTTGCACTATATATATATATATATAGACAAAAAAATAAGTATGTGTTAATAAAAATACTATTTATTCATTTATTTATGATTCACTGCTCCTTATAGTTTTTTTAGAAATTAAAAAATTTCATTAATAGTCAAAATTACATGCGGAGACTTGAAAACAACTAAGGCAACAATGCATAGCTTAACTCATCAAAAATCAATATTGCAGCGTTTGATCTCAACACAAATTAACACAAAACGACCCCATTGAGATATACCTACCCCGACTATTAGGGTAAAACTACCCATGTCTTTCTCGCGTCTTCGAAAATTTTCCTCAATTCGGATGGGCGATTTGGTGTGGCTATCTCTGACGCTGAAGAGAGGCTCCGGAGGTGGAGAGAGCTACAGCGGTCAACAAGGTCATCGATTAGTTTCCCAAGGAATGTTCTTCACGTTTCATATTTAGCAATTAGGGTTTCCTCTGAGAACATCTTTGTGGCTTCCAGGTGTTCCCGTGTCCATGTTGCTTTCCAAACTTCTTCCAACTGACCGTATTTCACAAGTAAGCATCTCCTTCTCTAACAACAATAGAAATTAGGGTTGTATCTTTAAGAAGTTTCTTTATTTCTGAAGGTGGAGCTTCATGTCTGAGATGGATTTGAAGGGCAAAAAAATAAGACAGGACAGGCTTTCTATCCCTCCTTCCATTACCGTATCTATTGAATCTTGTATTCTTACCTTATTTCACTGTTCATGATTTGCAACCTTGTAGAAGTGTTGGGGCTAGTACAATCTTTCCAAAAGGAGGATGGGGATGATCTGAACCAACCCAGGTAATTCTTCGATCTCTCTCTTGTTGCTATTTTCTTTCATTAAGTAGAAATTGACTGTGAACCTCAAATTGTGATCAACCCTGAGAAGGGAAATGATCCAGAGTTGTGGTTTTGAGTTGTAATCTAATTTCTGCATAGCTTGTTGAGTGGGATTGAGTAGCTCTTCTTTTAGGTAAGGACTAGATATGGTTAAATCCTCCATATATAGGCCATTCTCCCACTACAGCATAGGTGTAACTGATTAATAATCAATTGTTCTCTGATACTTGTAGTGATGATCTCTATAAGAGAGGTTAATGAGGTAGTCTGGTCCTTGAATCGTCTGTTATTTCTCTCATTCCAGATCACCTGAAAATATGTAGCCACTGAAAGTAGGGTTATAGACTTGTCATATTTGGACATGTTCAAATTAGGAAGCTCTTGTATGATCTTAAAGAGTCTCCAAACATTTAAGTCTGGTGCACATAGAGTAGAGATTCTAGACCATATTTCTCTAGAGAAGCTACACTCGAAGAAGAGGTGGTCTCTGGATTCATTCACTTGATGACAGAAAATGCAACGTTTAAGGGAAGTTAGGAATTTCAATCGATCTATAGTGCTCATCCTGGTCCACATTACCAACCATAGCAGACAACTCACATTAGGTTTGAGGGTTTTATTTCATATAAGAGTATCCCAACTTACCCTATTTTCTGGCCTTTCCGTTAGTTTCCTTACTTTCTTTGTAGTAATCTCCGAAGTAGGGATACCCCTCCAGAAGTAGTTGTCTCTCTTCCCCTATCTTATGAGTGGAGGAATGTGTAGGCTTGTGATCTCATTCGAAGATAAAGTCCACTCTCCATTACTCATTATTGCTTGGAGTTTAGCGTTCTTGGGGAAGCGACTTAATAGAGTAGTGGCCAAGTGGTTTTGAATTAAGGGTCCATTTCCTAACCAGTTGTCATACCATCATAAGAGTCTTTCACCCTCCCCTATTTTGTCGGTGATATGCTGGTAGATCTCTCCCTTCATACCAAGAAGTTGGTTAAAAAATCAGGTGTAGCTTGCCTTGGTTTTTAGAGACCATAGACTCCTTCCTCTCAAGATATAGTATGCATCCATTTGCTCCAAAACGATTTCTGATCACTAAATAGTCTTCAAATCGTTTTAGAAATTAGGATTCTGTTTTTGGTAACAATGGACTCAATTCTCAATCCCCCTTCTTCTTTAGGTTGGCAGATTGACTTCTAACATACTTTGGCCATACCTTTCTCTCCATTCCTTTTCCCCCACATAAACTGTTTCATCAACCTTTCTATTATTTTAGCCAGTTTTTTTGAGAGGAATATGTATGAACACCAGTAGGTGTTTATAGACAGGATTACTGATTTGAGTAGTTGTAGTTTACCCCTATAGGAAAGAGCTCTATTGGTCCACGATCCCAATTTTTTCTAAATCTTTTCTATCAATGGAAGACATTCACAGAATTTAAGTCGTCTAGATGAGATAGAAATCCCCAAGTAGTTTAAAGGAGGAGCTTTAACTTCCATATATGTAGCATGAGCTAAGATATTTGAGAGGTGCGAGGCACTCTTGGAGAGTATAATGAAGTTCTTGTGGAGATTTACACATAATTCTGACATATCCTTGAATTGAGTGAGGGTTGCCATCAGTAGAGAGACCGGCTACACATTTGCTTTGCATAGGAGGATTAGATCATCTACAAAACATAAATTTGTTAGTGAAATTCTTTTGCATTTTGAGTGTTATCTGAAACTTTGCTCCTTTGAAATATTGTGCTTGAGCATCTGAGTTAGAATTTTCATACAGATTAGGAATAGGAAGGGAGAGAGAGGATCCCCTTACCTAAGGCCTTTTTTTTTCCCTTTAATTAAACCAGTGGGACTCCTATTTATCATAATCTCATAAGAAACAGTAGAGATATATTGTTGGATCCAATTGATGAAGATTCAAGGAAAATTCATTTCCTTCAATGCTTTTAGTAAGAATCTTCAGTTTACACTATCAAAAGCTTTATATAGATCAACTTTAATAGTGCAATTTTGGGAAGTTCTCTTACAAGTATACCCTTTTAGTAGCTCTTGAACTAACAGAATGTTGTCACTTGTATCTCTGCTTGCCAAAAAAGCCCCTTGATTCTCACTAATGAAAAATTTTAGAACCTCCTTCATCTTATTGGCCAATATCTTGGATATGATCTTGTATAGTAAGTTTGTGCAAGAGATGGGTCTGTAGTCATTCCAAGTTTCCAGGCTGGAGTTTTAGGGACTAGGCATAGGAAAGTCTTACTGCCTTTTTGATAAGTCCACCAAATCTATTCTAGGTTTTCTGATAGAAGAATCTATTTAAGTCATCCGGACTAAGGGCTTTAGATCCATTCATGTTAAATATAACCTGATCAATTTCCTGATTCGTAACAGATCTAATTAACCTGTAAACTTCTTAATCTAGGATTGTAGAAGTTACAAACTGGCTAAGGTTGCACTCCTGCACAGTTTGGAGAGAATCTGACCTAAGAAGTTTGCTATAGAAATTTATAGCTTCCTTTGCTAACTCATCATATCCAAAAACCTCCATTCCATCTTTATATTTAATGGAGGTAATTCTATTAGTATGCTTGTGGGCTAACATAGCATTAAAGAAGAATTTAGAGCATCTATCTCCCTCCTTTATCCAGGTGATCCTAGCTCTTTGCTTCAGTAAAGAGTGCTGGTTTTTCACTAGTTCCAGATATTTTTTGAGAGCCTCCTTTTCTGCTGAAGCTAGTTCTCCATCCAGGGGGTTTTCTACCAAAGTTTTTTGTATAGAAAAAAGTTTGTCCCTAGAGTGATCAATCTCCTTATTCAGATCCTGTCCTCTCTTCCCATTAAAAATCTTCAGCTCATGCTTTATGGCCTTGAGCTTTTGGATACATATGTATTACTTTGTCCCATAACATCGATACTCCAATCCTTCTATATAGCTTCTTGAAAGCCCTTCATTCCAACTAGAAAGTTATTAAATCTGAAGGAGTGCTGGGTTTTGTAGGAGGAGAATAGGTCCACTATCTTAATAGGAGTATGGTTCGAAATACCAGGATCTAGATATTTTGCATAGCTAAGAGAGAAAGAGTTTAGCCATTTCTCATTGACCAAACTTCTGTCCAGTTTTTTTCCTGATGTTCCAAATAGAAATTTATTTGTTTGACCAAGTAAACTTGTGACCTTTATCCTTTAGATCAATAAGTTCAACCTCCTGCATACAATCATACATATTCGTAGAGTAGTTCGGTAGATTACAATTCCCCCTCAGCCTTTGATTTGTACAAAGTTGTGTTAAAATCACCTCCAACCATCCAAAGGGGGCTTATTGAAGGCTTGATCCTTCTTAAAAAATTGCTTAGGTCAGTTCTCTGAAACAATGTATTGAAACCATAGACAAAAGTAGCTACACCCCTTGAATTTTCCATTTAAAAATAAATCATAGTGTGCAAATGCTGTTGACTAGACTCCAGCATTTCTAGTTTCACAAAATTACCATCATAGGCTACAATGATCCTTCCATAAGCATGACTTTGATGGTTAGTTATGAATTGCCAATTATTTCCTAAACAACCTAACTTATTAAGGTTTCCCTCCCTAATTTTAGTCTCCAACATACAAAATACCCACGGTTTCTCCTTTATCACAAAGTCCTTTAAAGCACAAAGCTTTTAGGGATTATTTATTCCTCGCACATTTCATACGACCACCGTCATAATTAATTGGTTTTACCTTTGAATCTTTTCCTACTGCTCCTAGTGCTTTTTCGAGAGGTGACTTGCTCGAATTGCTCTTCTTGAGTCATTTCTTTTTGCCCCTCAACTCGTGATGAACTACAATCATTCTGGTTTTCCCCCGAATAGTCATCAGTATGATTATTTCCAATAGATTCCAATTCATCACCACCTTCCTTCAAAACAACCTTGCTAAAATCTTCTAATGTTTCCTTTTGTTGGCCTGGAGCTGATTTTTCCTCCCTCGGATTGTCATTTGTACTGGTTGTGGCTTCGGTTTCTATAGGAACCTTTTTTTGATGCCCTGGTCCTTGCACTGTCTCCTCCTTATCCTTTAAAACTTCCGCCTCCGTATGTTCAATTCCCATCACTTCCCAATAGTCTCCTTTGATGAATAGCTTACTTGTCGGTTTCCATTCCTTGCCTTGTGCTTCAAGGGAAGGTTTCAATTGGTAAGTCACCATAACACAATCTTCTCTTAGTGAATTTCCATCCACTAATCGGAGGATAGGAATACTATCCTTCAATTCCTTAGCCAAATCCATACTCACACATAATCATACAAAACTAACTCGCTTCCTCAATGATGTATTTTCGCCCATGCAAATTGGTTTGCCCAAGTAGCTTGCAAGCATACTTAAACCTTTAATAGTCCTGTACTCCAAAGGGATATTGTGAATGTTGACCTATAGAGGGATGTTCTTCGATCGAAGTTTCTCAAGCTCTATACGCGGTTGCCAAGTTTGTAAAAATAGGGGAAGTTGGGAAACATGGCAATGACCCTCTTCAATGACCTTTTGGGCTTCCGATTTGGAAGAAAAGGTGAATATAATGTTGTCTTCTTCTATAAGCATGACCTCCATAAGCCCTCTACCTTTCCAATTCCTCATGGCCCATGCTTGTATAATCGGAAAAGCTGGTATTTTCTCTATGAAAAAGCCCACTAAGGCTTCCCAAGTTCTAGCTCCTTGCTGTAAATCCTTTAGGCTAGGAGCCACTATTATTTTCCCATCCTTCTCAACAGGAGGGCTGCAAACCAAGGAGGAATCTGAGTTGTCCCCCAACAACTTGTTTCCAAGTTTTCCTAGCACCTCTTGCATTGTCCTCAACTGTAGGGTTAGCTCCTTGAGGGACAACAGTAACCATTACAAGGGTAGGGTTTGTTTTTGAGGAGGTAGAGGGAGATGGGGAAAGACCAGTAGGTTTAGGTGGGGAGAGAAGAGTGGATTTGGGAATAAGTTTAGGGCTAGGGTTTAGGGTGGGGTTGAGAGGAGTTTGTGGAGATTTCTGGTGGAGTGACAGTGGTGAAAAGTCTAAATCCATGTTGGTTATGTTGAGATATTTTTGTTTGTGTTACTGTTTTGCAGGTTTTGGATAATTTGGCAAATGGAAGGAGGAAACAGGCAAGGAAGGAAAGAGTACAAAGTTCCAGGTTTGAGAGTTTTGTTGAGTATTACTGCTCATGATAGTATTGTAAGCAAGTAGTTTGCATATATGTTTGCATCATCTAAGACTAATTGGTGAATGTAACTATTAACTGTTGCATTTTAATATTCATTTGCATGTCAGATTCAGAGCAACATCCAAAATAATGGTACAATAGACAGACAATGACATATATCACTTCTATGTTTTATTATGTTCTCACTACTCACAATAGAAGCTTGAGATGTGGACAAAAAATTATGAATTTATAAGTTTATAAAAATATAAATTAATTTTATTTAATTACTTTTTAGCATGTAATTTTCTTCAACTCGAATTTGGTAGATTAATATAAAATTAAGATTATTATAAATAAAATTTGAACAAACATTTAGTAATACGATATTGGACAAGAAAAGGTAATAACTTTGAAGCAACTGTTATTAAGTTTTATTCTAATTTAACATATACGAATTGTATATTACAATTTTTTATTGAAAAAGAAAAAGAAGAAAGGTTAAATTTTTTTAAATCAATTTCTTAATTGTTTTTGTAATTATAATTCTTGCTTACTTTTGAGTGTTTTATTATATTTTTTCAGTTAGAATTAATTCAACCAAAGTTAATAAGACAAGTAAAAATGATAGTAGACTCCGGAGCACAGCTCTAAGTCAATGAATCTTATTTAATTATATTGCATTAAGGTCAAATTCGAATCTAAAATGTTTCAATCATATAATCAAAATGATATTATTTTGTGTAAACTTATAAACGTTGTTTTAGATAAACTTACTAAAATGACTTCGTATTAATCTTAAGTTTAAAAAACTTACCAAAACAAAGTTAACATCAAAATTATATCGTTTTAAAAAAATTATTCCAAATGATATTCTTTTGGATGGCTTGTTATAATTCGAGCTTGGCCTACGAGCTAAACTCGGGCTGCATATTTATAAGGATCACAGGCCTCATCCTCCCTACTCCATTGTCATAAGTTACAGAGAAGCTGGAACGTCTCAATTTGTATCTGCAAAGCATATAACTATTCATTGTCCAATGACTCTAATTAATTGTTGATCATCCAGCTACTCTAATTAATTACAGAAAATTCTAGGAAAGTGAGAAAGATGTACTTATTGATATCTGTGATGTCTATCAATGATAAATGGCTTTTTATTTGGAATCAAGGAAAAAAGAGACTTTTTGAGATCAACAATTTGGTTTGGCAACGAAGGGATATCGAGCAGAAAGGAAAATACTTCAGGATTTGCACTTGCTGTAGCTGGTGCTGTTTGCACTTGCACTTGCACTTCATAATTATTTTTACATGTTTGATATCTTTAATTTATTTAATAAAAAAATCAATGTAAAAAAAAATGGCCGAGAAATCAAACTAATCAAAGAAAATGTTTAAAATGTAAAAATTCAATCAGTATTAAACTCGTATATAATAAATAATAAAAGCAATGTTTTATTATAACCATTATAACTATGAGTTAAGTTAGAAAATCATCCAATTCATACGTTTTTTGATTGAACGTGTTGGTTTGGTTCGGTTTTTAAATCCTTGCTAATAATTGAATAATGTCGACTATTTAGAAAGAATCTCTCTATTAATTAAAAGCAAAATATCGTATTATTCAATTTTCTCAAATTTCATACATCAATAAGATTTATGCGGAATGTTGTATTGAATAATTATGTCGGTATTATATTTGATATCTAATGTATTATTATAAGATGCAACCCTTTCCTTGAAATTATAATTATATATGAATAACGTGTTAAAACTATAAAATTTATAGGCAAAATTCACTTTTCTTTATCAGAATTTTATTTATTGTGCATATATGAAGTTGTCCATATCCTGATAGTCTGATCACAAGAACAAATTGCATCACCCAAGAGTCATTTCCTAGAACAGCTAAAACTCCTTAAGTAAAGAGAGACCATGACCTACTCATTAATCTTGAAGGTTTCTCTCATGTCTAGCCGCACTTTTTCAGCTGCAACAGTCACTTCCTCACTGAGTTTTTTGGTTTCGTTACGATGAAGCAAACGGAGAAAGAGGCGCTTACTTCTTCCTTAAGTCTAGTATTTTATCCTATAAAAGGAGGGTAACTAAGCCTTACATGTATTGGATTTTTGGATTGAATTGATTCTCATCTTCTCCTCTCTCCCTCCCTCTCGTACGTGTGAGTGTGTTCTCTCTTTTGTTTTTTTAGAGAGTTTTTGAGATCAACAACTTGGTTTTGCAACGAAGGGATGTCGAGCAGAAAGGAAAATAGTTCAGGATTTGCACTTGCTGTTGCTGGTGCTGTGGCAGGTGCAGCTGCTTTGGTAAGTATTATTAAATATGCTGCTTCAGGATCAGATTCAACCAAGAACAAGAAGACTATGAAAGCTCCAGGAAGAGATCATCGCATGCCCAGAGATGATTTTGAGAAAGACCCTGCTGGGTACTTTCGTGACCTGCGCAATAAGTAGAGGATCCATGGTCCTGTCAACTAAAAGATTAGTCCTACTCTGCTTTTGTTGTTCTGCATAAACCTGATATTAAATAATTATGGAGTTATGTTAAAACTATTGGTTCTTTTCTCCTTGATTTCTTCTCCTTCTTTTCTTCAGTTGTATCACAACTATATTACACCACGTGGAATCAGCTATCCAGGATCAAAGATGAAACCTTTAAAACCTTGCTAGGAAGCATAGAATATGAAAATGGAAACTATGAAAGCACATGGGAACCTGATTGTTGATGTACCCTGCCAGGTCCTGACGTAGGATCTCAGGCAATTAAAAGAGGTTTCAGGGACCACAATCAATGATTCAATGGTGTCTTGGGAAACAGCTATGATAAGAAACTGCTTTATATGTAGTGACACATAAATACTTTTTCATTAACTCCCAATACCCTTTTAGTCTCAGTCTCATTACAGTTTTATCATTTACAACCAGCCAATTTGTCACAAAACATGAACAATCCAACATAAGCAAAAGACTGGCAGAAGAAGAAAAGCTAACATCAAACTAATTTAACAAGTAGTTTAGTTTTTCTTCGGATAAGAGCCAGAAATCTTTGTGACGTTTGGCGGTGATGAAGTAACCTCCATGTTTTTTTCCCTTTTCTCCTTACTGCCATGGCCATGCAAGAATCTGTAGGAAGGGCCAATTTCACTCCTGTGATCTCAGAACTGATCGTATCTGAATTGGCCTCCACCACAAATTTTCAAAGTACTTAATCAGAGCTAGAAATGAAATCGTGCACGAAAGGCTTGAAAGGTAGATCTTAAAGGTTTCTGTTGCCATCAAAGCTATTTCTGCTCAAGTTTTTTCACTTGGAGAGGAAAGAAACACTCGTGCACATTATTTTATCTAAGCACATTTTTATAATTATTAATAATGATTATTATTATTATAAATAATAAATAATATAAAAATTATTAATAATGATTTGGGTCCTTAGATCTTTTGTTTATCTCGGGATTATAGTTACAAGGTAACGGTTCTGAAATAATAATTTTTAATTAAAAATTATTTATTGTTAATTATTAATAATTAATTTTTATATAAAAAAATTAAAATAATATTTTCCATTTGATGAATTTATACTTGTGTGACAAAAAAATGACTCCTAAAAAAATTTATATTACTTTAGATTCAGGATTATAAGCCTCCTAAATTGATTAATAGTAATTTAATTGTATTAGTTTGATATAGAATTTTTAAATTGTAATTAATTTATTTAAAATTTGTAATAAGTGAATTATTAAGTAATCATCAAATTTTACTAATTTAGGGATTTATCTTAAGAAAATTAGATAATATAAAAGGACATAATGATTTTATGAAATCATTTTTTTTCCTAGCATGATTGGAAAAGCAAAAATGTTAAATAAACCCTTTATTTTCCTAAATCCTTTACATAAAAATAATAATAACAATTCAATAAAAGTTTATTTACATGAGGGGTTTAGGGAGATTTAGTAGTACGCAACCTTAGTCTTAGTGCCTGTTTGGTTCAGCTTTTGAAGAGTGAATAAGCACTTTTTTTCACAGCAAAAGCTGTTTTTAAGAAAACTGAGTGTTTGGCTGTAAAATTCAAAAGCACTTTTTTCATAGAAATGGCTTTTCTGGAAGCTAAAATACAGCTTTTTGAGAAGCTCAAATTTGGAGCTT
>JAOQMP010000001.1:1179667-1194858 GCA_027563575.1 Erythroxylum pedicellare
CGATCTATTTTCTTAAACTCGAATTTGTTAGATTAATATAAATTTTAGATTATTATAAATAAAATTAGAACAAAACTTTTAGTAATACAATGCTAGACAAGAAAAGATAGTAACTTTGAAGGACTCTTAATAAGTTTTATTCTAATTTATCATATACAGATTGTATATTACGATTTTCTATTGAAAAAGAAAAAGGAAAAAGGGTTAAATTTTTTTAATCAATTTTTTATTTTTAATTATAATTCTTGTTTACTTTTGAGTGCTTTATTATATTTTATCAGTTAGAGTTAATTCAATCAAAGTAAACAAGATGATAGTTGACTCCGAAGTTCGAATCAATCCTATTCAATTAGATTAAATTAAGGTCAAATTCGAGTATAAAATAGTTCAATCATATAATCAAAATGATGTCATTTTATGTAAACTTCTAAACGTTGTTTTAGATAAACTTACTAAAATGACTTCGACTTAATCTTAAGTTTAAAAAACTTACCAAAACAAATTTAAGATCAAAATGATATCATTTTACAAAAAATATTCAAAATGATAATTCTTTTGTAGGCATCATCCTCCGTAGTCCATTGTCATAAGTTACAGAAAAGCTGGAAAGTCTCAATTTAAATTTGCAGAGCTATAACTATTCATTCATTGTCCAATTGCTCTAATTAATTGTTGATCTTCCAGCTACTCTAATTAATGTCAGAAAATTCTAGGAAAGTGAGAAAGATTGTACTTATTGATATCTGTGATGTCTATTATAAAAGGGACCTCATCAATGATAAACGGCTTATTATTTGGAATCAAGGAAAAAAGAGACTCTTTGAGATCAACAATTTGGTTTGGCAACGAAGGGATGTCGAGCAGCAAGGAAAATAGTTCAGGATTTGCAATTGCTGTAGCTGGTGCTGTGGCAGGTGCAGCTGCTTTGGTAAGTACTATTGTATATGCTGCTTCAGGATCAGATTCAACCGAGAACAAGAAGACTATGAAAGCTCCAGGAAGAGATGAACGCATGCTCAGAGCTGATTTTGAGAAAGACCCTGCTGAGTACTTTCGTGACCTGCGCAAAAAGTAGAAGTTCCATCCTCCTGTCAATTAAAAGATTAGTCCTACTCTGCTTTTGTTGTTCTGATTAAACCTGATCTTAAATGAATGACAGAGTTATGTTAAAACTATCTGTTCTTTTCTCCTGGATTTCTTCTCCTTGTCTTCTTCTGTTCTATCAGAACTATATTACGTCACTTGGAATCAACTATCCAGGATTAAAGTTGAAACCTGTAGGGCTGTAACTCGTAACAGACCTGAAAACTTTGCTAGGAAGCAGAGGCTATGAAAATGGAAAATATGAAAGCACATGGAAGCCTGATTGCTGATGTACCGTACAAGGTACTGACGTAGGTTCTCAGGCAATCAAAAGAGGTTTCGGGGACCACACTCAAAGGTGTCTTGGGAAATACTTATGATAAGAAATTGCTTTATATATAGTGACAGATGAATACTTTTTCATTAACTCTCAATACCCTTTTAATGTCTCAGTCTCATTACAGTTTTATCATTTACAGCCAGCCAATTTTTCACAAAACATGAACAATCCAACATAAGCAAAGGACTGGTAGAAGAAGAAAAGCTAACATCAAACTAATTTAACAAGTGGTTTAGTTTTTCTTCAGGCTAAGAGCCAGAAATCTTTGTGACGTTTGGTGGTGATCAAGTAACCTCCATGTTTTTTCCCTTTTCTCCTCACTGCTAAGGCCATGCAACTGGCGTTTTGTATACAGTATTCCACTACACCTCCACTCACTTTGTTGCTTGCCCACATCAGTATCAGTCTCCATGTCATTGATCTCTTCTTCTGACCTAGCACCAGAAGTGCCACACCTTGTTTTTTGGCCTCTTCCACTATTATTGGTCCCTTCTCTTTTCCTTCCACCACTGAAGTCTCAATTTGTATCTGCAGATCATATTGAACTGCTCAGGTTTGATTTGGGAAGATGATCAAGAAATGAGATTAGAATAGTAGGAGTATTAGACCCACCTCAGGTTTCTTTAATTGGCACATTTTCTTCAGAGAGTTCACTACTTCATAAGCCCTTGGAGCTCTCTCTTTTCTTGGCTCTTCACTTGTCACTACAATTGGCAAAGAGAACTCTTAGGGTCTCCTTCACATAATCAAACAAAAACAGATACGATATCACAAATA
The DNA here is from genome assembly GCA_027563575.1 of Erythroxylum pedicellare. Classification (NCBI taxonomy): domain Eukaryota; kingdom Viridiplantae; phylum Streptophyta; class Magnoliopsida; order Malpighiales; family Erythroxylaceae; genus Erythroxylum; species Erythroxylum pedicellare. The sequence continues at coordinate 1,181,868 of JAOQMP010000001.1, forward strand.
AACTAACCTTGTTTAGATGGTTTAGCCACATAGAGAAGAACCAGAACATCCTGACTTTGAACAGTGTGAGAGAGAGCCCATTGCAGAGCCCCTTTAGCTTCAATGCTCGAATCAACCACTATCATAATTTTCCTACCCGTGACAGGCACAGGTTTCGTCCCATTACCAGACTTCTCTTCCACCACCACACCACCACTCTTCTGATCATCTTTAACAGAATTCACAGTAGGTTTGGATTGTATAGGTGGTGAACGAACTCTAACATTTGGCCTGATTCTGTTCAGACAAAAACTTGGTAACTTCGTGCCTCCTGTCTTGCCCATTTCGTGAGGTGGGGTGTCAAGGAGACACCAATTATTATAAGCAGATTTATCAGAAGAAGAAGAAGAAGAAGAACTGAAATAATTATGGAAGCTGGCCTGTTGCAGAACCAAATTTCTAGATGTTGGTTAACAGATTAAAAGACATACATGGTCATCTCTACACTGCCTTTGCTTTTTATCTTTGTTGGTATTGTTTAATCATGTTATTATGCTTTTTCCCTATCTTATTTTTGCATGTGGGGCTATTCAGGAACGTGCTTGTCATGAAGCTGTAGGCCCATCAATGACTCTGAATCCAGCTGTGCAAATCCTGAAAAAATTGGGATGTTAACGTAAACTCAAAGGTTTTGTTATGTGCATACCACTCATCCTCATCACCAAAAATCCTGTGCTTTGTAATTGTAATTTAAAAATGATATAGGACGATTAAGTAATATAAGAAAATTGAAACCTTCAATTAAAATCAAAGGGTCTCTAAAACTTTGATTACTCCTCATCATGACAAGAAATGATGCTGGAATATGTGCAACTATAAACAAAACAAGAGTTATAATGTATTGTTAAGGAGTAGTGATGGTAATGATAGTGGTGATAATACACATAATCCTTGCGGTTTTAGGGTTTGATAAAATTATTATTGGTAATAAATCAAGTAGGGTCTAATCTTAAATTGAAAATTTTAAATAAGTTTGAGTTGAGTCAAAGTATGTTAAGTTTCAAGTTCTTTAAGGATTTTCAACTTTCTCTTGTTTTCGATCTTCAAGTTAGAGTATCTCGAATCTAAATTTTAGTTAACTCATATTTTATCTATGAATTTCATCACAAACTGAAACAAAATAATAATTTTGGATAAAAACTTGGGATTGTAAAAGTATATAGCTAAAAAGAAAAGTTGGTCATAAAACTCTTTAATCTTTATTCCTTTCATCATCATGTGGTTCATGGGTGAATCCTTTTTAACCTCTTTCTTTTACTTTTTTCCACTTTCAAGATAACCATTTTGAGTTAGTGAGTGAGAGAAATTATATGCTCCATTAGGTCAGACCATGGGTAAGACTTCTTGAAAATGATAACAAATAGTCCTAAATTGTTATGGTCACAGCTTAAATTTAGGAAAATGATCATTACTAGGATTATGATCTACATAAATATATCAAATAGTGTTCAATATATGCAAAGAAGAATAGTTTAATTCAATGATTTAAAATTCAACGGTTTAACTGTAAAAAATTTGACTCGGTTAATCTTTCGGTTTGACTTTTAATTTTTTGTTTGATTTAGTTTAATAATTTTTATTGTTAAAAACGGTCAGTTTATTAATTAGTTGGTAAATTTTCCTAAAATAATCATTTTTTATAAACCAATTAATCTTTAATTAATAGTCATTTTCAATTAAATTTTTAATTTTTCAATAAGTAAAGACAATCTTTTCAATCATTTTTCAAATTCTTTAAATCTTTAATTGGTTTGATTAAAACATAATATTAGTTAAACCTTTTAAATCTTAAACCTCTTATCATTTCGATTTAACTTCCAACCCGGTTTTGAAAATATTGGTTTAAATAGATACTAAATGCTTCACATACTTACAAGTAAATATTATTTTTAGTAATTTAAAATAATAAAAATCATAAGATGATTTTAATAATTATGATAATAAACCTTTTACCTAATATTATTTCTATAATGTTATTATTATTTTCTAATGTAAATTACAAGCAATAATGCCTATTCTACGTATAATTACAATACATAATTAACTCATAAATCCTACTTTTTGGAAAGGGTCAACCTCATGATGAGAATTCACAAACAAAGTGTCCCAAAATAAAATAGAAGACTGTGGGGGTACACAAACCAATGACTTCCTCAAGTTGGACGAAAGTCATTCATTATAGGTTCAACAACCAACCCTCACTAACCCGATTGTTATGAGCTTGATGGTAGAAGGTCATTTCAACCCCTTTTCATTTCATGTTCCACGTAAAAGCATATGTGATTAATGCTGTTCATCTTGTTTGAAATGTAGATTTTTTGCAACAGGAATAACTTATTGATAAGATCAATTCGATCGAGCTAACGATATCGTTTTGATAAAAAAATCAATCGAGTCGTGCTACGACCAGACCATCGTGTTTGTAGTATAGACATTTGGTTCATTCTATATGAAGTGTAGATTCTTTTTTATAAATAGAAATGACAAAGTTGAATTAGTTTAAAATAATATTATTTTTATCCAAAATTTGATTAAATTATAAGACTCATTCAAGTCGTACTAAAATCAAACCGAACAATACGAATTTAATTAAACTAAAAAATAGTTTGACCAAGTCGAACCAATTAAAATTAGAAGTGGAGCATGTATATAATTAGATTAATTATTAAAATTTTCTTAAAGTTAATTAACTAAAATTTGCAATTATAATCAGAATTTAAAAAATAACAATAATATATTTAAAATTTTAATTTTTGTGCAAAACTAGTCCACAACTAGACCATCCTTTATTATTCATCCTATTTGAAGTGTTGGTCTTCCAATATATTGAATAGGGATAACAAACTAAATCATTCAAACCGATTCAATTTGATTAGGCTAAAAAATAGTGTTATTTTTATTTAAAATTAAATTAAATTTAAGATTAACTCTAATCGTTTAATTAATTTAATTGAGATTGAACGGAACAGTTTAAACTCAAATAAACTAAAAAATTTTGACCAAATCGGACCGATTAAAATCAGAAATGGAGCACTTTTGTAGTTCTACTGGTTTCCTCGATCTGTTGTTCCTAATGAATTCTCATCTGTTCGTGCTTTGTGCCTTAATTACGAAGGTTAGATGAAAGTTTTCTTGGGATACCAAATTCTATGCTATGTCTGGCGGTGCAATGGCTCAAGTTGCTTTAAAGTAATCAACCACTAATACTGACTTTAATGAACACATTAACCTTATTATTAATGCTTTTTTTTATTTTTCTAACGTGTATTATTTTTTAAATGTTTAATTTAAATATTGTTATTCTTCTTGTCGGTGACAATTAGGAATATTTTTTAAATAATTTCATCTAAAATTTTAAGAGGCACGATAATATGAATCATTAAGATATAAATAATTCAAAAAACATATATAATTTTCATATTTTATAAGATATTAATAGTTATATATACCAAATCCATATATACAGCATTCATATTTTATATACTACAAGCCTAGAAATATCATATATTAATAAATTAAAGAAGTATGCTAAAAATGCAATAAATAATTAAATAAATATTTTTCTTTTTAATTTTAAAATATATATTGATTACATCATACAAACAATTTTTATCTTAAATTGGTGATTTTAACATTAGATTAATATGTGTTTTGGAGTTAGTACCAACCTCCATCAACCTCAAAATTAAGGTTCACCTAATTTTGACTTTTATTTTTTCTGTTGTATACCTAATCATGCATGAATACATCATTATGCTTATGCTTGGTAAAAAAAAGTCAACGTCGCAAAAGAGATTATGGACAAAAAATGCTTTTATTTCGTCGGTAATACTAATTAGTGACAAAACAACCGACAGAGAAAGACGTTGTAAAACGATTATAGGTAAATTTTTGAAAATTTTTAATTGGTTATCTAATTTAAATTTAATTATTTCAGAATTCTTATCATTAAATTGAAATATTATTTTTGTTAATTTTTGTCTGATATCATTTGTTTATTAATTTTTAAGTGAATTTTTAATATTTTTTATAAAAATAATATCTTAATTTAGTTTGTGAAAATTAAACACGAAATTAAAAAATTCCAAAAGTTAAGATTTTAAAATTTGTTATAAATTATAATATAGTCCCACAAATTAGTATAGGGTGATCGAAATCAAAGGTTTCTTTTGGGCTATTAGGCCCATGTTTTAGGTGACGTCAGCATTCAGTTGGACCCACCAAGAGAAGTGGCCCCCACACTAGCCCCTTTGTTTGACCTCGTTTTCTTCATGTCCCCCTCGTTGACTAATTCCAAACTCCGAAAGGCCTGCTCCAATTCCCACTTAATATCTCATCTTTTTTTTTAATTATTCTAGGTATATAATTTAGGTATTTTTATTTTAATCTTTTAAATGCGTACCGGATAAATTTTCAGATTAATATAATAGTATATAAATCACGTCAATTGGAGGCTCCATATTAGACAAGCCTTTTATTATAGATTCGATCAAGAAAGTATAGGTAAGGGATTCGAACACAAGACCTTTGAACTCCATACTCTTCTCATATTTCATCTACTCGATCACTCTTAAAGGACAATTTTAATATAAATCATTAATGGTAGGTAAGTTTCGAAGATAGTCTCTCTACTAATTAGAAATAAAGCTGTTTATATTTTTAAATTAAACAAAGATTCAATCCAACTTACATATTCTTTTTTTTCTTTTTCTTAATAAGATTTATAATTTATTTTGAAATTAAATAATAAATATAATCTAAAAATTAAAAAAAGGCAAAAAATTAAATATAATTATCCATCCCAATGTGAATTCAATTGCTCCTATCGTGATTTTGAGAAAAGTCATTTTGAGAATTGCATATAAATATTATAACTTGGTAATAAGTTGAAACAAATTTTAATCAAATTATTTAAAATTTGGTTAAATTGAAAACTAAAACGATATCTACTAATTAATTCTTTAGTGAATTAAATTAAATAATACTATTTTCTCTGAACCAATTTAAGTTATATTAATCCGACTTTTTCAAAATTGAATTTGTATTAAAATTTCGAACTCTTCCATGTTGAAACTCATCATGTGTGCATAGCAGAGCAGGCGAGCAGCAACAGTGTGTCTGTTTGCCAGTTCCAAAGGATTCAGAAAATAAAGGATAACATGCAACACACAGATTTTTAAATGTTACTACAATAACGATAACATCACTCGTTGAAAGCCTGGCTGAAATGCAAGTTATTTACTAATACGCAATCTTACTTTTATCAAATAGGAAAGTTGTTTTCAATATACTCAAATATAATACAAAATAATAATAAATAAATATAAATATAAATATAATACAATACATAATTCAAAACATATAGAACATAAATAAACAATAAAATATAAAATAAATAAAAAAATATAATGACGAAAGAAAAGACAAGTAAAAAATAAATCAAACTAGTAATTACAAAAAAAGTAATTAGGTTAAGTAAGAAAGTACTTAGGCTTAAAAAAGGTAATACGGTATAAACAAAGATTAAATAATTTAGGATAATCTCAAGAATCTCACATTGGACAATTGAGAGTGCATTCAACCATTTATAATAGTGTGTAAACCCCTTCTCAAGCTAACTTTTGAAGGTGAGTTAAGCCTTTTAAAATGGTATTAGAGCCCGTTTGTTTCTATAGTTTGGGGCGGTGTCCGGTTCTGTCCCTTTATCCAATATACCCAATAAATGTCCAGTCCTGCTTTGAACTAAGGGGGTGTGTCAAAATTTTCACATCGGACAAGTATGAGTATATTCGACCATTTATAATAATATACAAACCTCCCATCTCAGGCTAGCTTTTGAGAATGAGTTAGGCATTTCAACAGATAATTATAAAACTAAAGGCTGGAAAAAATGATTAAAAGGTTTAAGATAATGAAAAAAACTTTCTAAATGCGATCCTTTATCTATAAAATAGTCAACAAAGAGTCTGTTTTATTATTATGTGCATATTTATTGATACTGTAGATATATTAATACCCTTTGCAAAGAAAAGAACAAGTGCTTTGATGTTCCATGTGATTCATATGGGCAGTTTGAGATAAGAGTGTCCTTTCTGGGCAAATGAGAAAGGAATAGAAAGTAGCTAGTGTTGGAAAAATGAATTTTCTTTTACATGTAGCCTACATGTAAATCATGTTAATGATAAAGGCAAGAAAAAGAAAAATCATGTTACTGAATATATGGTTAGTATATACAAATAAGAAAAGCAAAAGAATTTTAAAAATATTTAATAAATAATGAAAAAAATATGTGGTATGAATAACACATGAGAACTAATTAGATGCTGCTAATATGAAAGTTTAACTTAATTCTTAAATTTAATCAAGATGCACTAAATGTAATTTAAATTAATAATTTATTATAATTATTTAAAATTATTAGTTTAAGTTAAATTTAATCAGTTCGAGTCTAAGTTTAAAACTTGTGTTGAGTTGCTATATTTGTATATTTTGTCATTATTCTTTAACAAAAGTTTAAGAGAATTTTAACAACACATTTTTACTATAACAACACAACACTTATAACATCACTCCACTCTAGTACATAAAATGTTAAAAAGATCGTATATATAACATCACTTGTACCTAAACTCTTGATTTTTCAAAATTTATAACATATTCATACATCAACATATAATTAAACTCAGTAAACTCTTGAATTTAAAGAGGCATAAGTCATATGACTATTCATGATATACTCTACTTAAATTGAGGTTAAATATGCCTTTGAACGGTGAGTTGATATTCCACTATGGTGTTTCTGTTAGCTATGAACCCTAAAGTTTGAATAATAATGACATTATATTTGATATATTTTTTAATTCCATAAGAATCATGATTATAATTAGTTGCAACCCTTTTCTTGAAATTATAATTATATATGATTAACGTATTAAAAATATAAAATTTATAGGAATAATTCACTTTTCTTTATAAGAATTTTATTCTTATGCATACATGAAATTGTTCTTCTCCCTATATGGTCTGTTCACAAGAACAAATTGCGTCACTCAGAGTCATTTCCTAGCCTGTAACCTTCTGAAACAGCTAAACCTCCTAACTAAAGAGAGAACATGACCTACTCATTACTCTTGAAGGTTTCTCTCGTGTCTAGTCAGTGCTTTTTCAACTGCAACAATCACTTCCTCACTAAGTTTTTTGGTTTCAGTAATGAATATAATAGCTCTCCATTTCCCCAAAAGCCTACCAAATTCAAATTGTTCCTTACTTTCTCAAAGTTGTGTAGTAATATCAACTCGGTGGTACTTTTTCTGGCAACATTCTCATGCAAAAACTAAGAAGAGTCCGTCATGGCTTCTCATGGTGCAGTGATAAGTACTTAGTTTGTAACAGCAAAAGATCGCTTGTACAGATATGCCAATGCCAAAACAAGTCATTTCCAAGTAATAGAAACAATATCAGAAACACTATATATCACAGACATGAAGGCTTTAATAAAGGAGGAGTAAAATAAAAAATATCCAACATATCATATTCCAATATATAGGAAATATATATTTACCAGCAAGACACACACTAGCCTCTTATGTCAGATGATGATAGTGAGTAAGAGCATGAATCATATCAGTTGATTTCTCATGTCTCTTTCACGTTTAGGTTAACTATATTCTTTAATGCCCATATCCTCAAAAACCAAAGCCTTCATGACCTTGCTAGCTAGAAAAGCTGTTATCTTCTTCGAGGAAATCATGCAGCGAAGCAACCAAGGTGACACGAGTAAATCGGCTCGAGAGTTAGGTCAAGATCATTCCTCCTCGCCTCTGGAGTTTCTTCCTGGTAAGTGCCACTGCATTGTGTTCCAAATATTCTAGTCACTTGGTGGGAGAAAAAAAAAAAAAAAGATACCTCTAGAGAAACCAGTTTCAAGTGAGAACTGTTTAAACCCTATATATGTGCAAACACAAAACATACTGTGCATGTATGTGATTACCCGATGTTTAGGCATGGAAGTGTGGGTTGTGGAAGAAGGAATGATGACACAGTAGTAGGGCCATGGTTTTGTTGGTCCCAAAGAGCTTGCTCTGCCGCTGCCTTTTCCTTCTCCTTGATCTACATATATATCAGAAGAAAAGGGAGTCTTCAGTTAAGTTCCATTACCAAAGCTTTATAGGGTCTTGAAGTTCAAAAAGATTGTCATATAGAGTCTGCACGAAACATCAAAAGCATTTTCACCTGCTTTGCTAGTATATTGTTTTGCTCCTGTATCGCCTTCTCCTGCATAAAAGCCCAAATGTTGATTTGCAGTTCTTGATTACTTGCTAATCAATCACTAAACTCCATTCTTAATGTGAATCATGGATGCTAAGCTATCTAAGCTATACCTAAGCTAACATAATTAGAAAAAGATGAAAGAAAAATTTTCACCCTATTACTTGAACTGTGATATTTTATGATACATCTTTTTTATTTAAAATTTTAAATTATAAATTACATTTGAAATCACACATTTACTTTCCTCTGTCTAGTGATGAGTGACTTGAAATCAATTGAAGTACTATATTCTCACCTTTCTTTGGAGCTCAGAAATTGACTCGTACATCAGTTGGTTCTACAGGAGAGAGCACGAGTTTAATAACTTAAAAAAAAGAAGAAGCTAGATTTCAATTAAGCATATCTGTCATATACTTACCTTTCTGGATCGAATGTTCTTAAGAGCAACATCAAGTTGTTGCTCCAAGTTTTGAAGTTCTTTCAGACTCAGTGAGTCTAGATCTTCTCCCAAATAATGCCTGTTGAAATTGGAGAATTTAGGAACTAATCGATCTTAAAAAGTTAGTATGAGTTCGTAGGCAGTACCTGCAGTTTCTTTGAAGAAGCTCAACCTTTGCCTTGAGCCTATTGTACTCCAGAATCCAATTTCCCTGCATAAGGGTTGAACTTGGATACATATGACATGTTCATCACAAGCATTTCCAGTTCTCATAACGATCATAAAACAAGATAAAAGTTGGAGAAAAGTACCTGTGAATCAAGATCATTAGCAACAAGTTGCCTCTCAGCATAAGAATATCTTTCATAACGTTCAAGTATCTTTTCCATGCTGTTCATCCATAAATAACCATTAAATTTTCTTTTTTTTTTAAGATCCCTTTTAGATAAATGGAAACAGAAGTCCAGAAGAACTTAAAACGCTTTTGTTCCTCCATATCTAGGCATAGTATCTTGAATTACTTACATTTCTAAAATAGCTAAATCCTCTAAAAGGTTATAGTGAAGGTCTAGGGCTAACATCTCCAAATGTTTCACCTTGAGAATGTCTTTCCATCTTTTCAGAGTCTCGGGAATTTTTTTTATTTCCTTTTAAACATTTATTTGAGAAGTCAACAATTAATAATATAGGAAGTTGTCTAACATTAAATATGATTTATTAATATAGATTCAATATATTAAGAAAGTGTAATTCGTTAATCTAATTAAGTTTATTGTCTCTTAATGATATAAAAATGTACTAGTTATGAAATTGTGTATATTCAATATATCAAACAATATCATAAATCTAGATATTACTATATTATATGTGATTGCTGAGTAATATCTTTCAAGAGGCTGACATATTAGTATAAGAGCTTAGGTCTCTCAATCTTGACTATGGGTATTTTTATGATGTTAATTTTTTATATCTATTAATGAAGATATTTGTATTATAAGAAATAGTATTTCGGGTTGGCTCTATCGAGGAGGTGAGAATAGGGAGAAAAACTGCATAAAGAAAGAAGAGAGAGTCAAAAACATGAAAGGTCTTCTTCAAGTAGTAAGATTTGTGAAAGCAATTTTGTGAAAATGATACACTAAAATGTCACAAAAGTTTAAATTCAATATTAGCTATTATTTATGATAAGTGTTGATTTTGGAAACAAGTTTTGATGAAGTTATCAATGACTTGGTTGAAATGAAAGCAAAATTACAGTAACAAGACTCTTTTAAGTGACTAGGTTATCAAACAATTCAAGGAACTCCAATCTTCTTATGACAACTTGAGAAGAAATAAATCTAGATTTAACCTCTCATAAGTTCTGAAGTCATTAATCTAAGTTTAATGACTGATAATAATATGTAATGCATTAATCATGAAGTTTTCTAGATTCATATATACATACATATATGTATTTATGACTATGTATATGAGATTGCTTAATATATTAATGATTTTTTAAAGAAAAATAGTTAATAAATATGTTTATTTCCTGTTCCTTATAAGTATGTTTGATTTGGCTTAGTTTATTAGGCAACTATAAAATCTAGGTTTTATTTTTGAGAAAAATATAGATACACCCTGTTCAGCTTTTGGGTCTAGGTACCTATCATTTACTTCCTGGTTCCTTGTAATAATTGAATTATGACATTATAAACTTCATCTATGTGAATAAGTATTCTATTTGGCCAGCATTAACTAATTCATATATAATATAATATAATAACAATAACATTTGGAGAAGGTCAATAATATGTAACTTTCCTCTAAACTAATAAAGAGATTGTTTTCAAATCATCGGCAAATTTTGCTTTCCCTATTCCACTTCTAATTCTAAGAACATGGAGAGTATTGGAGACCATATAAACAAATAATTATAAGCTAGTAGCTCATGAAACTTATTGAAGACCAAATTTCATCTTTTTAGTACATGAACAAGGACTCTTCTATAATATGTGTTTAACCATTTCTTAATTTGCTAAAAGTATAAGGTAATTATAGGTTTACATGAGAAAAACCATTAAATGACTCTCAAAATCATATCGTTTAAGTGTTACTATAATCTTTTTACTGACAATTATTCTACGAAAATATTGATCCATGGAAATAATTATTAGTAAAACAACTCACACTTTAGATCTCACAACATTACTTCCATTTGTTTACTCATCTAATATGGATCTTTATGGTAATTAATACTTTTCCTATATACACAACTCTTACTCCTGAGATTAAATTCAGGCTTATATAATTCGAACTTATGATAAACACTGGGATTTTGTCTATAATTTTATGTTGACAAACAGAGTGAGTTTCCTTGTTAAAAATTAGAGGAACCAAAAGACTTCAAGAAGCAAAACACAATTAGGGATTGTTCACGTACCAAAGGAAGATAATAAATCTGTTAAAAGTAATATAATAAGTTGAATGACGGATTGAGTACATACATACCTTCTGCAAGAGCTTGAGAATGCACCATTAATGTGGAAAAATAGTAGGGCAAAAGAAGACAAAGTTTACACCAAATCACACTCTACAACCACCATGAACATTTGTCATTTTAACCCTGTCTTCTAGTTTACATTACATGTATACACATACAAAACATAAAACCAAATATCTACAATAGTCAAGTGTATGTTAACCTATAGGATGTGTAAACCCTCTTAACATTTTCTGTCAATCAACCTTATTCTAGGAAGTTACACCAACGTAGTACCTGCGAGTGTACCAAAGGTCAAGAGGTTGTCATCATTTTGATTTTAGTCAGAATTTGAACAGGACCAACAATCTAAAACAAAGTCTATCGTCCTCTCACGTAGGGTCAATATCTATAGGGAAAAGACTTGTAGCGAAGTTTTATGAATGTTTTAGTGTGTTATATTACTCTCTTTTTCATGAATACTGTACGTTTGTAACAGCCAAGTCTGCATGAAACTGCTCAATTGTGTGTATAGAGATCGAACCACTTTCTCTGTGAAAACGAAAACCCTTATTTTTATGTCCATGAGATGGTTAAGAGACCTTTTGGTAGAGTCCCAAAAACATTTACGGATGTCTTAACGTTGACGAAACATACGGATCATGCGTGTTTCTGGGACGAGAAAGCATCAGAAAAATTATGAGGAGAAATAAGGTTTTAATTGTGTTATAAATTGAAAGAAAGCGAAGTTGAGAAGAAACAAAAAAGAAGAAAACCCCATAAGAGAAGAACCGATACGAACATATAGATTAAGTAAATGAAAGAACTGAGACAGTACCAAGAATCAGTGGAGTACTCAAAGAGCTTCCCTTTGTGAGAGAAGACAATCAAAGCGACCTCAGCATCACACAAGACAGAGATCTCATGAGCTTTCTTCAACAAACCAGCTCTCCTTTTGGAGAATGTAACCTGACGATTGATCTTGTTCTCTATTCGCTTCAACTGAACTCTTCCTCTTCCCATATCTATCTATCTAATCTCTTTCTTTTCTCAGCACACAAATCTTTGTTTCCTCTAAATAACCCCAACAAAACAGAACCCAATAAGAACAGAAAACAATAAACAAACACCAAACCTGAAAAGGGTTTTGCTCTCCCTTGCTAAATGTGAAGTTTTATCCCAAGAAAGCATGCACATATAAAGCAAAGGGAAGTAAGGGAAGAGAAGATGGTGAATAGTGGTTTAATAGGGAAACAAACAAATCATGGGCAAAACCAGGGTGGTTTTTTTGAGGTTGTGCTGTCGAGTTCCCATTGGCTAGGTGTTGTACTGTCTAGTCGTTAGTGTCACCACGTTGTACGGTGTCCCTGTGTAAGAACCACAATTTTGTTTTAGGGTTATTTAGACGGTCTACCTCAAAATTTTCAATGAAATTTATTTATATTATTTAATTATTTTATAATTTTTTTCAACATTTATTATTACCTCTTTTTATTTATCTATACTTCTAAAATCATGCCATATTAAAAGTTTAATAGCATGTTAATTTAAGTAATTAATAAAAAACAATATATTCAAAAGTTTTAACCTTCAACTTTTTAATATTTTAAATCTAATAACTAATTTTTTAAAACTCTATAACTCAAATTAAAACATTATTTTTGTTTATGTAATTAACAGAGAAATATTATATGTTAAAAAAGTAATCTTTTAATTTAATTTGTACTAATTTTAAAAATTAATTATTAAATTAAATTTTAAAAAATTGATGCTAAATT
>JAOQMP010000001.1:1228295-1244471 GCA_027563575.1 Erythroxylum pedicellare
CATATTAATTTACTAATTAGATTGACAACCATTTTAAATTTATCACATTAAGAAAAAGTATATTTTAAATTAAAAATCATTATAAAAAAGACCCGACTTAATCCTTAAGTTTTTATTAAAATTTTATTTAGCATAATAAATTTTAATTTTTATTAAATAATTTTAATTCTAAATTATAATTGGAGAGTTCCTAATATATTGTATCAAAATATATTTTACAAATTTATGATGTATTTAAGAAATTTTAGTTTAAAGTACTAAATAAATTTTTAATAGAATTTTAAGGATTAAACTAGATTTTTCAAAATAACTAATCCAATATATAAATGCCTAGCTCAATGAAAAGACATCATTTCTATCAAAATACTCACAAACCAGAACGCCCAAAAGAAGAGGCAAACAGATATTAGTGGACCATGATGTTGATTTATGAGTCAAAAGGGTCTTGGAAAACAAATGAAGGTTTTTGTCATCTTACATTCTAAGTAAGTATATTTCAAGCTCTAAAAAGATGGATGAGATCTACCCAATGCTTCCAACTCTATGATATTCAAGCTAAGATAGGCCTCTTTAGGTACTTATTCATAGACCATAGTAGTCAACACCTACTTAGGTTTGGTAATCTCAAGCTTGACGGATTAAATTTAGCCCAAAGTTCGATTGAATCTAAGGTTTAGGCCTGAGCCTGAACCCAAAATTTGGCAATCCAAAATTCTGTCAATCCTATATTAAATTTGATTAGTTTTTTAATACAAGATTTAAAAATAATATCGTTTTACTTAAAATAAAGTTATTTTACATAACATATTTAAGTTATGAGTTGGGTTAAATCGGACAATCAGAACTCAAGTGTAGTTTAAAGTTTAAAATTAAAAAAAAGAAGTCAGAGTCTGATCTAAAACTTGATTAGTTCGAGTCGAACTCGTTGACTTTAACTCGAGAAAAAAATATAATTTCCACACCTATATAGAAGCTAATTTTAAAAAACATGATAGAACTTTATAATTTAAGAAAAATAAACTTCTTATAATTCCTGAAAATGACATGTTGAGAATAAAAATAGGTTAAATTTATAAATATTAATTAAATTAAATCTATTAGTTGACTCTAAATTACTATCAAATATTTTATTCAAAATAAGTAATTTATAAATTATTATATGCACCTAAGGATTTATTTAGTCACAATAACAAATTCCTTTGTACCCCACATTACTTCTAAAAATCCTATATAAAAGCACAAAACTCACACCAACGTGGGCCTAACCTGAACAACCTGCAAAAACACTCCTCATGATGCAGTATCATGGATAGTGCAGTGTAAGGTAATTGATGATTATAAAGCTCACTTCGCCCACAAGCTCTATCATTTCAAAGCCAGTCCCTCTTGAAATCTCTCAATACTATTCCTCTATATACTCCCTTCTCAAGCACTTCTCTTCCCTGAAAGCTTACACTTTTTTGGACTATCAGGAAAGTTTTAAGGTTTCAGGTTTAATCATGTCCGTGACAGGACTTTCAGGCGCCGCTAAGCTTTACCGAAAATCGTTGCATTGTAGAAAGGATTCAGATGAGATCGATGTGTTTGAGGCAGCAGGATATTTCTCAGGCTACAATGAAGCTGCAGGTTACAATTGTGTAACTTATGGTCAGAGATACGTGAGAGAAGATCATAGACATCGTGGAAGAATGAGCTTAGATGTACCTATGATAACTTCACTACCTCATCAGCTGTCTCAACATTCAGTGGTCAAGCAAACATTGAAAGAGAAGAAACACAAACAACCAAGCTCTCCAGGTGGTAGATTAGCTAGTTTCCTGAATTCTCTTTTCAGCCAAACCAGCTTGAAGAAGAAGAAATCCAAGTCTTCAACAAAGTCCATGAAAGATGAGGACGAGAACCAAAGTGGGAGGAGGAAAAGAAGAAGCAGCATTAGTCATTTTCCAAGCTTGAGTTCTACTGATGCAAAGTCGTTGTGTTCTTCTTCAAGTTCTGGTTTCAGAACACCACCTCCGTCTGCACAAACTCCGATCAAGAACTACAAGGAGTTCAGAAGTTTATCAGATCATAAGCAACTATCATCCCTGTCAAACCAAACTGGGAATGTGAAATCCATTTCATTGCAGAATGACAAGAAAAACACAGATCCGTCTTCGTTGGATGAGAAGTTTAAACTCAGAGATAACTCATCGCAAAACCACAAGAATGATGATATCAAGTACTTGAAAAAAGACAGGAAAAGGGTTGATCAGGATCCATGTGAAGAAAAAGAATCCAGGAATTTCAATGAGATAGATGATGGGGCTGATAGTGATTCAAGCTCTGATTTGTTTGAGTTGGAAAACCATTACTTGGGTATCTACTCAAGTGGCCTTCCTGTGTACGAGACAACAAATATGGATAGCATCAGAAGAGGAACATCAATTTCCAATGCCACCATATAAGAACGTGTACATTCATAGTTCCATATTTGTTGATGAATTCTCAACTTTCTGTTATTACTTTTAGATGTGAGCAGAATACTTTTCATGTATTAGAATTTGCATTGCTTTTTTTTCTCTTGATTGCCTTCTGTTCACAGTATGTACAGTATCGAATGTTTGTTTGTCTCTCCTTTATCATTTCTTCTTCCTGCTCTGGAGTGCAACTACGTCACTGAAAATCCACCATTGGAGTTGCTTGCTTAGATTGTACTTACCCTTTGTTGCCTTCATCTTTTAGACCAAGGAATGAAAAAGATAACCATTAATGCTTGAGCTAAGTTACAGTTTATTGTGGCAGTTGCAGCTGGAATGATACAACTAGTGCTGGTTACTCAATTATTTTCATGTATAATTATATTTTTAGTTATAACTCGCTTTTGTAATTACCGAGGATAAGAAAGAAACAAAAAAGTAGATCGTAACTAAGAATAACCCTTCACATGCCAAATTATCGAAGATTCCCTTTAAGATCGAGCAATTCTATCCAACTGTGTATGATTGTACTTGTTATCAGTCGATTTTGATGATAAATAGTAAAAAATATTATTTTTATAAAATAACTTTTTTATTTAATAGTGATGGTCACTAATAATTACCGAATAATACATAATCCTTAAAAATATAGCTAAAGAAAAACATGGTTGGAGATATCCATTTAGCAAAACATTTTACAATAACCCTTTTATTTTATTTTTTCTTTTTTGGTTTCCTAGCCTTTGTTTAAACTTGTGATTAGTTAAATGTTGATTAATTAGAACTAATGATTTCAAAATTCGAATTGGAAGTTAAACCGATAAGATAAATTATTCACAGAAAAATTTTAAGTTTAATTTAAAAAGATGATTGTTAAATAAAAATTAATCATTTTTTTGTTTATAAAAACTTATTAGTTACCGAACCTGACTAATTAATTAATAAATTGATCATTTTTTAACAACAAAGATTATTAAACTAAAACAAAGTAAAAAGTTAAAAATCGAACTGCAAAGTTAGTTGGTTCAAAGTTTTCACTATTACATAGGTCGAACTGATTCGATTTTTAAAATATTGATTAGAACCATTGATGTTAATAGCAAAAGCATGGAAGGAAAATTAGATTCGAGGTTGAATCTAAACGTGATATTTTTTATTTGCAAATATAAAGATTGTGAAGTGCTATGACCAAATATTTGGTATACGAAATGCCAAATTTAGTAGGCTTGGCGTGTTAGGCACCAAAGCATGCCTAATAAGACAAATAATGGTTGACCAATTTGGCCAATCATACCTTCAATCTCTTACCTATAAATAGGCAAGAGATAAACAAAGAGAGTGCATCCCATTAGTAGATAAGAGAGATCTGAGGTGAGAGAGAAAAGAAAGAGACAGAGAGACAAAAATATTTGTGTATTTTTGTAGGTCTAGTTTTTCTTTGTAATTTTTTATTTTTCAGTTGTAAAATTCTTCTATTCTTGCCTATGATTTTTACCCTAATTTGGAGATTTTCACTTAAAATCTGTATGTTCATTACTATTCTTTCAGTCCTATTTAGCTGCGAACCTGCTCTATTCCGTTTGATTTTTACAACAAGTGGTATCAGAGCTAGTTGAGAAAATCACAACGAATTTTTTGACGCAATCCGTTCAGAGTTCAGGTGAGCACAGTAAAAGTTGATAAATAGTAACTATAAAAGGTGACAACTATTCACGTATTTATTTTTACATTAAACTGAGCAGTTACTGTAATTCAAGTATAAAGGACTATTCACCTATATTGTACTATTCATACATACGCATTTGGTACTATTCACAGATGAAACTATTCATATATACGAGTACTATTTACATGAAATAGTGGTAGCCAAAATTCTGTTTGTGATAGAAGCAATGGCAACAGAATTTGAGATTGAAAAGTTCAATGAGAGTAATTTCTCGTTGTGGAAGTTGAAGATGAAGACTATCTTGAGAAAAGATAACTGTTTAGTAGCCTTCAATGAAAGGCCGACAACATTCATAGATGATAATAAGTGGAATGAGATGGAAGAGAATGTTATTGCAAATCTTCATCTAGCACTAGCAGATGGGGTGCTATCAAGCATAGAGAAGAAGAAGAAGGTAAAAAGAGATTTGAGATCATCTCATAAAATTATACGAGGCCAAATCACTCTATAACTAAATTTTTCTGAAGAGGAAACTATACATTTCGCGCATGGAGGAATCCATTTCGGTGATGAAATACTTAAGTACTTTAAATACTCTATTTTCCTAACTCACTTCATTGGGGCACACAATAGAGATAAGTGAATGTTCGAAACTTTTACTCCAAAGTCTACTAGATTTGTATGTTCAACTCGTCATCAATTTAACAAATAACACAAACACTCTAGTCTTCGACAATATTGCAGTTGCTATTCTGGAATAAGAGAATCAGTGTAAAAGTAAGAAAGACAGGCTGGTAAATTTTAAGTGCTACAATTATGACAAGAAAGGGCACCTAAAGAAGGATTATTGGAATCTGAATAAGAAAAATTATATTCCTCAAAGAAATGTGGCAAATACTTAAGATGATGGAGGTGCAAGGTCTGTGAAGCGGCAACGACTATTAGAGGTAAGAGAAGATTTGTTAATAGATGGCTTCTTAATTCAACAGCTACTTTTCATATAACCTCTCGAAGAGAATGGTTCCATTAGTATGAATTTGTCTATGATAAATTTGAGTACAACTGTAATGATCAAGCTCTGAAGATCGTTGGTATCGACACCATCAAGTTAAAGATATATGATGGGACAACCCAGATTATTGAAAAAGTGCCACATGTGGAGGGTCTAAAGAAGAATTTGTTGTCTGTAAGACAACTAGATAATCTTGGTTTCATATTTGAGATTCAAAATAAGATCATGAAAGTGATTAAAGGAGTACTGGTAATTATGAAAGCAGAGAAGATTGTTGTAAATCTGTACATGCTGAAGGGAGTAACTTTCCAAAAAGGAGAGGCATCTATTGTGGTGGCTAGTCTAGATGACAAATCTGTAATGACATGGCATAAAAAGCTTGGACATATGTCAAAACAAGGATGAAGATACTTGTAGAGAAGAATCTACTTCTAGGTCTCATAAAGGTATCACTAGCCTTATGTGAGCATTGCGTTGTGAGTAAGCAACATTGATTGAAGTTCAACACATCAAAGTTCAGAAGCAAAGAAATTCTAGAATTGATTCACTCTGATATATGGTAAGCACCAGTTACGTCTCTAGGAGGAGTAATTTTTTTGTATCATTCATTGATGATTATTCGATTAGGTGTTTCCTATCAAGAGGAAGACAGATGTATTTCCAATTTTCAAAATTTACAAAGCGCGGGTGAAACTCGAATTTGGTAAGAAGATCAAGTGTTTACGCTTAGATAATGGAGGTGAATATACTGGTAAAGAATTTGATTAATTCTGCAAGCAAGAAGACATCAAAAGGCAGTTTACGATGACATACACTCCTCAACAAAATGGAGTAGTAGAGCAGATGAATAGAACTCTGTTGGAAAGAAGAAGAGCAGTGTTGAGAATTGCAAGCTTAGATAAGAAATTCTAGGCAGAAGTAGTCAATACCACCTGTTATATGGTGAATCAAGCTCCATCAGCTACAATTGAATTGAAGAAACAAATGGAGATGTGAACTGGTAAACCAGTGGATTATTCCAAACTCCATATATTTGGGAATCCTGCCCATGTGATGTTCAATGCCCAAGAAATTACAAAATTGGATCCAAAATCTGAAAGATGCATTTTTTTGGGATATGTTGAAAGAGTAAAGGGTTATCATCTGTGGGATCTCACTGCCCATAAGATTGTTATCAGTAGAGATGTTATTTTTTTGGAAGATAATGATCAAGAGAAAACATAAGATGTTAGCACTTCAAAAGATAATTTAGAGACTATAACAATACAAGTGGAAAGGGAATTTGATCAAAACGATTATTCTGAAGCTACATCAGAGCACGAGGAGTAAGAACCAGTCGAATATGATGTTTCAAATACTCAGAGATTAACTAGCACAAGAAAAGCACCGAGCTGACACTCAGATTATATTATAGAGAGTAATAGTATGTACTACCTTTTAACTACGGATGGAGAGCCATCACCTCTTAAAAAAATAATGAATAGTTCAGATGTATCTCAGTGGATGACAGCAATGTAGGAAAATATTGAAGATCTGCATAAGAATAAGACATGGGAGCTGGTATCATTACCACAAGGAAAAAAGCTTATTGGCAATAAATGGGTTTGCAAGATCAAACGGAGTGGTGACGATCAAGTAGAGTGATATCGTACTAGATTGGTGGTAAAAGGAATATACTCAGAAAAAAGGAATTGACTTCAATGAAATATTTTCTCCTATGATTCGACTCACCACAGTTTGGGTAGTCTTGGCGATGTGTGCTATATTTAACTTGCATCTTGAGTAGTTAGATGTAAAAACTACGTTTCTTCATAGAGATCTTAAAGAAAAAATGTATATGCTCCAACTAAAGGTTGTGAAGAAAAAGGGAAAGAGAACTTAGTTTGTAGGTTGAACAAATCTCTGTATGGTTTAAAGCAGGTGTCGAGGTGTTGGTATAAGAGATTTGATTCCTACATTGTGGGCCTTGGATACAAAAGACTGAATGCAAACCCTTGTGAATATTTCAAGAGGTTTGAGAAAGATGATTTTATAGTCTTGTTGTTGTATGTAAACGGCATGTTAGTAGTAAGCCCCAATAATGATCGTATCAAAGAATTGAAGGCATAGTTGACTAGGAAATTTGAAATGAAGGACTTAGGACTAGCAAATAAGATTCTAGGGATGCAAATTCACCGAGACAGAATAATAAGAAGATTTGGCTTTCTCAGAAGAATTATTTGAAGAAGATCTTGCGACGATTCAACATGCAAGATTGTAAGTCAATTTATACCCCTCTTCCTATTAATTTCAGGTTATCCTCAAGTATGAGTCCTAGCAATGAAAAAGAGAGGATGGAGATGTCTCGAATATCGTATGCATCAACAGTGAAAAGCTTAATGTTAGCTATGATTTGTACAAGACCAGACATTACACATGCAGTGGGAGTATTTAATCGACACATGAATCCTGGTCGAGCGCGTTGGAATACTGTTAAGAGGATTCTCATATATATCAAGGGAACCTCAAATGTTGCATTCTGTTATGGAGGATTAGATTTTACTATCAGAGGATATGTTGATGCTGATTATGCAGTTGACCTTGATAAAAGTAATCCAATACATGATATGTGTTTACACTAGCTAGAGAAGTCAGATGGGGCTACGTCAATAGCAGAAGCAGAATATATAGCAGCGACACAAGCTAGTAAAGAAGCAATGTGGTTGAAGAAGATGTTGGAAGAACTTAGGAATAAATAAGAAAACATTACTCTGTATTGTGATAGTCAAAGCATTGCATCTTACAAAGAATCCAACATTTCATTCAAAAACAAAGCATGCTCGAGTTCAGTATCACTTTGTTCGAGAGAAAGTGGAAGAAGGTATGGTAGACATGCAGAAAATTCATACAGTGGATAACTTGGCAGATTTTATAACAAAAGTAATCAATGCTGACAAGTTTATATGGTGTTGATCTTCAAGTGGCTTGATAGAGATGTAAGCAATATGAAGCAGCAAGATAGAAAGAATTGTGTGAAGATATGATTGATTCTCAATCAAATCTTCAAGTGAGAGGATTGTCAAACTTAGTAGACTTAGCGTGTTTCGGCACCTAATAAGACAAATAATGGTTGGCCAACCATACCTTCAATATAGGCAGGAGATAAACAAAGATAGTGCATCCCATTAGCAGAGAAGAGAGATGTGAGGTGAGAGAGAAAAGAAAGAAAAAAAGAGACAAAAATATTATATATATTTTTGTGAGTCTAGTTTTTCTTTGTAATTCTCCATTTTTTTTAGTGGTAAAATTCTTCTATCATTGATGTAGTTTTTACCTTAATTTAGAGGTTTTTATGTAAAATCTATGCATTTATTATTATTCCTTTTGTCCTATTTAGCTACAAATCTGCTCTAATCAAGTTGATTTTTACAACACGAAAAAGCAATGGAAGGATTTAGGATGGGCCTTGCCTGATCTAAAGTCAACAGACTTTATTCGAGTTGGTCAATCTATGAGTTGAATTTTTTTTTTCAATTTCTAGCCTTTGAGTTAGGCCTAAACTTAGTGCCCAGCCCAACTCGAACTAAAGCCCAATTATTTTTTAATTAATTTTTCAATTAAATGATGTCATTTTGTCATTATAAATAAAAATAAATAATTTTAGTCCTGGTCCAACTCAATTAGGTTTCTAGTAGCCCAAGAACATGAGTCCTAGGCCTAATCAAGTCTCAAGTCGAGTTTATCACTATTTTTATTTTAGGGTAGACCTAAAGCTAAGGGAAGCTTGACCTGGTGTGACTCAATTTCACCTCTAAAAGAGAGAGCAAATCAAAACTTCCTTTATGATGTTCAATGAAAATATTGAATTATAGTTATGTACATAATATTTTGATATTTAAGTAATTTTAAAACTCAATTTATTTTTTAATTAGTACGATTGACACCAACTAATATGATATGAAATTGATAATATTGATTACAGGAGCCAGAAATTAGAGAATAAAAAAAACACTAAAAAGACTTAAGTTATGATATTTGGGTTGATCAAACTTCTAAGAAATAACAACTAAAGTGAGATTTGAAGCATATTAGATAGAAACGGAGATCAAGTTCTACTCAATGTGATCCAAGCTAATAAAGGAGCTATTAACATGTGATTGGCCGTGTTGAATCCTATTTGTGGATTCAAAAGGAATCATTCTTCCTCCTCAGTTCATGTCAAAAACAATTAATAAATGATAAATATAAAACTTCTTGCTTCATTTATGGAGATCTCGAGCTCGAAAGCTATAACTTGAATCGATAAACTGGAAATATTTCAAGTAAATTTAAAAGATATTGAATTAACCCTTTTAATTTTCTTAATAAATAAGCCAACTCACACAATTATAGGAATGGAGTTCGTCGGCAAGTCTATAAATAGAGAACTAGGGCTATCCTGAGGTCAAGATGTTGAACACTTAAGGAGCAATATGGAGATGGATAAAAGAAGAGGAGCTTAAACCCTTACACTATCCTATAACTAGCTACTTTAGCTATTGATGGGCTAAGGATAGGGTTTAGAAACAATTGTAAATGATGGAACAAAATGATGATGCATAAGGAAATACCATAAAAAGCTTCATGAGAAGGCATGGACATAGCTAAATGATGCCTATCCAGGGGTTGGCAAGTTGCGAGTGAAAAAAGGTTAGGTCCAAAGTGGGTGGAGGGTCCCCAAATGTGTGATTCTTTCAAAGAGTGAGGTTTCATTACAAGATTGATGCACTCAACACATTGAGAGATTGAAAAGTGTTAGTTTTCTTGAGTAAGAACTAAACACGTTAGGAAAGTTTAACCAGTTTGTTACTCTTTCAAGTCTTTTCAACTATATGCCTACCTTGTATTTCATCCTCACGGACTTGAAAGAATTCATAAGAACGAGGTTTGATCAGTTGGGTTAATTATATGATAATATTTTATATTTATTAGGTTAAGTAATGTTTTAAAAATCGAAATCGGTAAGACAAGATACTTAAGATTTAAAAGTCAGAAAATTGATAAACAAATTTTAAAAATTTAAAATATGATTGAAAGACATTATTCTTATCTATCAAAAAATTTGAAATTTAATTAAAAAAAGATTATTATGCAAACATTAATTTATTTATTTTAGTTTATAAGATTATTAATTTATAAAAATTAATTGATTTTTAACATCAAGAATTATTAAATTAGATCAAACTGAAAAATTGAAAATTGAATTTTAAATTTGAATAATTTAAAATTTTTACATTTGAACCAATCAGAATGATTGAATTTTTTAATTATTGAGATGAAAAAAAAAGTGATATAGTTACTGTTCAAGTCTTTTCATAAATGTTTCCATCTTGTGTTTTATCCTTAAGGACTTAGAAAGAATTGATAAGAACGAGGTTCGATCAATTGAGTTAATTATATAATGATATTTTGTATGTATTAGGTTAAACATTTGAGATTAAGTTTAATGTAATGAATTAGAATATAATCCGAGTTTGACTTGTGAGCTTTTTCTCAACAGACTTACAATATTGAATATCGAGTGTTTGAAGTTTGTACTTCGAAAATCAAATTGATAAGTTAAATAAATGAAATACAATAGTTAGTAAAAGAAAATTAAGTGATCTTATTCTTATAAATAACGAATATTTATATTTTTAAGTTTTCTAAAAAAAATCCTTTCAATTAAAAAATAACAATATAACTCAACTCAACTTTTAAACTTGACGTAAATTAGTTAAAATTAAAATAAATTAATATTTAATATAATTATAATAAATTATTAATTTGAGTTAGATTTAATTAGTTCAATTCAAATTTAAGAGTTTAATTGAATCTTTATATATGCAGCATTTGATTGGTATAACTGTGATGTTCATATTGTATATATTTCGTTATTTTTTTAAATAAAAAATTATATAAAATTTTTTCAAAAATTTTATAAGATTAAAAGTTTTTAAAACTTTCTTAAAATACATTAGAGACTTATAACTTCTACTCAAATATTTAAGTAAGCATTTATTGTTGTTTATTGTTATTTTTAGTACGACTTTATGACATAATATTACTAAAATAGTATTTATTGGATCACGAAAGAATGTAAAAATTGTCGCAAAGATAATAATTAGGACTTATTTATATTTTTTATAAAAAGTCAAGATGAAAATAATACATTTAGGCAATATTTTAAAAATTATATTAGTGTCTAATACATCCATTTGTCTAATTATAAAATCATATAATTTAAGGGATCAATCTTCTATTCCCGTTTCTGTGTACCATCTTATGATCCCTCTGTCATAATTTACATCTATGAGTCATGTAGTGATGTACTATAAATTATAAAAATTAATTTAGGATGGTATTAATACTATTTTGAAAACATTAAATTGTAATATAATATCATAATAAAAATAGAGATTAATTCAACTTTTTAAGAAATATTGAAGAATAACTCGTAACTTCAACTTAAAATATATAACCATAAAAGAAAAATTGTAGTAAAAATGATCCCTCATCTTGTAAATGGCCGCCATTGAAGGCAATACAGCTCCAGCTTTCATGGAAGCAAAAAGCACTTATCCCATAATAAGACATTTTAATCTCATTATCAAAAGCCTTGCATTCGTACTATTTATTATGGTATTCTTTTAATTTGAAAGTATCAGTGGGCCTAAGCCCGATTGACAAAATCACTGCTAATTACTAAGTTGATTAAGCCCAATACAATTCCTAGCACTTAGCAGGTCTTGCTGAGCCTACTTCCTCAACGTCCTCTCATGTCTTTCTCATAGCCCAGCTAATAGTTTGCTTTCATAGATTCGAAGAGACACAATCATTTTGGGCAGTTCGTTTGAATTGCATGGCATGAACTTGCTTAAATTTAGAGTTGCATGTTTCTAAGATCGGGCTAAGTTAGTCTGACAACAAGCTCAGTCTATTCCAACTCATTGCCATACTAAATCCAAAAGTTTCAAGTTCTAGTTATGGTTGAAAGGTTGCTATTCAATTTAGTAACTTGGTGGGTTCAAGAATTGAATTTATCAATCAGATTAAACTGTTCGCTTGACTTTAAATAATTGATTCGTTAATGATTTTTCTAAATTTAGAAATTTGCTAATTATTGGAGTACGACATGTAACATCCCACTATCATAAAATATATACCCGAACATCCAGATAATATTTAAATACATATTCTATGATAATGGTATATTAGAGCAAACATAATCTCTTAAATGACATCATAAAGAGTATACAAAAATTTACAGTGTATTCATTAAAACAAATATTTATAATCCTTATACAAAAATTCTATATGACAAGAAACTACAAATTACAAACTATAACTTATCTCTAACGTCAGCTGACAGACCTTTGAGTCATAACTTAATCTAAAATGTTTTTCTAAAAAATCTTTAAAAACTTTAAGCATAGACCGAAAAATAAGATATCACATGACAAGTTGAAAATAAAAATACGTTGAATCTACAAATATTAGTTCGATCGAACTCGTTATTTAATTCTAAATCATTAACTCGTCAAATGATTTATTCGAGATATGTATTGCAAACCCTATTTAAAGGGAAGAGAAAGTAATTCCTTAATTATTTAAACCGTAATGGATTCTATCCATTTGACCGGATTGAATGATAACTAGTCAAAATTAGGATATGAGGAGGTAATGAAGAATTATTATAAACTTTGATTAAACAGTTCTTCATATTATTTAACTAATATAGTATATATGATTGGTTGGACTAGATATTATTTTAATTTTTAAATAAAGAAAGCACCAATGATTGTGAGCTTATTTGTCTTTTTTCCCCTTATTTTAATTGTTTTATGTCTTACTAGATAGATGTGACCAGTGACAAATATTAATTTTCATGTTATATAGAATCAAATCTCTCTTGGGACCGCTATTGATTAAAAATTTCTCATGAGAGGGATATTATGCTCAGGTGATTACTCTAATCATATCTTATTTTCACATAATGACAAAAACCAATTATTGAATCTTCTCAACACCAAGATGTTTTCCATGGTCTAATGTTTCGAAGCCATAGTTAATCACGATCGTAATTATAGTAAAAAATACCAAGATTATGAAAGAAATGATAATCGTAATTTGGATCTAATTAAGAACATCAAAAAGACCCGAGTCTAATCTCGATTAAAAAAAGAAACTTCATAAAAGTCAAAATATAAAAAGAATATAACCAAATAATTTTGTCATCACTTAGTTGCTCTTAATAATTTTATATGAAGATGATTTGACTCAATATGTTCAAAATTAAAGTGTTCGGTTCAATTGCTCAAATTTTTGATCGAGTGTAAACTTTTTAAAAAATCCAGACTTTGAATCTAATTTTAGTCGAACTTGAATTTTTTAAAATTTCATATAACGTTTGAGTTTGGACTTTTTTGGGGCTTCAAACCCTAAAATGTGAGTTTAACTTAAAGTTCAAACTTCTTTTACATTGAAAAATGATGTTGATTTATATATATAATGAAACAATGCCGTTTGATGAATGGTTATTTTCAGGCTTATGAAATCCAAACCGGCTCAAATTCAAGTGTTTCGGGTGCAATTGAGTTTTGAATTGGGTAAAAAAATTCGAGCCAAGGTTGGATCCTATATTTCACTATCCAATAATACTAAAGTTGATTTAAGATTAGATGTTAAATGATATAATTCAGGTTATAAAATTCAAGTCCATCTCAAAATTTGAACGTTTTTCATATATAAAACAAAATCATTTGTACGTATGACAAAACGAATCCGTTTTATATTTGAAAAATAATTATTTTTAAGTATATGAAATCTAATTGAGGTTAAATTCAAATGGAATGTCTTGTATCATATCGAATTTTAAGTTTAATAAAAAAATATAAAGTCAAGAGCCCGTATCTCTAAAACCACCAATACTAAAGTTAGATTCTAAGATTAGATGTTACACGATTTCATATCTTGGATTTTTTTAGTCTAATCTATTCAAAGAGATAGATCGACTTACGACTCCAATATCATAACAACTCGCAAGACAATGCTCAAACGAAAACAAAAAATGCCCTAGGCAAGATGTGACGTTGATACACAACCATACAAATTCATGCAAATATTCTGCGATGTCACATTCACATTCAAGGTTTTTTTTCTCTTTTTTCGCCATATCCAATCTTGTATGTCTCAAACAGCAACAAAGATGGAGAGTGTGGTTTCGTTTTCAGAGACACATTAGCACGAAAAGAACACCTGTTCTGTAATATGGACCACTGCACCTTAAAAAATGACTTAGATTTATTTAATACTAAATTAGCAGAACAAAGAGAACTAGTACGTATAGAATTTTCATGCAATAGGGCGGCATCTGCAAATTTGTCATAACACTCATCAATTTTATCGGAAAGTTCATGTATAATTGATTCGTTTTGCGTGTCTTTTGTGGTGGTGGTGGTGATTGGAGCATTAAAAATTTGCAAGTTGTGTTACATCAAAAAGGGTATAAAGAGTAAATGAATTATATATATATAAAAGATTAAGCACATGAAAATTCCATAATTTTTAATTTTTTTAAAAGATTAAGCACATGAAAATTCCATAATTTTTAATTTTTTTTAAAAAATTCTTTCAGATTTCGATTAAAAATAATAACAAAATACACGAGGTATGAATACTATACATGGGTTAATACTAATGAAATGTCATTGACGTAATAATTCAATTTAACTCTTAAACTTATACAATCTAACTAAATTGTAATTTAACTATTAATTTAAGATAATTATATAAATAATTAATTTAAATCTAAGTTAATTACTTCAGTTTGAATTGGAGAATTAGGTTGAATCATTATATATGTCAGGAATTCCACGTCGGACAACTATAAGAGCATTCAACAATTTATAATAGTGTGTAAACCTCTCTATCTTGAGCTAGCTTTTGGGGATGAATTAGGCACTTTTAACATAGTATCAGAGTCAGTTTGTCTCGATGGTTTGGGACGGTATCCGGTTATATCCCTTTGCCCAGTATATCCATAAGATGTCTAGTCCTGCTCTAGACTGAGGGAGGAGGGTGTCAGGAATCCCACATCGGATAACTATAAAAGTATTCAAAAATTTATAATAATGTGCAAATTTTCTCCTCTTGAGCTAACTTTTGGGAGTGAATTATGCCTTCTAATAATATAAGAAGTATTTTATCATTATTTTTCATTGAAATTCAACAAAAACATTTTTGAAAAATAAAAAATTCTAAGAAGATTTTTAAATCTTAAAAATTAAAAATTTCTTAAATTATACGACAGATTCATGTTTTTACCTATACAAAAAAAGGTTCATAATGCAATATTTTAAACTTTTGAGATTTATAATGTTCTCAAATATATATATATATATATATCTAATTTAATTTCTCTCGTAACTTTTTTAACGTTGTGATTCATTTGAAGGAGCTCTTGATATTTAATAGTTTCGAATATATGTAAATTTACTTAAATCTAATCGAAATTTTCTTCAAACTCTGTCAAAAGTATATGAGATTTTGACATAATCAATGTAATCAATCTCAATATGAAAATGTTTAAACGATCAAAAGGCTAAATTATGGAGATTAAGCCATAAGATTAATAGCTTAACATCATTAACTTGAAGTATGAAATTTATCTAAATATGTGAGTAGAGAGGGACTCGTAATCAAGTTATTGACATTCTTTTACGTTTGTAGCAACTTTCAGTATTGTCTTGAAAACAGTCTCTACTAATTAAAAATAAGAATACATAGTATTGTACTTCTTCAGATTTTGTGTTTCAATGAGCTTTCTGGATTGTTATTTTTATTATTGTAGCAATTTCTAAGATTGTAACTTACTTTCGTTTATTAAGGATAGAGTTGATAACAAATCCTATCATAAGATGGATTTCTGTAACTTGAAACCTAAAGCTCGACCGAGTTTTAGGTCAAAACAATGTTATTTGATTAGATAATTTTAACAAAATAATATTATCTTACCCTAAGTCGGTTTAAATTGATTTGATTAG
>JAOQMP010000001.1:1247520-1259192 GCA_027563575.1 Erythroxylum pedicellare
AAATTAATAGTTTTTATAACTAAAATAAGTTAATTAATTTTTATTTAATAATTTTTTAATTAAAATTTAAATTCTTCAATTAATAAAAATAATTTATTTTAATCATAATTTAAATTTTAAATTTTATTTAATCTTTAACTAATTTTATAAAGATCAATTAAACTTTTTAAATTTTAAATTATCATATTCTTAATTTAAACATTGAAAAAAAAGAAGAAACTAAAAAAAAAAAACATGAACACACCAAAAGAGATGGATGGATAGAAAGGGAATTGCAATCACTCTCAAAAGCTTAGAAAAAAGAAAAAAAGAAAGAACACCTCAAAGCAGTCCTTTTTGAGAGCAGAGAGTGAGCTTTGTGGTGGAAATCACGTTGACTCAGAGTGCTTGTGCTTCCACCTTCTCTCCCCTTACCAACTAAATATTTTTTCAATCTCACTGTCTCTCTCTCCCTCTGCCATTTTCCAGGGTAAGGAAGGAGTAAAAGCTGTTCTGCTTCTTTCTTCTTTTCTCTCTGTTTTGTTTTGTTTTTTTTTTTGCTGTTTGATTTGGAAGAAACTGTAGGAAAAAAAAGCTTTAAACTTTGGAATCCCAGCAAGTCAGCAACGTCTTCATTTCTTTCCTCTGCAAATTTCTAAACAATGGTCATTAGTGTTTTCCTCTTATG
Organism: Erythroxylum pedicellare; assembly: GCA_027563575.1. NCBI lineage: Eukaryota > Viridiplantae > Streptophyta > Magnoliopsida > Malpighiales > Erythroxylaceae > Erythroxylum > Erythroxylum pedicellare. The sequence goes on from JAOQMP010000001.1 coordinate 1,248,188, forward strand.
GTTTGCTCTTATAAGCTGAACTTTGAAGTTTGAAGCTTGCATTTGAAAAGGAAAGTTTAATTTTGGTTTGGTTCGGTAGCTGGAACTCAAGTTTTATAATTTGGGTTTTGTTGTCGAACCGAGGACGAAGATTGGTGTAAGCATATCTTTATATTTTTTACTTCTGTTTGCTGGTTCTTATGGTCCTGTTTGGTTCCTGAGAATACTGGAAGACAGTGAAGTGAATGGTAGCTTTTATGAACTATCTGATCCTAGAATTTGATTCAATAGAAATAAAGAAAAGAAACAAATCCCAGAAATCTTGTCCTACTCGGGCAAAATTCTGCTTAAAACTCATGATCTGAGCTCCTTGTTTCAATAATTAGTTGTTTGGTGGCATTCGCTTTCCCTCACTTTTATTCAGAAAATGAAAGACGATTGGCCCTTTTTTCACTTTTTACTCTTCCGGTTTTCACCATCATAACCATCATTTAGTTAATTATTGATGTTTTTTGTGTCACTGTCAACCTCTGTTATTCTATTACCATGAGGGCTTCCATGTCTAAAGGGATTGTCTCCTACCAATCTACCAGAATCATGAACCCTGTCTTTGTTTTTAATCGGTTGCTATGAATATAAATTGTGTGCAGCAATTTCAGTTTAATCTATGATGCGTGGTTAAGTGTGTGGAGCCATTAAACGTGAAACATTATAGCATGCAAATTCCTGTTTCTGTTAGTTTATCCTATGATATGTTATTAGATACTTACATCTACTGTTACTGTTTATAATTGCAGCTTTTGTGATGGAGTCTTGGTTCTATGCTTCAGAAGGAAAGGGCCTTCTATTCTCGGACGAAATAGGTTTATCAAATGATGCATGTGATAGAGGTAGAAAGCCCATAATCGAATGGGATGGAGTATCAGTTGACAGCATGGGATTTGTTGATTTGGGATCCCCTGAAATGCCCAAAAGGCCTTTCGTTGTTAATAACACTGGCTTGGGGTTGGGTGATTGTAGTGAATTTCATACGGACTCTAGTAAAATGGCCATAGATTCTCCCACTTGTATGATTGCTTCAAATTCATCAGTGGAATCTGGGCAAAATCATTCGATTTCTTGTATAGAATCTAGTCAGGATTCATCACTAATTGATTTGAAGTTAGGCCAACTATCTGATGGTAAAGATGTGTGCATCGACAAATTTATGAAAGGAAGGTCGATGTTATCTTCTGCGTTTCCAAAAGCAAAAAGAGCTCGGGCTGTGAGTTCACGCATACAGACTCCCTTTTGCCAGGTATATTGTTGTAACAAGGATCTTAGCTCCTCAAAGGATTACCACAAGAGGCATAAAGTTTGTGAGGCTCACTCAAAGACTCCTGTTGTCATTGTTAATGGAATTGAACAGAGGTTCTGCCAACAGTGTAGCAGGTCAACATCTTTCCTTCTGTTGCTTCTCTTATGGTACATATTCGATTGACACGATGGTTTTATAATTGAAGCTGCTTCACATGACAGCATATATTGATGACGTTGAACCCTTGTTAACCATGTTTTTATGGATTTACTCTAATTATTGTCGTCCTGTGCTCTAGGCTTTGTCCTTCCCTTTATGAAAAGCCTTATTTTGTTAATAGTAATCTGAAACCTTTTGATTAATCAGGTTCCATTTGCTGGCTGAATTCGATGATGGTAGGCGTAGCTGTCGCAAACGGCTAGCAGGTCATAATGAAAGAAGAAGGAAGCCTCAATTTGGTACCCTCTCCACTAAAGTGCACAAGTTAGTGCATTCATATCAAGGTATGAACAGTAAACTATGTATTCTGCTGCTTAGGATGATTATACGCTAGTGCAATGAAGAAGACGAGTCAACAAATGTAACCTCCTCTGCATCCCATTTTAAATGAATAAAAGCTCTCAGATTTGATCTGTTTTGTAGTTTTTCTATCACGTGGACATCTCCAAGCATTTCAACTGTAACCAAATGCTGACACGATCGCATTTGTGACCATATGTTTTCCTATGCTATTGTTCATATTTCTTAAAGTAATATGATTGTAATAAATCATAATAATCTAGTTTTGAACTTTCAACTTGGCATTACAAGGAACAATTAACGTCACAGTTTGGTTTATATGAGGTGATTTATAGTCGATAAAGGAAACATAGATCTGCAACTACCCTTGTTTCGAATTCCTTTCTATCTGTGGTAAATGTGTTCTTATTAAAGTTAAATTTGAAGCTACATCTTGCAATTCCATCATAACTAGAAAGGCTGTGGCACTCATGGATTCCCTCTGGAATTACAGACTCATTCTGTTTTATGTCATTATCCAACTTCATGTGTTGATCTTTGATCCTATCTGAGTCAACAGGCACCAAATTTTTGGGGAATTCTTTGTTGAAGAAATCACCTTTCCTTTTCCCAAGCATGCATTCAGGTGGTATTCCATATCCAGAAAGGTACCAACAAGCTAATAGATGTAGACTGTCTCCATCAGCAACAGAAGACTACACTTCTACAGCTGCAGGATCAACTGTTAATGATTTATCTGGGTTATGGCACTCTAGTTGTGCTCTCTCTCTTCTGTCAGCTGAAACAGAGGTTTTAAGCAACTCGATGAGAAGTATGACGCCGAAAACGAGTCAAGTCAGTTGTGATCATCCCATTTTCGGTTACTCCAACATATCTTTGGGTATAGACACTAAAGAGAAGTGCATTAGAAATGGCAATTTTCCATCTGGAATTGATACCAGTGAAATTCATTTTATGAGATCCTTCATGGATTCTGACATCAGTCATGCTACTGAACTTCAATTCGAAGCAGATGAATTTCTTCAACGACCAAAATTCACAAATGCCAAGTATTCCGTCTCTCCTGAACATGTAACTACCGTAGATTTGCTCCAGCTATCATCACATCTTCAAAGGGTGGAGCAACAAAGGAGAATCATACAAGTTAAGCATGAACATGAAGATTTATGCAATTTCCTTACAACCTATGGAATCTAAAAGTCATTAGGTATCAAAAAATGAAAGTCTCTGTTGATAGCTTCTTGATATTGAGCTTTGAAACTAGAAAGATTCCTTAAAAGCAAAACTGGACAGATTCCTTAAAATACTACTGAGCTCTTGAGTAGATGTTCTTCCTTTATCTTTTGCCCTCAGAATTGCTGCTTAGAGTTACTTGGCATGGCAGGATATAACATGCATTCTGGTGCTGTTAAGTTCCATCTTTTGAACATTTAAGAAACCATCCAATGCCCTTTGGCTTCTGGTGGAGGCATCAAATGACTTTATTCTATGCAGAAAGCTAAAGGCTGTAAAGCCTTTCAGATAGTCAAATTAATATGATTTTTGGTATTGCAAGTTGATGCAAGTTTGATATGATACTATTAATTAGTTCAGATGATTCTGTTTTGCTTTTTTTTTTTAAAAAATTAAAATCAAGACATCTTTCAACAATTTTAAAAAATTAAAAAACTAAAATTTCTTAAGTTACATAGAAATTTTAATTATTTAACCCAATTTTTTAATGCAATTGGTAATATTATATGTAGATCTATCAATGCATGTTCAACTAATGAAATTCCCATATCTTTGTTCTTTATTGGTTAAACATGCTGTCATGACCTAGTGGAGAGGAATATTTCCCTTTACATTCCTACATGTTCAATAAACTATACCAAAGGTCTAGGAACTTTGACCTTGTCAAGATAAATAATTAAATATTGAACTTTCTTTTTTGCCCTATCTTTAGTCTCTTTGGTTTCAATTTATTTCCAATTCAAGCAACAAGAACAATGTTCATTAAAAAATTCATCTGTTTCGGTTGATTTAGTCATAAAAATCTTGAACAGTTTAACTTTTGGGTTCGATTTTAAATTTTTTGGTTATATTTATTTTAATAACTCTTGTTGTCAAAAATCAATTAATTTATTAATGAATCAGTTAATTTTTCTAAATTAATAAATTCTTATAAATTAAAATAAATCAATTAATTTTTATTTAACAATCTCTTTTTCAATTTAACTTCAAATCCTTCGATAATTAAAAATACCCACTTTAAAATTTTTTAATTTTATTTAATATTTAACCGGTTTTATCATAACGATCTAATTCTATTAAACCTTTTAAAACTTAAACTTTAAATTTTTTATCTTATTGATTTAATTTCTAATTCAGTTTTTAAAATATTATTTTTTTAATACTATGACTTGTCAAAAAAAGAAGATCATCAAAAGTTGCAAATAATCAATTATGATTCTTATTAAATATATTATAAGAATTTGGGCAACTTGGTATTAAAGTAATCAAAATCTTTAGGTCTACCCATTCCATGAAACTAGTATTTTATAGTAAGATAAGTTTATATATACACACACATACGCCTGACCACCACAATGTAAACGTCAGCAATGATGCAAGTTCAGTTAATTCCATTAAATAAATACTCCGATTTGTAATATTAAAATTACGTTGATGTGCTTATAAAATGCAGCTAGTGAAGCATCGTACATAAAATAGGTTGGTGGTATCTACGTATGCATAATCTTCTTCTGTTTGTGCTTCAGTGATTCGGTAATAAGGAATGTGGGATTGCAGAGTTACTGTTTTAGATTTTATGTTCGGTCGGATTATTCGATGTTTAAGAAGAGAGTTTATAATGAAATAAGAAGGAAGAAGAAAGTTTTATATTACATCTCATTTTATTATAAATAGTAAAAATTAAAAATCTCAAATTTAAAGAGTTTAAGGTAGAATATAAAATGATAAACGACTTTATATTATATTACATTATAAACCATTCGTTCAAACAACATTTCACTGTATATGTCAGGAATCCTACATCGGACAACTATAAGAGCATTTAATAATTTATAATAGTGTATAAACCTCCTCCTCTTGAGCTAGCTTTTGAGGGTGAGTTAGGCACTTCTAACATATTATTAGAGTCAGTTTGTCTTGATAGTTTGAAGTGATGCCCGGTTATGTCCCTTTGCCCAATATGTCCATCAGATGTCCAATCTTGCTCTGAACTGAGGGGGATGTGTCAGCAATCTCACATCGGACAACTATGAGAGCATTCAACAATTTATAATAGTGTATAAATCTCTCCCTCTTGAGCTAACTTTTGGGGGTGAGTTAGGCACTTTTAACAATATATAACATTATGAATCTTCGCATTCCTCCCGAACAATAATTTTCTAATATTACATTTATTTACATTACATTATATTATAAATCATTCTATTAAAAATTTTACGTCCAATCAAACATAACCTAAAGTTTTGAAAAAATTTTATATCCTCCCATTTGATTTAAAAAAAAGGGTTAATTATAAAAAATCTCAAATTTTATTTAATTTTATAATTATAACCACAACTTTAAAAAATAATAATTAAATGCTATCTTTTTTTTTAATTTTAGCCCGACGTTAGTATCTCCGTTAACGTTGATGACTTAGCTTATCACATGAGACAGATACCTTTAACACTTATTCACATCATACTTAATTAAACTAACTAAATAAGTTTCAATAAGTTATTTAACTAAATTGCGTCATTTTGAGATCGAAAACCTTAATGAACTATAGGCACCAAGTTTCATTAAGGTTTTTCAATTCCAAAACCATGTAGATCAGTTAAACAACCTAGTAAAACTTAATGAGTTAGTTTAATTAAATATGACGTGTATGAGTGTTAAGGGTATCTATAAACAGAGAAGGTAATCGTGACTATGACCATCGTTTTTCTTAACTTATAACTAAATAAAAGAAAATTATATTATGGTTATTTTAATGTCACTTTAAAATAACATTTTAATGACCATAATTAGGATTGGGAAAATAGTTTATGCCCAATCAAACTCGATCTAAAACCAACAAGAAAAACCTATCTTAGTTATGATTCGAGTTAATTTCAAAAAAATAATAATATTTTTTTAGATTTAAGCTTGAGTTTACGAACTGACTTAAACCGGATAATTAAGACAAAAATGACATTGTTTTATTTATTTTAAAACTCCATAGAATTTTGGGTCTTTTTTTACTATTCATAAACTAAAATAAAAGTGATTTAGGCGTGTTTGGTAGATATCGTTTAAGCTATATTTTAACTGATTAAAGAGTATTAGCTATTTGACTATGTCAGACAGCTAGTATACTTGTTTGGTTAGGAGCTGGTTGAGTTAGCTGATTCAATCCAACTAGCTATTTTTTGAAAAGTTCCTCCAACTAGCGTTTCAACCAATCAGCTAATAAAAATTTTACTCAAAGACAATTGTACCCTCAAACTCATTTCTCACCTTAAGCAACTAGTAGCCTTTAGGATTTTTTTTGAAAGGAGAAAGTTATGATTCGTGTGAAGATCTTCCACAATCTTCTTAAGTCGTCTTCTCCAAACACCTAAAAATTATTGACTTGTCAATTATTATTAATATTTTTAGAATTATTATTATTATTGTTGTTGTTATTATTTATTATTATGTCCTCATTGGTCATTTTATACATATACAACTAATCCTTCATAACTAATTTTACCAAACATTTTTAATAAACAGCTGATGTTATCCACTAGTCAAATCAGCTATTATCAATTAATAGCTAATAGAATTAGCTAACAGCTAATACAATCAGCTGATTACTAAACAGGACCTTAGACTGTACTTTATCATCAATCACCTAGGTGGAGTCCTTTTATTTTCTCATAATTTTAAGGGAAAACCTAAAAGAAATTCAATATCAACTAATTAACTCTTTAAAGTATTAAATCTCATACTTCAACCCAACTATTTCGAAGCCAACAACGTTAGTAATACATAAATAAGATTTCTCAAGACATGAAATTTAGTGAGACATGAAACTTTCTGGCAATGGCAATACATTGACATGAAGCCAAATGTTCGTCGTGCTTATACTCTCCTCAGCTTCACTTCAACCCTGCAAAATGCAGCCCCTAAAATGACGTCAATCTCCAAACTTTATCCAACAAATAATAAACCTGAAAGTCATAGACCTTTCACTACTTCTGCAGAAGTTTTAGTTCACAAGGTTCGATTGTTTATTCTATCTGAAAGCTTAAAGAATGATCGAAGATGAGTTCTTTTTCAACTTCTGTTCCATTTAGTCGCTTGATCTTTAATTGTTTTATGGAAATTAGAGAAGAGAGGAGGGCCAATGCTTAATTACATTAATCTTGTTGCTCTGAGAAACAGTTCCTGCAGCAGAATTTGGGATGTAACTTGCCCACTGTAGTCCACAAATTAAGCATTAGAAAGAATCAAGAACTGGAGGAAAATACTAAGTTAAATCAGAGAAAAAAAAAGGGGTTACATTTTTAGCTGCTGTACTAAAGGCTTCTCTGTGTGGTATCTCAGGATTGGCTGCTTTGATCCGCTGAATCTCCTCCCTATAATGATCAAAGAAAAAGTTACTTGTACAAAACTTCGAGTGCCCACTTTGATATGTCGTGAAGAACTGAACTGAGGAGGGAATTATTTATATATATAAACATCCTCGTACTTCATGAACCTGTTGTAAGCAGATGGGAGTCTGTGCTTCTTCTCAGGTGCTGCAGGGAAAAAAAAAAAGTCCTGATTACTATAACACAAGAAGATCATAAAGAAGTGCAAAATATAAATGACACGTTCAAGTTTATGTACGTTTTACAACAAAGTGTGCTTTTGGTGATAATGGCTCACTGGTTGTGGACGAACATGATGAAGAAGATTGGCCTCTCCTCAAGTCACTGTAAAGCTGTTGCCTCTCCTTGATACAGATTCACCTTTTGTTAATAACTGTATATATATATATATATACACACACACATTCATCTAATAATATCAGGATATTGAGGCATGAGGACGAACCTGAAAGCTCAGTTGATGGTGATCAAGACATTGACCTTGCAGAGGACCTCTTGTGGCAAGTAAAGACAGGTTACCGCAATGACCACATTTCACTGTCACAGCGTCCAGGAGCGGCTTCAATGGAATCCCAACCTACAAGCATCCAAATCAACACACATTAAACTGAAAAAGAATGAACATATCTCAACAGAAAAGCAGTGATCTATCGACCATGAAATAGTTATTATTCTACACAATAGGGTTTTAAGTTTATCATCATAAAACAGATTACCGCAAGAACAGTGTTGCAGAAGTTGCAGCGAACATAGCAAAGATGTTCAGAAGGTGCTGGAACCAAGTCCATGGTGACTTTATCTTCTATGTTCATGTTCATATCTCAAAGAAGACCAAAAGGGAAGAGACGAAGGAGAGAAAGAAGCCAGAGAAAGTGTAGTGTAAGGATCAGGCTTGTGATTAAAAGTGTCATCATAAAGAAGATCTTGGCTTACTAATAGTAGACAAAAGCCAGCTAGCTAGCTAGCTACCATTGTTCTGCAATTTGCAGACCTGAAGCTTTGCACGGCTATGTTTGTCACCTTCGTGCACTGATCACCAAATTCTCATCAGAGATCCGGACAAAATTTCTTAATAAAACAAATCCCATGTTTTCTATGTTATGTTAAAGTATATTTGAGAAATTATTTGTTCATAAAATATATTTTTATTTATTAAAAAATTATTGAAAGGAAGTAAATTTTAATACAATAAAACGTTGTTAAGTGTTTTTATTAAAATTTGATATGAGAAGCAAATTAATAATTATGTTAAATTTTTAGTATTGAATCAATTTTTAGTGAACATTGTATCAATATTAATAAGATGTACTAAAAGGGTTCAAAAGAACTAAAATCAATTTTTATTAAAACTTGATGTGAGAACTAAATTAATAATGATGTTAGATTTTCATATTGAATCAATTTTAGTAAAATATAATTTTATTAATATTAATCAGATGAATTGAAGTGATTCAAAATAATTTAAATCAATTTTCACTGAAATTTTGATGAGAGAAGTTAATTAATAATGATGTTAAATTTTCAGATTGAGTAAAATATAGAGATAAAACAACTAAATAAATACATAAAATATGACTATTAATTTACTTTATATTTGAAATTATTAATTATTAATTAACTTTTTGTATCAAGATTAATAAAAGTTGATAATTTCAAGTATAAGGTAAATTAGTAGTCATATTTTATGTATTTATTTAGTTATTTCCTCTCTATAATTTACTCAATTTGATTCATCTTGAACAAAAGTATAGAGATAAAATAACTAATAAATATATAAAATATAACCATTAATTTGTCAAACCCTTAGTTATTTATTTAACTTATTTTAAACATAGACTTTTATAGAATTATTATTATGGTTGAAGAAAATTTTAAAGATATCTAAGTGGAGGAGGGATTTTTTGTCTAAGTTATTCTGTCCCAGTCTATCCCAACCATCTATTTGTGTGGGTCCTATATAAATAAATAGCTGGGATGGACTGAGTCTTAAATAGAGGATCTCTCCTCGTCCAAGTGACAAAGATAAAGAGAAGAGTAAGTTTTTAGTTAGCAAGGGCATGAAAAGATAGTTAAAGGAGAGGAAGCTGTTGATGAGTGCCATCTTTTGTGGGTTCAATGCTAAAGGAGGAAAGCTGAAAGAGACAGAAGCTAACATTCACAAGTCATTGTCACAATCTACGGATGAGATGAGGGTTTCATTTTTCTTAGGGAAGAAGTCGGGTGAAGAAGAAATCTCTGTCTTTTACTGACGGGACGATTCATTAGTTTCCATACTTAGTAACAAAGTCATAGAACTACTTGGTTTTCTCACCTTTCTTTGTTCGTATAAACTTTGAATTCCCCTCTGGGCCTCTTTTTCACCAGGGATGATAATTGTTTTGTAGTCCAATCCGGTTTGGTTCAATTTCTTCTGAAATTAATAAGCCGGTTTGGCTGAAATTTGAAGTTTAAAAATATTAAATAAAAAGATATTATTTTGAATAAAATAATATTATTTTTAAATTGAATAAATTAATCAAGCTTTAACTCAAATTTTAAATTCAATATAACTTTTTAAAATAATTTTAAACTTTAAATTAAATTTGAGATTAAACTTTTTGACCCAAAATTAAAGTTTCAAAAATATTAGGTAAAATGATATTATTTTGAATAAAATAACATTAAATTAAAATTTTAAATTAAAAATTTAATCAAGTTTTACTCGAGTTTGATTAGTTTTCTAGTGTCTCATTATATATAAACAAAAAATGTACTCCATATTTTTTTTATCCTTGAACTCCTGTGATATAGGTTCCTCTCTTAAAAAATATAGATAAAGTCAATGTACTTAGTGCACAAGACTCCCCACTTTGTGAGAGTCTGGGTAGGGTCATAATGTACGCAACCTTCTCTTTGTATCTTTACAAAAAAATTGTTTCCGTGACCTTATGATAAGCTTGCTCCTTTGTGACCATTTACAAAAAGACTATTTTCGTTATTCGAAATTGTAACTTTTTAGTCTCAAAAAAGCAACTTTAACCAGTTCCTCTAAAACTATCCCTCTTAATATATATCTATAACGTATACTAAATAATAAATATTTAAAACAACTTTAAAAATAAAATTAATCCTTACTACATTATATACAACAAACAACTTTAAAAATAAAATTAATCCTTACTACATTATATACAACAAACCTTATTTTCCAATAAACCTACCTCCAAAATATTTGTTAAGCAATTTTAATATGCATTTATCAAGTAATAATTCGTAGCATATGACATGCAAAATATGAATAAATATATAATTGGTGTCTCAAAATTACATAATCCATTCGTGCCAAGGCTATATATCAAGAGTCACACAATTCACATTCATAACACATAATTTTCTCTTTAAGTTGACAATTAGATGAAAATCCTAAATATGCCATTATCTCAAAGCGAAATTTTATAATTATATTCAAATAATAATAATTAAAGTAAGTAAACATTTAATTAAGTAATTTAAACACGTTATTAATAATACAATCAACCTAAAAAAACTTATTTAGAATGTAATACGTGCTAATAATACAATCAACCTAAAAAATTCTATTTAGCACGTAGTACGTTTTAAT
>JAOQMP010000001.1:1265469-1283464 GCA_027563575.1 Erythroxylum pedicellare
GGTTTTATTTATCAAAGAATTTGAAGTTTAATTAAAAAAAGATATTATTAATTAAAAATTAATTGATTTATTTCAGTTTATAAAAATTTACTCAAGATTTTTAACAAACCAATCATAACGGTGATCATTCATTTATTTTAACCAACTATCATAATTATAATGATTATATCCATTCTCATTTTTTATTGTATTCATTAAGGATTTTTTTATTTTACTCTTAAAGCGTGTCTCATATGTTATATTCTTTTGCCAAATATTACGGAAAAAAATTGATATACTATAAATAAAATCACTTTTTTTTTTAGTTTTTCATTAGTATGCATCTATACAACATAACAAAGAAAAGATGGTTAAACATTACATAATATAATTTACAAAAATAAAGATTAAGTACTTCGAGGAGTTTATCTCATTATAATAATAATGGGAAAAAACAGTACGTTCTTTCCGATAGATACCCTTTTTGTGTGATGTAAAGCTTGATACAACTAATAACTCATTATACATATACATACATTTAAACAGGTATAAATACTTAGAAATGACATTTGGGCCCAAATAGACCCAGCCAGACCCAAATTGACTTAGTCTCTAACTGAGCATTAGGTTCAATTTTTCAAAACAAAGGAATCTAGTGTTGCCCAAACTCGGACCAATCTGAAAGCTTGACAAAACAATGTCATTAAAATAAAGTATTAATTTAAATTAATTAAATTAATACTTTATTTTAATTATCTTAAATTATTAATTTAACTTGAATTTAATTCGTTCAAATCAAGTTTAAAAATTAAGTTAGATTATCATATTAGTGATGTTCAGTTAATATATGAATATTGAGTGTATTTCATTATTATTTTTAATTAAATTAAAAAATCTGAAAATTTTAAAAAATCAAAAATTTTAAACATTAAAAGACATTTTAAAATTTTTTGTTAATTATAAAAAATTTTCAAACTTTGCTCAATTTTGTAATTATAACCTTAATTTTAAAAAGTAACAATAAAATACTCAATCTTTTATTTTTTTCAATTCTAACAAGACGTTTTTTTTTCCGAGGCCCTAAACTATTATGTTTGTTTTCCATTTATTTTTTTAACACCCCATACTAATTTTTGTTTTAAGTTCATTTTCTCAATGCCCTGAACATGAGGACTTCGGAACTGCGTAATATAAAAATCAAAGAGTAAGGACGTTTATAGAACAAAATGAAAATGAAAAAAAACTAAAATAAAAACACGAAAGGCTATATAATCTAATTTCAAGTTATTTTTAAACAATGATATTGTTTTAATTAGGTGATTAAATATCGTCTTATTAATCTTCATTTATTGTAATAATTTTAACTGATGTGTACTAATAATTAAGGTTTTTAAAACAAGTGACAAACTATGTTAACAAATTTAACAAAAACACTAATGTCAAACTAAAATTGAAAAAATAATATTTTAAATATTTTATTATCATTTTTTAAAGTTCAAGTTAGAATTAAAAAAATTTAAAATTTAAACATTTTATTGTAAATTTTTAAAATTCAAGCAATAATTACAAAATAGAGTAAATTTTAAATTTTTTTTAATTAATCCTAAAAATTTCTTAAAGTTCAATGTCTTTTTACCTTATTGTTAATATCTTCTCAAAACAATTACTCAAATGCTTAATCATTTGTCTTAAGCTACTTGAATATGGCATAAGCAACTAGCTGAACATAATTTGTTTCTTAATTTTTTATTTAATAAGAGAACATTAAATGCTAATATTGATTTTTAAGATTTGCCAAACATAAAACTACTGTTTATAGCTTTTTGTTCTTAACCTTACCCCCCAAAAAAACAAAAAACTTAAATTGTAATGCCACTTACTAGTATCAACTCCAGTGACTCAAAAGGCAGATGGGAATGCAAGATTATTTGAACCTGTGTGAAAATTAACATATGTATATGCGTGCATATCGCTTTATAGGGTAAACAGTTTTATATAATGAAGAGCCTAAAGCTCCACTAACTTTGGATTAGTGTTACACAGGGCCCAGCAGTATAAAACTCATTGGGTTAGAACTGATTTCAACTTGATTGAAAGCATCAAAGCAAAATTATTTAATGAAGCAATGACGCAATCAACTCTCAAAACAATTATAAACCGCATATTGTGAAGGAAAGGAACCTTTTTCTACCCATCTCCTTGGTTTTCAGCTTTCTTTTGTGAATGTCGATAAACCATCAATTCCCCTTTGTCAGTTGCTACCGCGAAGAAGCTTGAATTTGAATGATCAGTCTCGATACAGTTGATACGTGAACCTGATGCCAAAGTCAACTGGTTAATTAAAAATAAAACATAGAAAACAATCATCAGCAGTCTCTGCGGAATAAATTTCCAAGATCCTATCACATCCTACATAAGACTGTTTGTGGTTTCCTAGATGCCCACTTGTATTTTCGTTATGTGGTGTTGATAAGGGAGGTTTGCTTAAGACTAAAGTTACGATAATTGGCAAGAAACATGGGACAACAAACTTGGTATTAGAAGAAAACTTCAAAAGGAAAAGGTGAAATGATTTGTTTTTGAACTCAGGAATATCGATGATATGTTGAGGAAGTACCAATAAATTGATGCAGTATGCCAAGTGTAACTCCTGTTGTCAAGTTCCATACGCACAAAACTCCATCAATTGTGCCCATGATTCCATGACCAGCCGAACAGCAAATAGCAGTAGCCCTGCAGAGTTATTTCCAGTTCAAAGATGTAAGCTTTAATAGTTGATTCCCTGTCTCAGATAAATAACAAATTGCTACAGACTGAATTAATAACATGGTGATTTCTACATAAGTATCAGGTTAACAATTTGTTTGTCAACCCGATAGTTCTGGGAAAGTGAAAAACTATCATTAATATTAACTTAGCTTTTCACCCTACATAAGAACGATACTATTTCACTAATCCTTGCTTAACAGAGGGAAAGTCGATGTACACGGGATGTTGGTGCCCAGTTCTCATAATCACTTAACCTCTCAAAAGACTAGGGAGTAACGAAATTGGAAATGTCATTCTTAGCATTCCGATGGACGTCTAACCAAAGTCGAAGAGAAGCAGCGCTGCCAGTTAGGAGGAAGGTTAAATTATAAAATTAGAAAATTAAACCTGTATGTACCTCGAATCCAGTGAACTTCCCATGAAAAATTTATTCTTCGAAAGTAGAGCCAACCTCCATTTCCCAACTGGACTTTTATGGTTCTCCATTGACGTATCATCTTGGGTATCAGAATCACTGGCAGTTGATACAATAAGCCAGATGGCAATATCCTCCCCATCAAGTAGTTGGAAGGAATGGTTTTGTTGCTGCTCTAGAAACCAATTTGCATCCATGATCTTATCAATGTGCTCCTTCAGACTGGTGTAATTTAAGCCACCAAGCTCTCTTTGCCAGCTGAATAATCCAATAGGAAAGAATTCAAGGACTGAAGCGCTTGGAGCAGAGAACTTAGACACTAAAACACGTCTTGAAATATCCCTGAAAAATACAATAAGAGTTTAAGAATCTAAATATAGGACTTCCATTTTTGCCATGGGAGGATACTATGAAGTAAAAATCAACTAATTAAGAAGCACTCCAAAATAGTAACAGGAGCAGGTTAGCTTCAGATAGTGTCGAATAATTTGACAGGCAAAAAGAATTGCAATTTCAGTAAAAGAAAATAACAATTTAATGTCAGAAAAATTCATACATCAAAAGATCTCTTCTAGTGCTGTCCAATAAATAAAAAATCATACAACCATTGATTAAAAAATCACATTTCAGTGACTGGTGAAGGTATTATGCAAGCCACGTACCATATGGTAAACTCTCCAAAGCCATTACAGCCAATAACTAGAGAAGCTGAAATTCTCTTCAATTCGAATATGCAAGGGGATATGGAATAATTGACTTGTATAGTGCATTCCTTTGTTTGTGCACTGCAAGGGTAAAAAAACAGAAACCACATGAAGCCTTTAAACTTATATAAGCAATAAAAGTAATAGAATGGCTAACAGCGAGAATCAAAGAAAAGGGGTATGTGGGGCATGAGGGACCAGTTAAATCATAAAACCCTCCATAAGTTTAATTGACTAACTAACCAAAGTAAATAGTGAATGTTACCCAAAAAAAAAAAGTAATTAACAATACATGAATATAACGAGATGGGTAATTGAGTACTGACAATATTCCAACAGCTATGCTGTAGTTCTACATGGATGAATTGCTCACTTTTTTCTTTTTATGAATAGACACTACCTACCATAAGTCATGAAATAGATCGTTAAACTGAAAACAAAGAAAACCTCGTCGTATCAACTTCAATATTCACATGAAAATATGGACCGCAAGTCCCCTTTGACTAAAGAATTCAATGTGAATAGTGCATGTTAATTATAAAAATCCACGACCTAAACCTGTCTCTTGTGAAAGAATTATCATTAGTATCAAAGGTTTATCTATGTTGCAATGGCGGATGAGCGGTGCAAATGCCTGGGTCCTGAAGTTACTTTTGAAACGTCTAAAATAGTCACAGTAGATTTTTTTGTATTTACATAATGGAAGAGAATAAGCTTAGAAGCAATTAATGCATGATAGCATAAATTTTGAGCTTTGAAATTGAAAAAAATAAGGATGGACATTGTGTATAGACCTCCATGTTGCATTCATAGTCCACACATGTAGTGTTCCACTTTCACCAGCAGCAATGAGATGTTTAGGTTCTGACACCAAGATGCAATGGAGACTTTCAGTAGTTCTCACTTTTAGTAAAAGTGAAACATAGCCGGCTTTAACTTGCACAACTTTCACCTCACAGTTTTCGGAACAGTCTGACTTGCATCTTGAGCACAAGCAATCAACTCTTCCTTCACTGAAGGCATGCATGCGAAGTTACAGCCTGGAACTTAATCTTATAGAGTAAAGAGAAACAAGCTACAGAAAGTGACCAACCTGCAATAAGGTGTTTTTATGCTACCAATTAAAACCAGGCACTGCCCATCTGGGGTGAGCTGCAAACCAGATCCTTCAGCTGCAATCTATCCGAGTCGAAACTTATATTGTGAAACTAAGCGACAATTCCAGTAAATTGAGACGTGTGATTAAAAATGATAGCTATAATTATATGAAAGAATCTTACCTCTCTACCAGAAAAACCAGTCAAAGATGGCAAGAAAACCAACGTGTGGCCAGAAGAGCAAGGGAATCCTATCCCTAGTTCTTCAATAGCTATTTGGTAAAGATACAAGGTCTTTTTCTTAGCATCTGTTGGACCACATAATGCAGCAATGTAGAGTACACTCCCTTTTGTGCTCAACATCACCGATGAAAGAGGCATATGGTGGAAATAGCATCCCAGAAGTTCAATAACGTCTGAAAGCTCATTTTTAAGCTCCAAGTTCCTTTCTAGCTTCTGGTGTGATTGTGCATCAACATCGTTGTCATTGAATGTGATATTGTTACACCATCCTGTTCCTTGTTTCTGAGATGATACAGGATTTCCAAAATCTAATATAGCAGTGCCCCCAACCAGCCTCTCTTTAGGCTGGCAATGTAATTCTCTATCTGAACCTGATGGAGAAAAAAGTTTTAGAATTGTTGTCTGTTAAAGTACAAGCAGAAAATTGAAGTTAAAACATGAAAGGGGCTCTATAACATGCCCTTCTATTGTGAGTTCAGCATGGAAAAAATTTACCTGTATGTGGTTTGTCGGTAGAATGGTGCATTTGCAACAGCTCCGAATCAGGTAAAGTTTCAGTAGTTGGTCGGACACAAATTTCTTCAGAACTTCTGCATATACTTTGTGAGAGCAGAACATTATGTAGAGTTGTAGTGGAATTTGCATTTCGGACTTTCTTCCTGCTGTATACTCTTCTTGCAGTACCAGTAGTTGAAGCATCATGAACTGAGGCTGTTCCATGATTAGGAATGATGTCCTCTGGTAATTGCACAGATATCCCTGAACCTCTTGCTTCTGTAGAAATAGTCGCAGATATAGGAAATGAATTTGAAGCATCACCCACAGAATTAGGTTCCATTAGGAAACTCTTTTCCTGAGATTCAATTCTGGCATCTGTCAAGTTTCCATGCAAATATTCACTTACATTCTGATGTTCTTCAGAAAAAGCTTTATTCCCAGGAGGAATTATGTGATCAAGAGCCTCAGAATCATGAGGCCTTTTATGTATTGCTAATTTAACTCCATCATGGCCGAGAATGTCTTGATTAGAGCTGGCATTAACATGACAAACTGACGAATCCTTCACACCCATATCAGCAAAATGTTCATTATTGCAGGCAGGATGAGGAACTCTAACAATATTTGATAGATCAGTTTTTAAGTTGCAAGGAGGTATAATTTGCTGTTCTGTAGCATGAAGCCCACATTGATTATCATCAAAGCTGTGAAAACCAATACACTTGAGCTGCTCAGAACCTGATATAACAGAATGATCAACTTGGACAGTTTGAACCTTCGCCAAGCCATCAGCTTCTTGAGATACTTCATCAGGTTTCGGCGAAGAAGGTAAATTCTGTAGAGGGCTAACAGATTTCTTTTTCTTCTTCTTGCTAGAGGATCTTTTGAGTAGAGGTACTGCTTGTGGAAGTAGAACTGTCATCATGGACTTTGCTACTTCTTCACCAACTGAATCAAAATCACTCTTTCCAGAATTAATGTTTGAATTAGATGTGGCTATGTCTTCCTCGGGATGCGACTCAGTCACCAATCCTTCAGAAAGTCCCATATCACCTAAAATATGGACGTCAGACAACCCACAAGAATTTCTATCCTGGGTACCTGAAACAGAGTGATAATTTTATCTGCATCAAACTAGTTTCCATGTCCAGAAGCCCAGAGAGTAGAGGTTTAGTGATGATCATGGATTCGGCAAATGAAAAAATTCAGAAAACCTACGTTCTAGCATTTGATACTTTAGAATTAAAGGTGTAGATATCTTAACAAGTACCATGCCCAAAATCTTCGGTATCGGGTACAAAAAGACTCATACAATGATTGCCTTGAGAATCCTCTGCTGTAAAGGCATTTTCTGCTTTTTCGTTGATCGATATCGGACAGTTTGGCTTTTTCACTTCAGTATGCTGTGACCTAGGAAACTGCAAGAACGTAAGAACAGTTCTACTACCATAGCAAATCACTGCATAAACATTAAAATTCTGTTTTGCAGAAAATAGATATAATTGATGGTTAGCAAATGGGCACACCAAAAGAAGAGCTGACTTGACCTAGTAAATGGTAATACCCAATTATCAATTCTTTGCAGATAAGAAATATGGACAACTTTCAAGACAATATACATCACTATCACTCAGGAAATTTCAAGGCAAACAAAGTCCCAAAACAAAAGGTAGAGATGCTTACATATTTTTCATCTATAAGCAAGTCATTAGAAGCATCAGGTTTGCTTTCTCCATGTTCATGGACAGACTTCTCCATCAGATTGACAGAATTGTTGAGAAAATTTTGCATATCACCTTGGGCTGACAAACTAATGGGTTGTTCTCCACCAAGAGATTGTAAGTTTCCAGATTCTGGCATTTTCTGTGGAAGGCTGTCAAGTCCATTTTCTTCATTGAAACTTGAAATAGAGTAAGCTAAGGAATTCTGTTGTATATGCTTGATAACTGTTGCAGTTGATGCTTTAGAGATGCATGTCACATCTTTCTGTCCAGTGCTATTAATTTCACTGGCATTTGATGACTTAGGATCTATAATTTTACATCTCTTATTTCTCTTCCCAGTAATCCGTGGTGTAGAAAAACAGGAAAGCAAATCAGGAAGTGCACGCTCATCCGAGTATTTGTCATTTGGATATGTTCTGCAGGCTTCATTCAAGAAGCTGGACGATGCCAGACTTTGTTCTGCAGATCCATTAACATCAGCCATCAGTTCCCTTAGCAATCTCTGGACCAACGGATTTTTTAACCCAAAAAACTGTAAAAAAAACAATTAATAAGAAATTAAACTGTGAAAATTTAGTCAAATTCCCTTTTCTTATAGTTCTATGCAAGAACTGAGTATGCCAATTGCTGGCAGAATAATATGCATGACTAGCACACAGCAATAGGATTAACTCGTAGAGACATCGTGCCAAATGGCCAGGCGTAAAGTACGTCATAAGCAAAAAGAATAACTGGAAAGAAGCATTTCATATTCCATCATCTCTATTCATTCAGACTAGTGCCACAGATAAAAGGAATCAGGGTCCAAATTTGATGACATTCAACTTTCCAGAGTGTTAGCACTTTGAACGTATAGTTAGAATGACCCAAGATTCCGGAGCTGAAGCGTAGATTATAGTTTTTCTTCAACATGAGAAATTAAACCACTTCAGACTTGTCTGCTTTAGTAAAACCAACAAAACAAACATTTAGGTCCCTAATTGACAACACAACAATGTACTTTAGAATGGTAACAATATCACTTAGCTTGAACGCTCAATACGTGTCAAAAAGGAAAAGCTAAATTGCATTACCTCCACGCCATCAATCTTGCACGAAGATCTTTTGCCGTGCCAAATTTTGACATTCTGGAGACCTCCTCTCTGAAATTTCTTCCATGCAATATCCGGAGTTTGGCCAGAAGAACACAAATGACCATCCACACTAGAAATCTAAAAACAAGATTAATTAAAAAAGAAAAAACAAATGAACTAAAATTAACAACATCAAGACATGTACGAAACGATACAAACCTCAAACAGGGGGCCTTTAGGGCCTTGACGAATTTGCATGGTATAAACGCCTCCATTATAAGATCGCCGAGCTTCGTATCCCACAGGATACGGGTAACGATCTTTTCCCTACAAGATTAAACACTTGAATTTAGCTCGTCCAAACACACACAAAAGCCTACCAGAGTCCATTGGATCAAACAAAAAAGTCAAAGAGAAAATCAGACCCGAGACGAGCTCCAATACTTCTTGTCCCAGGACCCCGTGTAGAGAGATCCTATGCAGATGATTTCCAGACCGTCCGACTGCTCATCCATCGGAGAATAAGAGAAAGTACAAATCGATTCAATTGGATTGCGCAGACTGAGAGAGAAGAGAGAGCTGAGAGCGTGACGGTGGGAATAGAACTGTACAGATTAGGGGTCAAAATCTTCCCGCCAAAAGTGTAGTGTTTTTTAAAAAAAATATATACGAGGCTAAAATTGGCATCGGAAATTATGATATTTTGGCATAACATTTCTAATTAATTAATCCCATTTAACATAATTTTAATGATTAAAAAATTGGACTAGTTCGACTAATTTAACTATAAAAATCTCACAGTTCAAATTTTTGTTATATTTTCAAATTTTCGATTTAATTTATTTTAATAATTCTTATAATTAAAAATCGATCAATTTATTAATTAATCGGTTAATTTTCGTAAATTAATAAAACAAATATTTTAAATCAAAATTTAATATATTCTAATTAATTATATTTAATTTATGCACCCATTTATGAGGACATAATGTTTAAAATAAAAAATATTGCAGTTTTTATTTTCCAATAGCTCTTGAAGAAAAACTGCTCTATCATTTGCTTGCATCAATTACATAATGTCCTCAAAATTTAGTTTAATTATTCGAAATATTGTTTTGCTAAAAAAGAAAAAAATCCTATCACGCGCATGACACTCATGTGACAGATCTTGTCCCATTGGTGATGGCTCATGTCACGCGCGTGACACTTTTTTTTTTAGTAAAATGACTTTTATTTCTTTCATAATCAGAGGGTATGGTGTAGTGCCTCAATCTTTGATATAGAAATATTATTCATACAATGATAATATCACCAAACAATTGTATTTCATTCGTTATCCATTATCGTAACGCCTCAACATCTATCCTGAAAGTATTATAACATGTCTATGGTGCATTAAAAAGTGAACATAATGAATTAAGTGCATCTTAGTAAGAAATATAATGGTACTTAATGTAAAAGACGAGGGTAAATAGATAATTTGTTCGCTTCACCATGGACATATATACTTAGACGTAAAATATGTATGGAAAGTTTTGATATATTTTCTTGGATTTATGAATGTGATATGAGAAGAATTGATAAAAGAACTATTTCATAAGAGGAAGAGCAGGCAAGGCAATAGAAGACCTACTTTGTTAATTTTCAAGTTTGGGACTTCACTTAGTTGATTTATGTATTTATGTATGATTGAACGAGTACAAAGATTCATTTGGATGTAGAATTGTTGCTAAGATGTTGCTTTAGTGTTATCTTGGATAGAATTGGTTAAATATGACAAGAGAGTATTGTTTAGTGGAATTCTGTATAAGGTTTGTTTGAGTTAGTCGCATTGTTTAAGTCATAATTCAACTTATAAACCTCCAAATTGTGGGCCATTAGTTGCATATAAAACCTAAGACATAGGGCTAAATATCTCTAGAAAGGATTGTGACTTAATTCTAGTTCTATGACCTTTGAAATTGAGATCGATAAAGGTGACTTGATACTGCCCTTGTTTGGGAGCAGCTTGTGATATTTTGCTTATATCTCATGATTTAAAAGTCCAAATGATCTGATTGTTAGTTTTATAGAAACTAAAGATATAGAGGAAAAAATGTCTAGAAGACCTCGAAACTCAGTTCTGACTTATTCTATATGCATATTAAGGAACAAGTAGCGGTATGAATGGAAAGAGTATCTATTATGACCGTGACATTGTTTTTACTTTTGATTTTTACCGCATCTTATCCGAGCCTTTATGAATGTGTGTGATACCTATAAGTAAATGAAATGGACTTACCATATGTGAATTGGGTGATTAAATGTTGGAATATAAGATTGAGCATAATGCATTCTAAAGAAAATTTACATATACATAAATGATATGTATGCATATTTATTGCTCATATGTGTATAATATGATTATACAAGTGTGATTTGACACCCTTCTAATGGTGATTAGTTATGATTTGCATGTATGAACATATATATAGTTTTTATAACTTAGAAATGTATATCATATGATTTGTTGATATATGAATTGTAAAATTTACAAATGGTTAAAGGAAATATTATAGTGCCTACTCTATTATCTAGATGTGGATAGATAGGCATGCCTATAGGGTTATAGTGTGGCTACTATAGTTTCACACCACTGGTGTCTATAGTTCGATACTTTCGGGCATCTACAGTTTGATACCTTTGAGTATCCACAGCATTCGTTATCCACATCCACAAAAAATGTGCAGGTTTAATACAAAAAGTAAAGTAAATAGATATAAGTAAGAAATATAGTATGAAAACATAAATAATCGGTATATGAATGCACATTTGCATCTGTATTGATAATTTGTATAATTGAGTGTTAAATATCAATGTTTGAGTTTTGAAGGTGAATTTATGATATATGAAAAAAATATTGAAGCATGTTTGCATTATTTATTTGATTACTTATGCCATCATTATTTATATTTGTGCGACGTTTAGGAATATATATTCTTGGCGATTGACTGTTGTGGGTAGTCATCAAACTAAATGTTTCCCCATTAAGCTTTTAAGTTTAGCGCAAGTGTTAATCCGTGTAGGTTCAAGTCATAAGAGTAAGGTATAATGAACATCTATAGGGACCAAGGCCAACAGATAAAAGAAAATGTTTTACTATTGTTAAATGATAATGTTAAGTATTTAGGAGTTTTGTAATGTGTATATGTATATCATTGAACTGAAATGCATGTCGTGGATGTATGTACAGGAAATTAGTTGCCTTATGTGTGGATAGTTGTAAGTTCCGAATAGGGGGTGTTACAATTATTTTCTTGCTATACTTATTAACCAAGCACCTCTAATTTAAATATATATATATATATATATAATGACTAAAAAATTCAACCGGTTCGGTTGATTAACTATAAAAAGCTTGGAATTGTCTTGAATCGCCCAACTTTTTGATTCAATTTTTAATTTTCTGATTCAATTTATTTTAATAACTCTTGTTAAAAACTGATCAATTTATTAAGTAATTGGTCAGTTTTTATTAATTAATAAATTCTTATAAACTTAAATAATTAATTAATTATATTTAACAAATTTTTAATTAAACGTCAAATTCTTCGATAGGTTAAGTTAATTTCTTTCAATTATATTTCAAAAATTTTAAGTTTATTCAGTCTTCAGTCAGTTTTATAATGGTCTAATATCAATTGAACTTTTTTAAACTTCAAATTTTTTGTTTTACTAATTTAACTTTCGTTCTAATCTTTAACCATTATATATTTGTGTACGAATACGTATATATGCAATGAGTGATGCTTGGTGGATGGGCTTATACTAAGCTTTATATGGGTCAAGAATGGTATTTATGGGAAAGAGTACTAAAAATAATTTCCTGAGTTAGTTACCTCTTGAAAATAATCATTAAATATCACTTGGGTAATTTTTAATTATCTTCTATTTATTGTATGTTATATGAATGCATATTAAGTAAAATAACAACTATGATCTAATCTATATGACAAGAAAATTGAGTATCTAATTTTATACAATATTGAGTTTTTCTTTATAATATTTGTTAAAAATTGATGAGAAGTACATTAAAACTAAAAAAATATCTTAGTTTAAATATTGATAAGTTTTGCATGTCTATATTTAATAAAAGCCCCTAGCTTATGTTTGTTTATTAAAAATTATTAAATTCATGATAGAGAAATGTTATAAAGAGATAAAATTGATATGTTTGATTATTTAAATTGATTTTAATACAAGAAAAGGCATATATTTAAGTATGCTTAATATTTTTTGTGTTGGAAAAAAGATACTCAATTAATTAATTTTCTTTTTCTTTATTAAATTTATTTTTGTACTCTCCATGCATATTACTTTCTATCTTAATATCATATTTTTTTATATTTTCAATATTGACCTTATTTATGATAAGAAAATATTGTGCCAAATAATCCAATAATATTAAAATTTAATATACTCTTATTAAAAATAAGCTTCTAAGAAATAAATTGAATCTATATTTAATTGCATAGATGATATTCTAGTATAATTTGCATCATTTAACAAGGGCTTAATAGCTTTTTATTAATACAATTGTGTATCTATCATTACAAGTTGAAATGTTTAATGTTTATTTTTATAGTCAAAATATTTAAATTCCATATTAGTTAAAGTGTAATTATCTATATATTACATGGTGTATAGCAGAAGTCCCGCTGAATGCAAAGTCTCAGGAAGTTCAAAAATATGCAATCTTATTATTAACTAGTAAAGATATAGTGTGTAGATGCATAATATGTACAATAACAACTTTATTCTAATTGATATATCATGAAAATCAAGTATATAACGTCAAAAGATCCACACTGTGTTACAGGTCTTATGGTAGAGCCCAACCCCAAAAGTTAGCCTAAAGGGTGAGAAAGTCCATAAACCTATAAACTCCACATTAGCCCATTTCATTACCTATGTGGGACAATTAGACCGTAACATTTCACCGCATTTTATAGCCTAGATACTCGCAAGCTGGCTATGTGCTAGACCTTTTCTAGCCCCGGATGAACAATGTAATATTGGCGTCACCACCCGTTGTCCTAAGATTCGAAGGTGTTACAGTCTAATTGTCCCATATTAGTAATAAAAGGAGCTAATGTGGGGCTTATAGGCTTATGGGTTCTCTAACCTTTTAAGCTAGTTTTTGGGTTAGGTTTTCCCATATGACCTGTAACACACTAAATAATTTTGATAAATAAGCACTTATTTAAAAATACACATATGAATTTGTATATCATCATTATCATCTTCATCACACCCAGTCTGAAGTCCTGCAATGAAGTGAGGTCTGGGATAGATTTGTATATCTTATTCTTAAATAATGCTACAAATGGCAATATGACAATAGTAGGATGTCTTTGTAAAGCATAAAAGTATTGTTTCTCCATGCTTTAATGATTACATACTTACAAATGTCCCAAAGTACTGAAAATTTGACGTTAATATGACAAAAGCATTTATTATTATTAAATTTTGACTACATTTTACAACCTAAAAGTTAATGAAACTTTGTTGCTTTAACTGTTAACAAGCCATGTGAAGCATCACCTCATAAGTTTTAGCAGTTTGCACCATTTGATGCTGCAATTTTTAGTTATCTCTTGAATGCACATTGCGTGATTAAGCTGGCGTTATAAATGAGTAAATGAAAAGTAGATTTTGGAGTTAAAAAGCTTCCATCTTGGCTATGGAGCTTAAAAAAACTAATTACTGGGATATTCTGTCTGCTAGCCATGAACAATTTAGGGATGATTCAGTCTGTAACAAGTCACAAACATTTGATTGATTGGTTCATTAGTTCAACTGTGTTAAGAGGTTAAACATATGTTTTATGAGTAACAATACCACCAAAAAGAAAAGAGTTGTGTTGTTGGAGATATTGGATTTTAGGTAGCAGGAAGCCATTCACTACAGCATAACCACCAAGCAGGACCTCTAGGATTTAAGGTTGTTCTGTTCCTTAGTGTGTTACTGAGTGTGTACAGTTTTAAATGATTGGGGATGGTAGCTTTTTCTTCTTTTACATTTCTCATTGTTGGTGTGAAAAGTGGTCAAATGAAAATTGTTGCTGGATCTTCTTCATTTTTTTCTCAGGGTTCCTCTTTTCATACTACCTGTAATTGAACCACAAGAACTATGCCTAATGTAAATTATTCATGAAGCTGAAAGGGAAAACCAAACTCAAACTCAATCTGGAGCCATAGTTGCTGACAAAATGCTGACCTCGTGTTTGACAGTAAATTTCAGTAGTGGTATTCACTTCCTTGGTGTGGATTCTGGAGGCAGAAGCTCAATTTCAAACTCATCATACAATTAGATTTCACCATCAGAGTCTCATCAAAATGACTAAACTTTTGGATTCTTTAGAACAAAACACAAATCTGTGTTATACCAGCAACTGAAGCTGTTATATATATTCCAAACCTGATACCTTGTTTGTGTAAGCTCATAGTAGTACAAGCTCCAAACAGGTAAGAGGAAGAGAAGAAGAAAAAATACATAATCCAAAATATAATTAAACAGCAATCAAATTTATAAGTAGAAAGGCATCTACTTGGCATTGTCATTAGTTAACTTTGCAGGTTTTTCCTCTACAGATTTTCCCTGAGGAGAGTTGAGTTCATCCCAAGCTTCAATCCAAGTAACCATGGCATCTGCTAGCTTAATGAAGTAAGGATCTAATTTGCCAAGTTTCTCCTTCACTTGCTTAGCCAATTCAATATAGCACTTCTGAACAGTATTGCATTCGTTTGTAAGCACAGCTGACTGAAAAAATGGGATTATCTCTTCCTGCCAATAGATCCCCTTATGCTCCTTTTTCAGATTCACGAAAGGGTTGCTTGCTTTACTGTGCCAAATGTAGGGCAAGCCGGTCTTAATACCCCACCCCATATGATCACATATCACCTGAAAGTTGAGAAAAATGTTCAGTTAAGAATGTTTGTTTAAACACCTGCTAAGCTAGGCTGCAAAATGGAAAGAGAGCTATTGGCTCCAGGGATTGTGAGCAAAATCTACCTTGACGCACCAGCCTGCCCACATGTCGTCGTATCGTCCAATTGGCTGGCCATCACCCATGAGACCGAAATACATTGCAGGTCCAATCAACTCACGGTTGAACGCCAGATTCATACCACACATAGGGAATAAGGTTCCCTTAGGAATTGTCATAACAGCATCAACATACCTGGAAAAGGGAAATGAGTTAGAAACTTTAATGGTGTTAGGATTACATAATTCCTGATGATCGCAGATACTCCAAATCTATAGGGGTCCTAATACCTTGTGTTCCTCTCCATGGGCTTCACAAGTTGGGTGGGAGCATCATAATCAGGAATGTTGAGCCAGAGACCATGAGAAACAGCAGTAGGGTGACCTTCCCGAAGACTGAAAGGATATCCACGGACAAAGTCTGCCCCTTCTCTGTACGGATCATAAAGAGTATTGAAGAAATATGGAGTTGATGGACTTAGCAGGTTCTTTATATGCTGCTCTAGTGCATTGATCTCTTTGCCTGATGGGTCTTTAGCCACCTGCACAAGAACATACAAAGTTTAGAACCTAAACAGACATGAAAAGTCACAGGTTTAGCTACTCTAGAAAATGTAGGTGACATGCTACTGGAGGCTGTCACTGAGGATCTGAATTGCTCAGCAATTTCTTCAGTAGAGTTTCCATAACCAGATGTTGAAGAAATCTATAGCTTGAAGGTTGGATCTTTGAGTCGGATTTAGCAAGAATCATAAATTAGATCATAAACCTTCTTATAAACAGAGAATTTAAGCATAAACCTTCTTATAAACAGAGAATTTTAAGCAAAAGGGTATTCAGGAATCAGGAGAACTAGAAAGAAGAAGGAACTCACAAAGCAATCATCATCAATGGTGTAGACATACTTTTTCTTGGAGACCATGTAGCCAAAGCAGCGACAAGCAGAGTCCTTGAAGGAAATGCAAGAGGCCTTAGGACCCAAAATCTTGTTAATGTCATTCCTGTTGTAGAGCTCATAGTCAAAACCTTCAGGAACCTTGATGGTCTTGGAGGGATCACCATCTTGGACTATGATCAAGTGATATGGCTCAAAGAATGGCCTCCACATCTCCAAGAAATCAAGGTTTCGAATTGTGGGTAT
Organism: Erythroxylum pedicellare; assembly: GCA_027563575.1. Taxonomy (NCBI): domain Eukaryota; kingdom Viridiplantae; phylum Streptophyta; class Magnoliopsida; order Malpighiales; family Erythroxylaceae; genus Erythroxylum; species Erythroxylum pedicellare. The sequence continues at coordinate 1,282,139 of JAOQMP010000001.1, forward strand.
TACAATATCAAGCTCATCTTTTAAGAATGGAGTGGGTTTGATGGAAGATCCCGCCATTGGTGGGAGAGAATGAGCACGAAACTGGCAGAGAATCTTACACAGCTACTAGGTAAGAGGAAAGTGAGCAACCTCGTGCTCTTCTGCTCTGCTCTGCTCTGCCTCATTATGTTTGTGAGTCAACTATTATAGACGTTCCTGAGGGGCAAAATTGGAATAAGAAGTTGACAGCTTTTGAGGGTTTTGGTTTTCATTAAATATAGTGAAAGAATCAGAAACAGAAAAAAATATTATAAATAATAAAAATAAAATTTTCTTCATTTAATAATAATTATTATTATTAAAATTCACTAATTATTGATTATTAGGTCTATTTCTTTTTCCTTTTGTTGAAATATTGTTGCTTAACTGCTGTTCTTTTAAACAAGACTGATAAAGAACTTTGTTAATTTGCAGGAATGTAAATGCTGAAAAGTAAATGAGATCAGATTTTACTTGGCTCGATAGTATAAAATTATCCATATTTAAGGTTCTTATTTCTATGGTGATTCTTCACTAATATGAAGAAGAAGAATAATAAGAGAAACAATACAGAAATTGAGTGTATCTTCTACACTTGCAAAGAGTCCTTTTAAACTCTCCTAGTACTTACAGGTGTGTATTTTAGCACTCTCTGAACTTTTCTCACGCTCTTTTTGCACTCTCAAAGACTGAATACGAAGTAAGTTGAAAGATGAAGTTTTCTATATGTTACATGTTATCTCTATCTGATGCTTCTGTTTCATTTATAGCTGATGAGAAGAAGATGACTTTCGGATGAGTTTGTTTGTATCAGTTGGAGCTTGTGATAATGTAAAAACGACAGTGCTTAATTGTGTTACTTCTAACTTGAATTAAACGATTGAGTATTAACCGTATGCTTCAGACATATGTTTTGTATTTTGTCCTCACGTGTTAATGACTTAGACTTTAGTTACTGTCTTCAGCCGATAGATCCTTCGAGAGTTTCTCATCCTTCTCTCTTTGAAACACTTCAGACACCAACACATACATTTACTTCTATCTTCAATTGATTCATGTTTTGTATCGAATAAGTTAAGTTTGCTGGAGTATTAGTGTTTTTTATCACACCTTTTTAAACGTAAATAGGGACTTAAAGTAGGAATTTTCACTTTTTTTGATTTGTAATTATCGTAGAATATGAAGAATTATATTAGTACGCAATCTTATCTCTAACTATTACAGAAACTGTTTCGAATTTTAAACATTAATAACATTTTATGATGTATGTCTAAAAATTATATAAGTTTTTAATTATAAAAAAGAAAA
>JAOQMP010000001.1:1340330-1358893 GCA_027563575.1 Erythroxylum pedicellare
GGAGATTCATTTAGTCTCTCAAAAACATTGAAGAAAGTGAATGAATTCTAATTCTAATGAAGCAGGAAATTTGTTTTTGTTTAAATTTATTGGTCTTAGGAGTTAATGAGGTGAAATGATGATAAAGAATCCTTTGATGTCATATGTTTCCCATTTAAAGCTTACAAATTTCTTGAAATTTTCTCAGTTTCAAGAAGGAGAAGTTTCAGAGAGAGTTAATGCATTGTTCTTTTTGGATTCATATCCTCTTGTATGTGCTAGAGCATTAGTTAGCAGTTAAGTATTTTGTCTTCAACTTAGCTCGATATTTGTGTATCGAATATGATATTCTAGAGCCTCTCAACTAGACCCTACATCTCAGCGAGATTCATACTGAGATATTGTCGTATATGACATTCCAGAAAAACTGCTATAGTATTATTGTATCTATAGTTCTTTAGGATTTGAAAAACATTGAGGATTTGCATTGTTTGAGAGCTGAGGGTTGATTCTTAAATAGATTTTCATCAATACTGAGACATATTTGTTGTGTAAACAGCAGCAAGAAAAGATACAATCTTTCAGCATGTTCAGAAGATTGAAACTTCTGTTTGGTAGATTAGTGTTATCCATAACTTAGGCCCATCAGATGGACAATGTTTGAGGTCTAAACAAATGCTTCCTGTAGTATCTGCAATAAATAAAAGAAGTGAAAGCATTCCTTCTTCAGGTTGTGAAAAATATCTGCAATAAATAAAAGAAGTGAAAGCCTTCCTTCTTCAGGTTGTTGAAGATTTTTCACATTCTTCCTTCCCAATAGGCAAAGTATCTGTAGGAAATACACGTTTTCACTAATCTATCCTGACATATAGTAGTTATCGGTACTTTGAAGCATTTTCAGTTGGTCTATGCTTTAGCTTTCTATATGGTTGTGAACAATGTCATTGCGGTATACATCGAGTCTCTATGTGGTTGTGAACAATGCCATTGCGGTATACAAGTTGTAGTTGCATTTGTGTACGGGAACTACGATTGAGCAGGGAAACTTGAGAATAAAATTTTCTTCTCTGATAATCTGTCGCTTGTATCCAGGATCAAGCAGTGTCGGTGAAGCAAAAAGCACTAGCAGTAATCAATCAGCTCAAGAACAAAGTCACCATGAAGGTGTAGATTTTTCAGCATCAAAAACAATTGAAAATTTACATAGGACCTCAAGATCAGAGTTTGAGAAACCATCCAAGAAGTTTGATCCCTCGGAAAAAAAAGAGAGGGAAGCTGGGACGAAAGCAATGGAAGACATGCCTTGTGTGTTTGCAAAAGGAGATGGTCCAGATGCGAGGACAGTAGAAGGAATCCTGTACAAGTATGGTAAGGGAGAGGAAGTGAGAATAATGTGCGTATGCCATGGCAACTTTCTATCCCCTGCAGAGTTTGTTAAGCATGCAGGGGGAGGTGATGTCGATAATCCTCTTAGACATATAAAAGTTGCAGACCCTGCTGGTGCTTCATTTTCATAAATCAAAAGCAAACTTGAGGATGTGAAAATAGGAAGAGCAAATTGCCAGAGAATTTCAGGAAGATGGGTCTTAACTTTATTCTTAAGTTCTTCAAGCGAACTTAATTATAATTGACTATTCTTTTCATGTTCTAGCTCAGTTTTAAATGGATATTTCAGGCTGTAAACTAGTACTTCACTTTCATTTTGTTCCTATGTCTGAAGTTAGCAACTAAGCTTGTAAGCAGAAGAAAAACCAGCAGCAATAACTATTCTCCTGCAACCTTATACTATACATGTAAGGGAGATGTTTGTTTTTAGTGTGGAGTTCTGGCAACTAACACTGAAGTAAGAGACGCTCTATCAGATCAAGATAAGTTTGGTATAGAATTAAGTATCTGGATATTACGAGTTCTGGAACTTGCTTACTAGTAAAAACCAAAGATTGTGTTGATATTCTGTATTAGTATCAGTCACTTGGGCTGTTGTATATGTTTAGGATCAAGAGGGGACTAAAATAAAGTTTGGTAGACATCCATTTCCATCTCAATATAATGGTTAGTTCTATTCCCTCTTACAATGTATTTTAGTCCCCTCTTCGTTCTGGTTTTCTTGTGAGGCTTGGATAAGATGTACAAAGTAACAGAAAAGTTTCAGGCTTTCAATTCATTTGCATTTTATTCATACGATCACAATAGATAAATGTTTGATCTTGGTTGCAACATGTATCATAGTTATTGATCAACAAAATTGCAATTATTCGAGAAGCAATTGTGTGATACAACTACAACTAACTGACAGGGATCTGCAGATTTTAACTCCAAAGAGAAATCATGTACAGGTTCTTTCTCAAAGTTCATAAACACCTGAGTTTGGCTGTTGTGGTATTGATCCAAATGTGTGGTGTCAGTAGAGATTCTGCAGGAATCAGTTCTCAGCAACATCGGCAACGAGGTATAGAACACCATGACCAGCAATGAAAGCGACGAAACCAATGATAATGAGCAGGTATCCTAATCACTCTGGACTCTGATTGCTGATTTCTATTCCTTGGTCTCTTTGAGAAACTGCATAAATCAGATGAGCTATTAAGTAGCAGTGATCAAAATTGCATTGCAATATGGATGGCTAGCAAATTTGCAAATTTTTACAAGTAGTTGCTGAGGTTGGGGAGAGAGGGAGAAAGAGAGCGAGGGACGTACATATTGAAAGGAGGGCAACATCTTTTACAGCCATAGTTCCAGGTGCAGCACCAAGACCAACTACAATTAGAACAGAAGTTGCAAGGAGGGCAACATCTTTTACAGCCACAGTTCCAGTTGCAGCACCAAGACCAACTACAATTAGAACAAAAGTTGCAAGGAGGGCAGCAACAGCACCCAAGCTTGCAGCTTAAACACCCAAACCTGCAGGTTGGACACCCAAACTTACAGCTCGGACACCTAAAGTTGCAGCTTGGACACTTACAATCACAGCTAGGACTGTTGCAATCGCAGCTTGTCTTGCAATCGCAGCTTCGACACCTAAGGTCACAGCTTGGACAATTACAATCGCAGCTTGGACATCTAAACCTCCACTTTGGCCATGTACAACAGCACAATGATCGGCTACAACTAGAACAGTAGCATGATGGCCATGAACTCTTCTTTCTTCTGCAACACATAAGAGGTTGGAAATGTTATTTGATAAATTCATAGTGCATGATATAGGCGTGATATCACAGTAGACATACACATTCTTTAAAACTACTTACACTGGGGCCGAAGAGAGAGTTCTGGTTCCTGTTTCATCAGAAGGGTTGGAAGTGCTAGTAGGTATCCAGGACACCTCTGGAGCTTGTTTTATTGGCTCGAGCTGAGGGTTTGTAATTGATTTTATGTCATCTTTGATGGTTACATTGATTAGTCCACCTTCTGTAATATCCTTAAGTTTGGGAGAATTAACTTTGCAACCATCTTTGCCAGTTTCACTCGTTCGATCATCTGTCTTGTGCTTTTGCACTGTAGGATTTGCAGATTGATTTCGGATACTTGTTACTACAATCGGAGGTGGTGGGGTAATCATAATCAACTCGCGTGAACTTTGGAGTTCTGCATTCTTGGTTGTTTTACTCGCGCTCCTAGTTAGATCATTCTTCACAGAGGCGTGGTCTCTAGCGAAACTGTTCCCAAAACGAATGCTGAATAGTGAATCATTTGAAGCAAGACTCCATTCTGTTGGCGTTGGAGGTTTTTCAAAGATATTTGAAGGAATCCTATGTGGGTCGAAAACTTGTGGTTGTTCCATGACCTGGATTGGAGGGGATTGAGTTGGCGAAAAGCCATGTATTACGGACTGATGAGCCATATCAGAAGCTGGAGATCTTGTAGTCAGACCTGAAGAGCCATTACCAACATCTTTCGGTTTTGAGGAATTTCTACTAGAGGTATCATTTCCATCATTTTTGTCAGTAGTGAAAGGTATAGAATTGAAACCTTCAGTTTTATTCATTGGAACGAGATCTTCCAATGCGGCTGACAGAGATGAACGAGAACCTAAGTGAATGACTGGAATGTTTAGAGAATCAATACTACCACCATAGTCTGATAATGAATAATTTATACTATTGCTACTCCCATGATATATATCCTGATGTATCTTTAACTGATCAGATTCATTGCTTGCTACCCGGAAATGAAGCTTCGTATATGGCAGGAAGCGACTAAAGCTCTCATTTGAACCAATAACCTCTCGTGATGAATCTGAAAGGTTACTGCTTCCACTATCAACATCAAAGTCCATACCTGAGAAGATAGATCAAATTCAGATTTCATGATCAAAACAAATGCATTTTAGGAAAAAAAATATGGAATTTCTATCAAGAACCCAGAAAAAGGGTTTGCTCTCACAAACATTCATTCATGGCCCATAAAGTTATAAGATTCTGTGTAACTATATAAAGCTCATATCATTCACGGCAAATGCCGCAACATAAATTCCACCACTGTGTTTCTACCTTTTATATGATTTCAGGCTTTCAGAATTTTCTTACAGGGATAATGATCGCAAAACTGGAACTTGTTTATGCCATTTCTAGTTATTCCTCATGTTTGTTGTCGTCATTACACAACTAGCTTCAATTTTTTTATCAGTTTCTTGTCAACGTTTCTTCTGATTCCCTCTTCCATTCCCGGAAAGGAAAATTGAGAAAAAACAGCACGTACAGATTGCTCTCAAGAAAAATAAGAATCAAGCACTCACTTTTTCGTCATGATATGCTCCAATAATCTTAACAATTAGGCTCCTGAACTTATAGCAGCAGAAATCAGAAGCCTTGAACACCTTTTCCTTGATTAGTTCTTTCAATGTGCACATTCACCTGAGGGTAATAGGACGAAGATGATACGAAAATCACAGAAATGGATGAGAAAGAAGATTGAGGAAACAAGAAAAGAAACGGTTTGCATCAAACCCTTTATGTTAAAGAGCTTGTCAAAACAAGACAATGGGAAAAAAAATACAGGACAACCAATTACCTGAAGTCAAACCCTGGAAATCGAAATCGATCTTTGCTTGATGATTTTCTTCTGCTATGAAAATCTTGTATAAGTTGTTTCTGCTCAATCTGATTGAAGATCTGAACTCAAATTCCTTGTTGTTCGGAGAAAAATGAGAAAGTATAAAGATTTAGGGGTTATGCAAAGCAACTCTGGAATTGCTAAAATTTTGGATTGAACGGAGCTGGAAGCTGTTGAGCACTAACATCCCTTTGGCGCCATTTTTAACTAACTTCTGACAAAGTTGATTTTTTAACGAACTTTTTCTTCTTACACCTCTCAAAAGACACCATTTTTTCTAAAAAAAAGTTCAAAGATCTTTCCTTTATCGTTAATTCGGTTATATATGTACTTATTATCTCCAACATTTACAAGAAGTTACAAGAAATAATAATTTAAAAAATTCAACTCGATCAGTCGATTTAACTATAAAAATTTCCGATCATCCAATTTTTCAGTTCAATTTTTAACTTTTTGGTTCGATTTACTTTAATAACTCTCATTGTTATAAATTGGTCAATTTTACTACATTAATAAGTTTAATAAATTAAAATAAATCAATTAATATTTATTTAATAGTCTATTTTTCAAATAAACTTTAAATTAAGGTAAGTACAATCATATTTCAATTTGTTTAGATTTATTTAATCTTTAACTGATTTTATAATATCTAATACCGGTTGAACCTTTTAAACCTTAAACTACTTATCTTACTGTTCAGTCTATTTTTAAAACATTGATAAGAAATAAAAGCTGAAGCCAAAATTTCTTTAAAATATTTAGAATTAAAAAATATATAACTAAATAACAAATCCTAATGTTTTGATTATTTTTTATTATTTGAAAAATCCTCTTCTCATATTTCTAGGCTTTTGTTATATTATATCTATTAACTCTTTAATATTGATTTATGTTAGTTAATAATAGTATGATTACCGTAACCAATTGATTCAAAAGCTAACTTTTGTCATAATTTAGGTTTTTCTTGTGATTAATCTAATTATTTTATAAGAAAGCTCAAGTAAGTAAGGATGTCAATTTTGGCCAACTCGATTTTGGCCCAAGTTTAACTAGGCCATGAGTCAAAATAATTCGGCTCGATTGGACCACCGACTAAGGTCAGATTGAACCGTGGCCTGGCCAGAATAACAAAAACGACGTCATCCTTAGGCCGGCCCGACTAGGCCCTCTGATGGCCCATCCAACCATGGACCGGCCAGCTCTGCTAGCTTTGCGCCATCGGGTTGTGGATCTGTTCATCAATCAACCAAATTAACGTATAGTAAACGACAGGTAAACAAAAGGAAAAGCCGACAACGGCCATCCCCGACCATAGTTATCCTACAAGGTATCAATAATCTCACGTCACCCCCAAGTTTCAGGAGCCCAAATCCATATAGACCCTTTTTTGTGATATGATCAAATTTGCAAAGTCTCTCTCTCCATTTTCCCATAGAACTGAACCTTTTGTAGACCTTCAAGTTTGGAACTTTATCTTTTTGCTGGATTCGTAGTCCGAGGTTTCTTGTCCTATAGGTACGGTTCTTGTTTCTGCCAATTGGGTTTTCGTTAATTTTTTGTTATGTTTCATGGGTAGTCTTTGATTTAATGAGTGGGGTTGCATTTGGATAATGGGCGGCGTTCAGTTTTGGTATAACTGTAGGAGAGATAACTCCAAGACAGGGCTCTGGTTATAATTGACTAAGCAGAGTGATTTAGTAGTCTTTTGGGTTTTGTGATTCGGTTCAAGATTGGTGCACTTGATCACGATTTGCTTGGAGGTGGTTGATTGCTGTACTTTTTGTCAATTTAGTAGAACACTCGTGTCATGTGTAATTATGTTAATTTATATGGTGAGTGATGTGAATTATAGGCAACTCTTTGGAGGCATTGTAGTTTCTCTGATTTGTCTTTCTCAAAACTTCATAGGGTTCTTCGAGTAAAACTGAGTGCTTTTATCTAGACAAGTGGTTTTGGATTATTAAGTACTCTTGTGATTGCTATTTAGGTCTAGACTGAGAGATGCAGAAAGAATATGGATAATGTTGATAGAAACCGCAGCAACTTCAAAGTGCTCAATGGCTAACTCAGCTGTTGCAGAGCAGCAATTTAAACTCCAACCAAAGATTATTGGTGCAGCATTCATCTTGGAAATATTATCCAAATTGGAATAAATTGAAGTAAAAATGGAAGAAGCACGAAAACCACTTCTATCTTCGTATCTTCCAGAATTCAGGTCTTCTCATAACAGTGGAAGCCTTGATTTTGATGTACATGGAAATCGTGGATCTGCCTTTCCAGGCTTAAAGAAGAGAGGTCAGGGACACGGAAATCGTTCATGGATTAAGATTGATCAAGATGGCAATTCAAAAGTTTTGGAACTTGATAAGGCTACTATAATGAGACATTGTTCCTTGCCTGCAAGGGATCTGCGGCTTTTAGACCCCATTTTCATTTATCCGTCTTCTATTTTGGGACGGGAGAAGGCTATCGTGGTTAATCTTGAACAGATTAGATGTATCATCACAGCTGATGAGGTTATCCTAATGAATTCCTTAGATAGATGCGTAGTTCAGTACAACTCAGAATTCTGTAAACGTCTTCAGACAAGGAAGGATCAAGCTGGTAAGGCTGCTTCTAAGATGTTTATAATAGACACATTACTGATTCTAGTGGGATTTTAGACATTTAATTTCTTATGATTAGGTAGATTTACTAAAAAAACTGGGAAATAATTCTTGTCCTTGAGCATGAAATTATGTAGGAATATGCTAAAGCTTCAATATACAAATACAAAAAGGCTTCTGTAAGGAAAGCCACAAATTCATTAGAAGTGGTGCGAATGAGCAATGTAAGGAAAATAATTCAAAAGCTCTAAAACCGAGGACCAAATAGAGTTATGTACTTATTCACCCTTCAGTAGCAACAATTAATTTTCTCTTAATATTAGGTGCTGAATTTTCTCATGATCCCTTCTAATGAGTTTGGATTCTTAAATTCTAGAAAAACTTAAACTACATAATTTACTTACTGTTGCTACTCATTTGATTCAGAGGACTTGCCATTTGAATTTAGAGCTCTGGAGTTGGCTTTGGAATTAGCTTGCATGTCCCTTGACTCCCAGGTATGCTGTATCTGCATGACTAGCTCCACATGTAAAAAGTCCTTTTGGTAGAAATGTTGCTGTCCGTGTTCATTGTGATAAATGGCTGTCTGAAGGTTGTCAGTGTACAATCTGATCAAGTGCTTGGAGCCTTCATAAGTTATTTTATCTGTTGATGCAAAAAGAAGGTAGGGCTCTTTGAGAAGAGAGCTGAACTAATATTGATTCAGGGAGACATTGGCTGAACATAATTTTTGTTCCTTTTTTTTTTATCATTTCCAATTGAACCGCATGAAGATGGAGTAGTATTCGTTTCACGATGCAAGACTCTTCAATATAAATTAAATGAAATACTAAATGTATGCAAGCCTGTGGGTAATGGTCGGTTCTTGGGAGCAAGAATTTGAAACAGATCCAAGTTTATCAATTTTCTGTGAACTTACGATATTCAAAAGGACCTACAGCCTGGTTACAAGGCTCAAAATTTTTACGTTGTAATGGTGCCTGATTTGCATTTTGTAGCAATAGTCAGATCAGATTTCCATTTTGATTGTTATTTATCTGGTTGCAATTTCATGATTATTCGGACTGTCCAATATATTTGACCAAACTCTTGGATGGAGTCCATGTGTTAGTATTTTGGGCATCTTTTGAGTTAGATCACATTAGGTGGCTATTCCTTCCTGTATTATTTTATTTCCCTATATTCTCAGCTCCTGCTAAGAAATCCTTCATATACAGTCACTTATCTTCAGCATTGAACTCATGTCAGTAGTTACTCTTGCAGTCTTTTCTATAATGACCATGTTTTCTTTCCCCGAAGTCAGCCCAACATGAGCTGCAGTAACTTGTCAGTTGCTTACTAATTGATGATTCTTGAGTCTGAAGGTAAAAGAGCTGGAGATAGAGATATATCCTGTTTTGGATGAATTAACATCATCTATCAATACTCTTAATCTGGAACGTGTTCGTAGACTCAAAGCACATCTCCTAGCATTGACTCAACGAGTCCAGAAGGTCAAAGCATTCCTCCTTTTGTTTTTATTTTTTCTTGTATGCAGCCACTTGCCATGTCATTTGATCTTGGATTCAAATTGTAGGTTAGGGATGAGATAGAGCATCTAATGGATGATGATGGTGACATGGCTGAGATGTATCTGACGGAGAAGAAACAGAGGTCAGAAGTTTATTCACCAAGTGGGCTATCTATTCAAAATGATGTCTCGAGTCAAAGACAAGTGGTTTCAAAATCTGCACCGGTTTCTCCAGTGAGAACAATAAGTGGCTGCCAAAAATTGCAGAGGGCATATAGCACTGTTGCTAGTATGAGTAAACAAGGGAGTCTAACAAGTTCATCCAGTTACAGTGAGAATATTGACCAACTTGAAATGTTGCTGGAAGCATATTTTGTTGCTATTGATAACACTCTCAGCAAACTATTCTCGGTGAGAGATGCTTTTCACCCTAATATTTGTGAACTTACCTGAAATTTACATGGAAGCTAGGGGTTAGTTGAGAAAATTCTTGAAATTCTGGAGGGATAATACATGAGAAAAAAATATAGGTGAGTTAAAGAACCCTATTAATTGCAAAACTGACTGATTATATACAATTACATCTCTTTGATCTTAGCTAAATGAAATGACAATGGTTACTTGTCATATTGAATCTGTATAACGTGCCATCTTCATGTAACATTAATCAATGTTTCTATGATGGCTTACTAGGACAGGAACTGATTATGAATAAGATTTTATAATGCTTGTTTAAGCTTTTCTATAATTGTTGCAGCTCAAAGAGTACGTTGATGATACTGAAGATTTGATAAACATTAAATTGGTAAAGTTTGAACTTTCAATTTCCACAATTTTCAACAGTATTTGGTTGATAAAGAAATTTACAGTTAGTATTTCCTCGTATATCAACAGGGCAATGTCCAGAACCAACTTATTAAATTTGAGTTACTTCTTACTGCTGCAACCTTTGTGGCTACATTATTTGCGGTTGTGACGGGAGTTTTTGGGATGAATTTTGAAGCCTCCATTTTTGATTTCCCATATGCATTTAATTGGGTGATCATTATAACCGGTGCTGTAAGTGCTGTGTTGTACTTCTTATTATTGTTATATTTAAAGCACAAGAAACTTTTTCCACTGTAACTGGAGAGTGCAATATGCTCTGATCAAGGATACTACTGGAGTTATTGCATTGCAATGGTGATTCTTCTGGAATTGTTTTATGGCCTTGCGTTCTTATTTTCCCGTGTCTAATATTGAATGAAGTTTAATTACTTCTACTATATCAGTTTGACTTGGAGATACTGATATAATTCTGTCAATCGAAGAAAAACAAAAAGTGGTAGGTGTGGTTACGGGGCAAATTCATGTCCTGTGACAATAGCCATGATGAGAAGTCATTTGATTGTTTCAGATCAGTAAAAGGAATTGGTGAAGATGGCGTGGCACTGAAACTACTAGGACAACTGCCTTGTATTTAATGTGTTGCATTCAGAAGAGCTCCTCCAATGGCTATTCCAGTTGGACCAATATAGTCTATTGATGGGTAGTTGGTGTGTTTATGGAAGAATCTGTTGCAGAATCTTTATTCCTTCGTTTCCAGTTGTTAGGTGTCACTTAAGACAGGAGGAACAACAAGAATGACAGTCCATTCTTTGTTTGTCAAGTTGGCAGTAGCCAGAGAGTAGAGGTGGGTCTATAATGGAACCTGAATCATTTCCATAAATCCATTTCATTTATAAGACTCATCAAATATATTGCATAATTCTCAAGTCATTCATAGTCACATTTTACTTATCTTAAGAGATATTTTTCAAAAGCTTTAACCAGGCAGGTAGGTATACTTTCCATTCAATTTCTCAATTGCTAATGCTGATCATAAAGTTGTGAAGTTTATTTTCAGCTACCCTGAAACACACATTTTGTTCATTACATAACTTGTAAACCAGATTTTGATAAGTGGTGCCTACATTCCAACAATGTACAAATGGTGCTGTCCATTCTGTGTCAAATATAATTTCAGCTTTCATCGCAAATACATAATCATCAAAATAGCTTTAATTCATCTTAATAGTCCACCCTTTATATGGAAGATTTGATATGAATGGGAGCATAACCACTCCCTTGGTTGAAACATCTATTGCCTCGGGTTGACGTTGAATATGCAAGATGTTTTGAGGAGTTGTAGCCTATAAACATTATGATATAACTATACTTGCTTTCATTTATTCCCTGGTATGAACTTTGGAAATGTGTTAATAACAAGGAAGAATATGGAATGTGGCCAAGTGACAATCTTCTTACTCAACTGCAAGTGTAGTGCAGATTAGTAGGCAAGATGGTTCAGATATTCCTAAAGTTGCTGTTTGAAGCCATAACCACAAAAGGTCTAAGAACAAATTCAAAACATTTTTCTGATGATCAGGTAAGAAATAAGAATGGTGTGGAGGGAGGGAGGTGTTATTAGGAAAAATTACGGACTATAACAGTTCTGTAACTCTTATATGACCATATGAGTTCTGAACAGGAAAATGGAAAAAGAAAATAAAGAACAAGTCAAACTAAATTATGGATCACTAAACAAGGTAACATCATTATCCATCTTCCTTTTTCATTTTTAGAATAGAGTAGTATGTACATACATTTATGCATATATATCAATCGAATGATTATTGCCCGGATCACTAGATGAGGACATATATTTGATCATTATCAACTGTTTGAGGGTTTGATGTAGTGCTGAAACTAAAGACAGAGATGAGATGCCAAGCTTCTTGTGCTTTGCAGAATTATGTGTGGCTTTGCAGAATTATGTGTCACACGGTTGCTTGTGTTCGGATCGAAGGGTCTAAATAATTCACCATTGATAGTCTACTTGTAAGATTCTGGACTTGAGCCTGCATAATTGTTGAAAAGTCTTCATGTCAGTCATATGCAAGTAAAAACATCTGAACCTTCTGATGTTACAGCAAGTGGTTTTACATTTCTCCCAAACTTTGAAGATATAACTTGAAAAGGAATCATTTCCAGTGTTCCTTTTAGAAAATTTGGTGAGTGGGGTAAGATTTTAAGTTCAAAACAGGAGTGGGACTTCTAAGGATTTTAGGTGAGTGTTTAGCTATAAGGACAACTTACAAACAGTAGTTGACAGAGGAAACTGATATAATGAAGTTGTTCTTTGCCTCCAAATCAAGATGCTAGAGTTGTGCTTGGGCAACTATCCGCAGTGCAGGCCAGGATATCCCTATAATCCCTGGATATTCTAAAAGAGTCATAAACCTTTCCATCTCTGCTCTTCTTGTACTCAAATAGGAGATTGGAATGATCAAATGCGGTAAGTTTTACGAATCCATGATCGTAGTCTCTGTATAAACTCCAAGATGTTGGGACTGAGGTAAATTCTGAAAGTGATGCTCCTGCACCCCCAGCTACCACATGTATTGTCCCATTTAGTGCACCAGTATAATAGTGTTTCTCTTTGCTGGTGCATGTGTTCTGCAGAAAAGTAAAATGGGAAAGCCTATAGTCAGCGAAAGGGATTGAGAGGCAACATCAACAAATAACTTATTTATCCTGGGATCTTTTCTGCATGCAACTTGTTCAGTAAACAAGCTGAAACATGCCATTATTTGCATGCAGATATCTATGGTTTAATAACACTTATAACATTAGCTCAAAAAGCAGCAAAGAAATCCTCAAATTTGTTCAAATACCTGATAAATGGGGCACGTCCTCTCATAGTTGTGCACATGACCAAACATGGCGATGTCAACCTTATATTTCTGCCAGAGGTTCTGAAGGCTTTCCCTTCCCATTGGTTCCTCAGTTGATCCTTCTAAAGCATAATAGAGGCAAGAAGAATAACCCAGTACTCGATGTGCAAGAAATATTAGCCACGGCTGTTTTTGTCTATCAACTGAACTTAGGCAGTGTTCAATAAACTTATATTGCTCTGTTCCTTCTCTCCAATCATGTTCTGTGTCAGCTATGCAGAATCGAAACATTCCGTAATCAGTGGAATACCTGAAAAGATCACTTATGTTATCCACTATCCAGCACATCAACAACAAAGAGAAGAATGGATCAAGACACCATAGCTCAGTTGCTATAGAATGTTGATATGCAACACAGAACCTTGATGTGGTTGCTTCTCATGTAAGATGGTTTAGACTTTCTTCATATATTAAGTGGATAGAGGGACTGTCAGAAAAGTGAGAGAATTTGTATGAATATGCATCTGATCAGTACACTGCACTTAGAAGTTGGTCCCATAACCATAAACTAAAGCAACATAATAAAATTAGATGCCTGCATGAAGGCTTGGACATTTGCAGAAGTTCCTTTACCAGAACTTTTCTCTGTTTTCTGCAGGGACATAGAACATAGTCTCAGCCAAAACACCACATTCTCCCCCAGAATCCATGCTTTGATAGAAGGATCCTGTCCCCGGCCAGTCACGCTCGTGATTACCACTGCAAGGACAACCCAACAGTTTTTGTACCAGCTGAAGTAATATTCAACTCTATGATAACTGTCTCACGACGAACCTGGCAATCATGTATGGAATGGTTGATGCAATGGGCTCAATTTGTGCGGTAAATTGGTCCCATTGTGACAGGTATCCATTTGCATAGCATATGTCTCCGATGTGAAAGACGATGTCAATGTCTTCCAAGTCTTGAATGAGCTGCTTGGTAGTGTTTAGAGAGCCAGGTTGAAAATCATTGTATTCACTAGAACCATCAGCTTCACCCTGCAGAGTTTGTTAACTACTTTAAAGATTGCATACTGATAAAGGCACTACAGCTAATAAACATCTAGAAGTTGGGGAAAGTTTTGTTAAACATTGATGTCTGATAACCTTTTTGGTACACTGGAAAGCATTACTATGTCCTTAACCTATCTCTCACCCCCAAGCACCTACCAGGTTCTGAACCCTGGCAGATCGGGAGATACTCCTACCTCCCAATCGTCACCCCAAACCCCAGTGTGTGATAATAACCTTGATAATACACAAGGATTGGTACCTAATAAAGTGTAACACGTAAGGCAATTGATGACATAATCATACATTCGTATATTAGAAGTTACCCTAGATGAGATCATTGCGACACAGGACAATTCAAGACAGTACAAACCTTCCCCATGTCACCAAAAATAACTACTCTCTGGAGAGAGTTTTGACCAGGAAAAGGAGATGATCTAAACTGATACTCTTGACTCCAAATATATGTACCATTGAACAATTTGTGCCCCAGCTTGTACACATATCTGCAGAATTCATATGGAGTTGCATAAGGAAAGCTACAGTTCTAAGCTAATTACGAAGTTTGCATGCAGAATTACTGGAGATGATGATTGATAGATTTTCCTTAAATGCTATGAATTTCCCACTTCTTCAAAACAGGTCAGAAGTTCACTCTCTCACAATATTAAAAAATCACTGAAAATGCATAATATGTTTTGAGTGTCCTGTATAAATATATCACGGAGCTTTGTACCAATGCATGTTAAAGCTTATCTAGTTTCTGTATGCATTTTTAACATAAAATGGATCTTCTCCAACAACCCATATCAGCTGATATTCTTTTGATAAAACCCAGATGAGTAATTATCAATCTAAGAATGCATATAAGTAATCAACACATACAAAACAAGATTGTCTAATTGGTGTATGGAATTAAAAAAAATACACTCTGTTGGGCCACAAGTCCTTCAAAAAGCTAGTATGTACATATCCAGGATCACGCCAGCCAACTGTCCTTGCTGGTGCACCTATGGAGAAGAAGTTGGTTGGGAATGTAAAAGACAGGTAAGCAAACATTTACAGGTTAGTAAATGACAGAAAAATTCAATTGGAAAAATTAGGATTGTGCTGAATGATGTTATGAATAGCAATTACATTACACCATTATACGATACCAATTTAGAGCTCAATGGAGATTGTGAAGCAGAAAAACCTGAACCATAACGCAAATATTAACTTTTTTCTGTTTTCCCACTTGTTTGTCACTCTTTGGGGGCAAAGACAAATGCTAACTTAGATACTTGATGATCTGCCAGGGTAAGCTACTTAGGCAGCAATCACCTGAATGCTAAGTTGACATTTGCTAAGTTGCATATTTCTTCATAATTTCTCAAAAAATTCGGTGCAGAAGAGGTAAACAAATCATGAGTTACATACCGCACATGCTGCTACGATCAAAAGTCAACGTTCCAGCAGCAGAACGGACAGGTTCACCACCCTTAGATTTCCATTCAACAAAAGGTTCTGCTTCATTGATCCCATATCCACTTGTCCATGTTACAGTCATCTAACCATCAGAATGGAAATTTAGAAAATTAGAAATTGTAAGCTCCAATCTATATGATCGAACACAGAATGATGCATAACCTTAATAGTGCTAGTACATCAACTCTTTCTGGAGTTTATACTCAGTAGATGCTAGACATGAACTCTATTCTGAGCATACAAACCACGAGCTTTCAGAATCACAAGTGAGGAGAAATTTGACTTACTTCATCCCATTCTTTCCCTTGTGCCAAGCGTGGATACAGTGGCGCATTTGGATTTGAGAAAGTTACTTTATTAGACACAGCAACCAGCTTTGGCTTTTATATCAGGACAAGAAGGAAAAAAAGCAGTCACAAACTGTACTGAGAAGTGAGTGTATAAGAAACAGCCATAATGTCTAGCGTCTGCAAAAAACATATGATCAAGAAGTAGCAACTAGAAAAGAAGACATGGACAATAACAGCTGAAATATGTCGATGCATATTGGAAAAGAAGAGAATTGTAAACAGTTAATGAATAATCAAGAATTTACATTGAAAAAACCGCCAGTAAATAGTCCAAAAGAGAAATCTGATCTCTGGTTGATCAACTGCAGCCTCAGCAATCCTTTCCCTGTATATTTGTACTTGGGACTAGAGTAGTTTGCATACTGGAACTGAAGAAAACAAGATCATTATAATCTTAAAACTGCAGAGTTTACTCGAATTTAAGGACACAGCTAAAAAACCAAACTATAGAACTGTTTTCAAGATCAAGAACCTTAATAGGAGCAGAACACAACAGTGGTGGAAAAGTTCTTGGACTGTCCCAGGGGCATGTGGAAGCACTGAACATTTGCAGTCGTTTTCGATACATGTTAGACTTAAATGATTAAAAGATTGCACAACTGTAAGTAGCAATGTGAACTAATCACAAACCAAGATATACAAATTGGGTTTTTCACAGAAGTAAAATCTGTGCTGAGGATATAAAGTACCTGAAATTTGCAGGAGAAAATACTCCAATCCAGTCATCGACTGATGGGCTTGCAGAGCTGTACTCCACTGTCACCAACTCTGGATTCTGTCCCTGAAGTATTAGAACATTTTGATTTCTGCTTAGCCATTAACGAAAAAGACATGACCCCAGATTCTTTTCCAGGATTGTTAATCAGCATATCTTTCCATGGAAACGAAATCTAATCATAAGAAAGCCTAATGAACCACCAAATGGAATATAGAGGCTTATAGATAACCAAACTCACTCTCAATCCAAGAACAGAAGGAGAGGCTTTGACATAAGCAAGATCACTGAGAGCAATAGTCGTCTCGTATATAGCAATTTTCGATAATGGATGATCCCCATGTGATCTTGCTTGATGAAGAATCGAAAGAAAAAGTAACAGCAAATTTGCAGAGATGACCAATCTCGCTCCTTTCATCTCCACCTAAAACAACACTAGACAAAGCAGAGTTCAGAACCAGAATAACTGCAGTACCGAACTTGGGAGTTTCTGTCGGAGCTTGGTGAGGTAGTTCTTACTTATGGATAAGAACAGTATTTACAAATTGACAATGTAAGGCTTGGGAGTTCTACGAAAACTTGGAATATCCCAAAAGAACATTCCTTGTTATAATAGTTTAACTTCCATTGGAACACGTTGTGTCTGAACAATGATTGCAGATAGTACAAGAAGCAACGACATCAGTTTGCAGTTAAAATTCTCATCTTTTTTTTTTCCCCTTTTGTTTCTCTGATTGATAACTCAAAACCTTTTCAGCCAAAATAGTTTATCTGATAAAGACCAGTCATTTACGCAAAAAGGTGGCGTATTTAAGTCTCCCCATTTAGTCTTAGAAGACACAACATCTATGGAGGATTGTATACCTGAACAGGTTTCTCAGAAAAAAGATGTGTGCTGATTATAAGGTAAAAGCCCTTTTCATATCAAGTTTTTCCAGGAAAACAAAGAGAACAAAATTTTATACACAATCAATTGTTGTTCAGTTCTCAAAACAAGCACAGTACTTTTTAAGGGTGCGAATCTGCGTGAATTAATCTGCGTGAATTGTTTAAGAACCCTTGTGAACATTGCAATTATGCAGAAAACTGGAAAGCAGAAAGTAGTTATTTATTTACAGCTCCACAATGTTCTTAAGCAGTCAGTAACACTTATGGCCTGGAAGAAAAATTTTTCATAAAAAATTCATGATGCTAAGGTCGAGCTCGGACAGCTATCTACCGTGCACGCTAAGATGTCCCTGTAATCCCTTGATATCCTGAAAGAGTCGTAAACCTTCCCATCGCTGCTCTTTTTGTATTCAAACAACAGATTGGAGTGGTCAAACGCTGTGAGCTTAACAAAACCATAATCAGAATCTTTAAAATAACTCCATGTCGTGTTGAGGGATGTAAATTTAGCAAGACTTGCTCCTCCTCCACCAGCTACCACATGTATGGTACCATTTAAGGTGCCCTTGTAGTAGTGTTTCTCTGTGTTGGTGCAAATATTCTGTAGAAATAAAAACAGCAGCAAGTTCCCATGTCAGTTCGAAAGTAACTATTTTGAACATAACTTGGGTTACAGATCAGTTGATTACTACCAAAGTATATCAGATGCAGATATTCACCAACAATGGAAAAAGTTTTACCATCCTGTAATAGTATGAACTCACCTTATCAGAAGCAGTTGGCAGTCAAAATATAGGAATGGATCATCTCATCATTCGCATATAGTTACTAAGGATGCATGGTAAACCTGACTTTAGTGATGGGGTTCTATGTTATTGAAGATGCATCCCCACATGAACTGAAGTGCAATGGCATTTCAAACTCCATAAAGGATTATGATAACTTGTTTATGCTGCTATCGGAAATTTTCCCGAGACCTACCTACCTATTATCATCTGATTGAGGGCTTTGTACCAAAGACGGCAAGTGAAATGAAGGTGTGTTCAAGTAAGGCTCTAAGGTAATAATCATACCAAAGGTGAGATGCATTATTATGAACTTCAAGTATCATATTCATTTACTAGCAACTGCTTCAAGCAGACATGACCTGCTTATCAGAAGAAGATGGAAAGACTAATATTCACTTAAAGCAATAAGAAGCCAATTTTCAGTGTACTAGTTTTTAACAGTTAGCCTACACTCCAAGAAT
>JAOQMP010000001.1:1382901-1394538 GCA_027563575.1 Erythroxylum pedicellare
TAACCTCCAATTGATCCATATTCAACTGCTTCACGGCCCAATAAGCTCTATGCTCAGTTTCCACAAGTAAATGACAAGGCTTACCGAAAACTAACCTGTAAGGAGACATGCCTATAGGAGTTTTGTACGCAGTCTGGTAGGCCCATAAAGCCTCATCTAGTCGAAGGCTCCAATCCTTTCAGTTTGGATTTACCACTTTTTCTAGTACGGACTTGATCTCTCTGTTGGATACCTCAGTTTGCCCACTTGTTTGCGGATGGTAGGCAGTAGAGATTTGGTGTGTAATGCCACATCTTTTCATCAACGCTTTGAAAATCTTGTTACAAAAATGTGTCCCTCGATTGCTAATAATAGTGCGAGGCATTCCAAACCTGACAAAAATATTTGATTTAATAAAATCAATCACGGTTTTAACATCGTCAGATACAGTAGCCTTAGTTTCAACCCATTTCGAAACATAATCTACTGCCAAAAAAATGTAATTCTTACCGAAAGAAGGGAAAGGACCCATATAATCTATTCCCCAAACATCAAAAATCTCAAATGCCAGAATATTCGTCAATGGCATTTGATTCTTTGATCCTGATTTACCTGTTCTTTGACAACGATCGCAAGACTTGTAAAATATGTAAGAGTCATAAAATAACTTAAGCCAAAACAATCCACATTCTAAAATTTTGCAAGCAGTTCTTTTGGGACCGAAATGTCCCCCACACAGATGAATGACAAAATTGCAAAATAGATGAAATTTCATCGTCTATGACGCATCTCCTAACAATCTGATCATAACAAAATTTCCAAAGGTGAGGTTTATCCCATACATAATATCTAGCCTCTCACTTGATTTTATCTTTCTCGGCTCTAAATAGATCACTAGGTAAAGACTTAGTTACTAAAAAGTTCACTATGTCCGCATACCAAGGGATTACCTGTTGAATTGTGAAAAGGCTCTCATCCAGAAATTTGTCGTGAAGGACATCAGGCGTGGTACTCGACGTGATCCAACTTAAGTGATCGGACACCAGATTTTTTGCTCCTTTCTTGTCACGAATTTCCACATCAAATTCTTAAATCAGTAGTATCCATCGAATTAATCTCGTCTTGGCTTCTTTCTTGTTTACTAAATACTTTAACGCTGCATGGTTAGAGTAGATGATCACCTTTGTCCCCAACAGATATGACCGAAACTTTTCCAATCCAAAGACGACCGCTAACAACTCCTTCTCCATTGTGGAATCGTTTTTTTGGGCATCATTAAGTGTCATAGAAGAATAATAAATAACATGAGGTACCTTGTCCACTTTTTGTCTGAGCAGAGTGCCAACTATATAATATGACGCGTCACACATCAATTCGAAGGGTATTTCCAATCATGGTGGTTGAATAATCAGCTCTGTAGTGAGTCGCTTCTTCAGCTCATGAAATGCACTTCTGCATGGCTCATCAAAATTGAATTTCACGTCTTTTTGAAGCAATTTGCGCATAGCTTGCGCAATTTTGGAGAAGTCCTTGATAAATCATCGATAAAATCTTGCATGACCAAGAAAAGAACGAACTTCCTGCACATTCTCAAGGTAAGATAAAGATCGAATAACATCTATCTTAGCTTTATCGACTTTAATTCTTTTCGAAAAAACAGTATGACCCAAAATAATGCCTTGATCAACCATGAAGTAACACTTTTCATAATTTAAAACCAAATTAGTTTCAACGCAACATTTTAGTGCTTTTTCAAGGTTGATGACGCACATTTCAAAAGACTTCCCATATACCGTGAAATCATCCATAAAAATTTCCATGCAATTTTCCCCAAGATTGGATAAAATACTTATCATACATCGTTGGAATGTCACGGGGGCATTGCACAGTCCAAATGGCATTCTTCGGTAAGCAAAGGTGCCGAATGGACATGTGAAGGTCATCTTTTCCTGATCCTTTGGTGCCACCAAAATCTAATGATATCCTAAATAGCCATCTAAACAACAATAGTGAGATTTTCCCGCAAGTCTTTCTAGCATCTGATCAATAAAAGGAAGCGAAAAGTGATCTTTTCTAATAACTGAATTAAGCTTCCTATTATTTATGCATACCCTCCAACTATTTTGGAAATGAGTCAGAATTAACTCACCATTGCTATTTTCAATTACCGTTACACCAGTTTTCTTTGGTACTACTTGGATCGGACTTACCCACTTACTATCTGAAATCAGATAAATGATGCCCACGTCAAGAAGCTTCAAAATCTCTTTCTTTACTACTTCCATCATGGGTGGGTTTAGATGACGTTGTGGTTGCCTCACCTCCTTCGTCTCATCTTCCATCAAAATTCGGTGCATACAGATGGTGGGACTAATTCTTTTCAAATCAGCTACCGTCAAATCGAAAGCTTCTTTATTCTCCTTAAAAACATTAAAAAGCTGGCTTTCCTGCACATCCAAAAGTTGATTAGAAATAATCAGAGGTAATGTATCTTTCTCACCTAAAAAGATGTATTTAAGAAGACTAGGTAAGCTCTTTAATTCCAATGTTGGTGGGCTGGTCAAAGATGGCAATAATTTATCCATCCTCTTAGATGTTTCCACAGATGTGAGCTGATGGAAGAATGGTTCGGCTGTCTCCATTCCATACGTTAACGTCTCCTCCTACTTGTTGGACAACACCGACTCATCAATTTCATGACATATTGATGTATCTTCCTTTGGTTCAATAGATAGCGTCGAAGCATCACATCTTTGCCAATGTGATGTGTTTTCCTCCTTGTTAGATACCATAGGTTCCTCAATGCCTTGGTATGTTAATGCCTTTTCTATTTGTTCACTAAAGAATAACGACTCTCCATCTCCTTGTGAAATTAATATCTTCTCCTTTTGTTTTCCAGATGACGCAAATTCCTCATGACCATGCCAAGTTGATGCATTCCCTATCAATCCAACTTCCTTTTTGACTTCCAAAATCCAATTCTCCTGTGTCCACATCTTAATAAAATCAACAGAAACAATAGTTTGTTTGTCATCAGGAATTTTCATGGTGTTACAAATATTGAATTTAATTACGTCACTATCGAATTCCATAGTTAAAGATCCATCATGAACATCTATTTTGGTTCTATCCGTTTTCAAAAACGACCTTCTGAATAAAATCGGAGTGGAGGAGGATGTGTCATCCGTGTCCATCTGCAAAATATAAAAATCAGCCGAAAAAAGCATGTTTCCTACTTGAACCAATATGTCTTCTAACAAACCTTTCGGATAAGTGTTTGAGCGATCCGTTAATTGAATCACTACGTTAGTTTCTTTAAGGGGTCCAACATTTAAAGATTTATACACATCGTATGGCATAACATTTATGGACACACGTAAATCTAACATACCTCTTTCAATCCGCAAATTACCAATTTGGCATGGGATAGTAAACATACCTGGATCTTGGCATTTCAGTGGAAGCTTTTTCTTTTATAAAATTGCTGAAACGTTTTCTCCTAATTGAACTTTCTCATCGAATTTCAATTTCCTCTTAGACGTACAAAGCTCCTTAAGGAATTTAGCATATCATGGAATCTGTTTAATTGCATCTAGGAGAGGGATATTTACCTGAACCTTTCGGAAAGTCTCCAAAATCTCTTTTTCCTGTTCTTCCTTTTTTGCTTTTGCTAATCGATTCGGAAAAGGAGGTGGAAGCACCTTGTTTTGGACATCTTTTTGTGTCAACTCAGGTAGGGGTACTGTATGCGTGATTTCTTCCTCTATTTCTCTTTTGGAATTTTCTGGAATTTGTTCCTTTAGTTCCTTACCACTCCGCAGTGTGATAGCCTTTGCGCTTTGCCTAGGATTTACCTCCGATTGCGCTGAAAAATTACCAAAATTTTGTGCTTCCATTCAGTTGACAGCAGCTGCAATTTGACTTAACTGGTTTTCGAAATTCTTATGTTGATTCTCCAAATTCTGAATACTTGCTTCAGTATTCCGCTGGAATGTCAAATTGTTAGTGATCAAAGTGTGCACTATATCTTCCAAAGAAGACTTACCTTCGGCAGTTGACGTCATATTTGGATTTTGACACGGCACGTATGGTTGCCTATAAGGTTAAAAATTCATGGTTACTTACTGCCCTTGAGGATTCCCATATCGCAAATTTGGATGATCGCGCCATCCCATATTATAGGTATTGGAGAATGGGTCGTACTTCCTTTGATTTGGTCCAGCAAATCCTCCCACGGAATTCACTTGCTCTACGTTTTCTTCCTACAAAATCGGATATAAATCAGTAGAATGTCCTAACATTAGGCATATACCATATACCGTAGCTTCTTCTTTTCTCGTGGCCGCTAATTGTCGCACCAAAGAAGTGAGGTCATCCGCACTAATTTCATTCATGCTCTTGGACCCATGCCTAGTATGGATGCCGAATTGTTACGTGTTGGAGGCCATGTTCACAATCAATTCTCTTGCAGCCGCTGGCGTTTTATCGACTAACGCACCACCACTTGCAGCGTCGATCATGCTCCTATCAGAAAGCAAAAGTCCTTCGTAAAAATATTAAATTAATAATTGTTCGGTTATCTGGTGGTGCGAATAGCTAGCGCATAATTTCTTGAATCTTTCCCAATATTCGTAGAGTGTTTCTCCCGTGTTTTCGCAAATCTCTTTCCGAATATTAGCTGCTCTCGATGCTGGAAAATACTTTTCAAAGAAAAGCCTCTTCATTTCAGCCCATGTTTGCACGTTTTCTCCGGCTGAATAATATAGCCAATCTTGTGCATCGTCTTTAAGGGAAAACGGGAAGGCTCTCAGCTTAATTTGCTCTTCTGTCACATTAGTTGGCTTCATACCCATACAAAGTATATCGAATTCCTTCAAGTGCTTGTATGGATCTTCGCCCCTGAAAATAGGCAATAAGTGAATCAGTCCAGATTTTAATTTGAAAGTATTGTTATCACCTAAATTCGGGAAATTGATGCAGTGTGGCTGTTGCACGTCCGTTGGTGCGGCTAGTTCGCGAAGGGTGCAGTTTGCAGCTATTATATCCATTCTTTACATCTCTTTTTACTGTTTAGTCTATTTCCGCAGTCTTTTCGCTGTCTTTTCGATCTCAGGATTGTACTGTAGATTATCATATTAGTTTAAACGTGTAATGTACATAAACCGTCAAAATTCCCCAGCAACGGTGCCAAAATTTGGTGATGCTGTTGCCTGCAACCAAATTCAAAAGAAAGCACTCTGTTAAAACAAATTAATGTAGTAGCGGTAAGTGGATATCGTTCCCACGAGGAATTTTTATGGTAATGAGTTTACGAAATCAAACGAAACAAATACGAAAGTAAAGGGGGTTTTGGTCACAACAATATACGAAAATTATGAGAAAAATCACAAATCAAAAGCAATAATTAAATATGAAAAATCAATGAGAAAATTCCTTAGTTTTGGGTCACCGATGTTATCATGCTATTATGGATCCTCAATATAAAATTGTAATTATGAACAAACATTCATTGGGAAAGTTTTCTCTTAAAGGTAATGACTAGAAACATGTATCCTACCATTCTTATTAAACAATAACCTAGATACGATCATAGGTATAATTGAATAATAGCATTATGAATCAAGAACCAATGAGCAAGTGAATTATATGTACGACATGTAATCAATCAAGCGAATATCTTCTTAGAATTTACGACTTTAACGTAGAGAAGTTAATCCTAATTGCTACTTGTGATTAGCGAAACTGAACGTCATATTTCGTTAATCTAGTGATTGAACCAATTAATCTCTAGTTGTGCACCTAGAAACCAACGAATTCAATTAAAAAGAATAGATATGAAGATATCTAATGTTTATTAACAGCATAAAAAGTATCCAAAACATCTCACCATAATAACATGTAACATGGATCCCCTAAACCAAGACAAAAGATTTAGCTACTCATAATCAAATTGAAAACAAAAGAAATAACAAAGTAATAAGTCTCCATCCCTAGTTCTTTAATGAAAAATACGAAAATACCAATTGAAAGTGTGCAGAAAATGTGAAGAACAACAATCAGAAAAGTGCAGTAGCCCCCCCAAAATCACCGAAACCTATTATAAAACCTAATGTATATATATGCGTTAATCAGCCAATCTCCTTCTTTATGTTAATCTCCTCGTTATCTTCTCTTGATTCTCTCCAGATAAGGCACTCTTCTATTTTTGGTAGGTAACTCCATTGAAAGATGACAAGATAATCTTTAAAGATTGTGTTTAGTTTGAATTTGACTTCTGAAATTTTATCTGCAGATTTATTCTATCCTTAGGCGTGCCTATGCTTAGTTATTGAATTTCTGTCAATTTGGAAATTTCGAATTTTCTTCCTTCTTTTGTATCTTTTTGATTCCATTTTGTCTCTATGGTGTTGAAAACCATCTGTAACAATTATAAGATAATTTCATTAATTTCGAATAATAATTTCAACACATTAACGATAATTAAGTCCAAAATAAGTGCAATTTAATGACTTAACAACTTTCCCTTAAAAGAATACAAAGAATGCTCTCTCTAATCAAGTGAGAAGAGTAAAGCTCGAATGAGCTATATATAGGCATCCTAACTTGTCTTCCAAGTTACATTTAGAATCTCACTAAAACTGAACTGCCTAAGATCGTACTAAAATCACGTCTATCCTTATCAGATCACATCACGTGGACCAATTAGACGATACCTCCGTCTAAATAGGACTCTAACTGATAAGATAAGATAACAACAAGCTAGAGTTTACATTCAACTAGGAAACTAGTATCCGTGTCCTCGAAGGTCTCTACTATCTTCAAATGTTTAGTTCCACTGCAACTCTAACTCCTAGTCATTGCCACATCATCCAAGATCTCCCCATGATCTCTATTCGGTGATGATGCAATGTGATCTTACCGAAACCCACTAGCACACTGGCCTGATCCAATGCTTCCCACAACAAGTCCGTTAGTCGTGGTCCATCCATCTGAGTATGGGCTAAGTCCTTAGCCTGGATCGAGTCAATCTTCACAAAGTTCGAGACTCTACCAAAATTCGCACCAAGTCTAATTCCAGTCACCCGCGTTTGCCTTAGTGTTTTCGCATGCCTCATTTATGCATGAATCCAGCTAACCTTCCTCCTAAGGCTCCTCATGAAGGTCGCTAAGAAGTGCTCTGAAACTTACGAATCTAACGCAAAGGACGAACCGGATGGACGATCACGAAATTCATCTCATTCGTCCATTTAATCTGACGATTGCCTTTGTTGTATTGAGACTCTCGAATGTTCTATCTTTATTATTATTCTCCCTCTCTCAAAGTTGCAGAAAGTATTCTCTCTCATTGTTCGTCGACTTCTTCGGCCCCTCACCTTCCCCACCATCTGCCTTAACACGTATTTTACCATCATCATCACCTCTACCATCACCTGCCTCATCTGCCACAGCACTAGCCTCTTCCCTCACTCCTTCATCATCCACTAAACACTCCTTCACCATCCACCACACCATCTCCCAACCGTTGGCTCCATGGTGTTGTCTCCGTAGTACTACCACAGAACCAGTGGTGGTTTTGAGGAGACTGCTCTCTTTTTTTCAATTTGGTTTTGTGTTTTTCTTAAAGTTGCGATCTCTCATGAAGTGCTCCACCAAGCCCGACAAACGCCTTGTGGTCATCAGTAATTACTCTGTAATCTCTCTTACTCTTTGTAGTCGCTTGAAGGCACGGTTTTCAAGTGTAAAGTTTTGAGTTTTTTGGCTCTAGAGCTAACTGGATAGTTTGATTTTTAGGAAAAAAAGGAAACATAGGACAAGGATCCTTCATTTTGCTTTGTGATTTACTTGGGTGTGCGTTTTTGTTTTGTGGGGTTTTACACTGTTGTTGTGGAGGATGTAGATGTGCTTTTGTCTTTAATTATTTTCTAAATATCTTTATCAACTTGAAATTGCAATGTTAGTGCTTTTCACCTAATTCATAGCATTTGTTTTACGTATTTTCATCTACTTTACGAGTTGTTATTCATTTATAGCATCAGAAGAAATGTTCATCGGACCTATTACTACAAAGATCAGAAAATTTTGAAAGGAAATTCAAGAGCTACCAAGAAGGTTAAAACATTGGATAATGTGCTGAATGAGAAAGATCTTACACATATGATGTTGTGGAAAGAGGTTATCTTGTTCATGTGCTTCTGAAGTTTTGTTAATCAGCTGCATTTTATTCTATTATAGGCCATAAATAGGAGAAATAGATTTTTTACTTTTGTGGACTTGACTGCAGAAG
Source organism: Erythroxylum pedicellare (assembly GCA_027563575.1). Classification (NCBI taxonomy): domain Eukaryota; kingdom Viridiplantae; phylum Streptophyta; class Magnoliopsida; order Malpighiales; family Erythroxylaceae; genus Erythroxylum; species Erythroxylum pedicellare. The sequence goes on from JAOQMP010000001.1 coordinate 1,391,165, forward strand.
TTGCAGGAAGCCTTCTACCATCCAGCTGGTTAAAAGGCTTATATATACTAATTTGCTGGGTTTGGATGTTAACTTGAAAAAGGGGAGGTAGCCTTTTACCATTTCAAAGATTCTTTTTACTGCCTGTAAAAGGGTGCCATATTTATGTTCCAGCTGTGAGCTTTTTTCTATTTTTGTAATGTAAATGGCATAGAATTAGAAAAACCTGCACTTCAATTGAGTTGGTTGAGTTTGTTCTCACATTTTTAGATGAACCTTCTTGGATTCAATTGTTAGCTTTTGTTAAGATGACAACATCATCCGTGTGTCAAATCAACAAAATTGTAGTTTGAAAATAGTGGGTTCTGGCAATACATTTCGTGGATTTCACTACCGTAGTTTCTCTTGTCCATATGCCTTTACTGGTTATATATGAGAAAAATTTAATGGTTAATCCTTAATTATTGACTCATTTTCTGGCTTTATATATTTCTATATGAGACAAGGAATTGACTTCTCTCTTTGTTTTAGCTGTCAAAGGGAATTATATGGACAATTTTAACAGCTTAAATTACTTTTCAGTTACAGTAGCGATCAGTAGTCTACTAATGTATTCTATAGAAATTAGTTATGTCAAACAACTTTTATAGCTGCAAGCTTCAAATCTCTGTCTGAACAAAGTTTCATACTGAAGTATTTTCCTGATGTTAAATTAACTTATGATTTTCTCACCTGACTGTGCAGTCTGAAGCGAGGAAATCTGAATTGGGAGATGTTGCAATTCAAGGAAAAGTTTCCACGGGAGATTTTGGTCTGCAGAGTATGTTTTTTTAATTTATTTCTATATTTTGGTTGGATATTTTTCTGCATTGAATAAAAAGTAGCGATAGCTTGTATTTATTTTTGAAAACTGCCATTTGTTTTTCCTATTTTATACTTATTTATAATGTATCAATGTCCTTTGTAGACTGTATTATTGATGTTTGAGAAAGGTCCCCTCTTGTAAGAATTTGGTGTAGAGGTTTCTACTAAATAGATTGTTTGTCAAGGCCTTATTATTATGATCAAACAAAACTGATGGTTTGTGGTTTGAACTCAAAGTTTTTCCATTGATTACTTTTCTTAAGCATAATTGAAATTTTATTGAAGAAAAATTGTAAAGGGGATCCATATTCATAAATAAACAATAAAGACACAAAATCCAAATTGATTCCACATAGACCTTTCTGAAATATACCCCAGCACCAAAGAGAATTTGGTGTGATTAGCTTTTGAAATTTTTTTGTAATTAGTTGACAGTGGCTGCATGCTTGTGTACAGGTTGAGGATTTTTATGAAGCCATGGGAATTGATGCTTGTTTTCTTGCTGAATATGCTGGTTTGAATCCTTTTGGTGGGCTGCATTCAGGCAGCATACCTAGCTCTAGTTGCCCTGTTATGGTACTTGATTTCCTGTTGTCACATCTGCAAAGCTGGAGCAATTTGCTGAGACAAACTCAGAAATAGCTGTAAAGTGCCCCATACACATTTTAATTATCTAATGGTTATTTAATAAAATACAAAATTTCTGAAGTTGGCGCAGAAATTTCTGAAATTATATGATTCAATTTTCTGCTATTTCATTTCTTTCTGTTTTGCATTTTGCTTTGTAAATTTCACCTGTGTCCATTTGAGAGGTTCTTCTCCTTGAAGTAAAATTTGCAATGGTTTCTTAACCATCACATTTTTTGCATGTTTTAAAACTAGAAAGCGTGAATCACATGTATGACATACATTCTCTACATGATGACCTTGCATTGTCCAGCACTGGAATATATCAAGATAGTAACTGTTTGAATATTTATTGAATCAATATTATGGAATAATATACCTTATGGTGATTATGCATAGCAATTGTTTGATGATTGATCTCAACTGGTGAATTCGTTTGGTTTGTTCATACCAACTCGCACATCCATATTATACAAGCATCAATCTGTTTTGAATATGTTAATAAAACATGAACTGACCTCTCGTATGGAGAAACTTGTTTTAATGTTGCTTTTATAGGTTCAAACTTGGCTTCTTATTCTTTGAATTCCTTGTTTAATTTTAGGTTGATGAAGACCATAATGCTTTTAAAACTTGGTACCCACCCCTTGAGAAAACTCTATCATACCTTTCCAAGTTGTACCGATGTCTAGAACCAACTGTTTTCACAGGCTTGGCTCAGGTACTTGAATTTGAGAAGTCATTTGTTCTTGAGTTGTTGTTTTCAAAATTTAAAGAACAAAGTTTCACTCATTTGGTTTTTGTCAAACTGTTAATCTTTTGGTTTGCAATTGTGATTACTACATCAAACAGGAAGCAGTGGAGGTTTGTTCTGTCTCTATTCAAGTGAGTAACCTAAATGAAGATTTCACATATCGGGACGTAGTGACTGGAATTTATTCTCACTAGCTACTTCTTCCTATCATGTTTGTCCTACAGAAAGCAAGTAAACTGATAGCAAAGAGAGCAACAGCCATGGATGGGCAGCTCTTCCTTATCAAGCATCTTTTAATCTTAAGGGAGCAGGTTACCTTCCTTCGTTGTCTCTATTTGTTCTTTGGTTATTTTTGCCTACTAGATGACTCATCTTGAACTCATAATTTGGCCTTTCAGATCGCTCCTTATGATATAGAGTTTTCGGTCACATACAAAGAACTTGATTTCTCTCACTTACTGGTTAGTTCTTTTAAAATTAATACCCCTACTATTTTACATGCTCTATTCAGTATCTTAATATTTCATCATACACGCTTAGAATAGCCTCTAACAACATCCGTGCCTCTCGGGTTTGCTTATGGGAAAAATGTAATCGTAGCTTTACATGCTATTTGCTAGTAATTCAAACGAGTCAGTTGACTTGGATCAATTATTCAACATTGATCTATACATTCTTAATTGTGCGTTTTCTCTAATATGTAACTACAAGCATGTTAGCATAATCTAATTACTTCGATAAATATCATAGGAGCACCTGAGACGGATACTTAGAGGTCAAGCTTCACTATTTGATTGGTCAAGATCATCTTCGCTGGCAAGGACTTTATCTCCCCGAGTTCTAGAAAGCCAAGTGGATGCAAAAAAGGTTTGCCCTTCTCTGCTTTTGGACATTTAACTATTAACTTAAGAGCATCAAATGTTATAAAGAAGGCAAGTTTTTGACAGTCTTGCTAGAATTTTTCTCAAGCATAGTTTGGCATTATTCATCTTTCTACTACAAATATAAGCATGTTAGGTAACTTTGGTTAGTGGAACAATATTTACTTATCATGCCTGTGTTTTTTCTTATTCAGATATCTAATTGATTCAATATACATATTTTACCAGGTTTGGATCTATTCTATTTGTGGTTTAACAATGGGCCATTT
>JAOQMP010000001.1:1414966-1426207 GCA_027563575.1 Erythroxylum pedicellare
AGCGGGATTTGGAGATATCTGATAGTACGTAGCCTTACTCCTACATAATAAAGAGACTGTTTTCGTTAGACTCACATACCAATGAGATAATGTAAAAATGATGCAGGTTACAGAAAAAAGAAGTAAAACTATCACAGTAAATTATTAAGAAAATAAAATTACAATAAAAACATCAATAAATAGAAATAATAATAAGATAGCAAAATATATAGATATATATAAAATAATGAAACCTAATTACATTAAGTTTCATTAAATATTTGTTCATCCCATGGCATGTTAACTGAGCAATTATAGCTGCAAGAATATTGATGTGATTTTATTTATATTTTATGTAAATTTAGATTATTGATATAATAAATAACTAATAAATAATTAACATTGATTTAATTAATTATATTTTTCCAAAAATATAAATTTTTTAAAATTTTGATAAAAAAGTTATATGTATAAAAAATAAAATATGATATATTTTTATTTTAATAATTTAAAAATAAATTTAAAAATGTTGTATCAATATGGCGGTGACCATAATTATACAATTGACATCACACAAAGACTATTTTATGTGAAATGTTAAGAGATAGTTTCACTTTTTGTCTTGTATTGGCATTTGGAAATAATCTCTCTGCTGGTTAGGAATAAGACTATGTACTACTAAGCTTTTTTGAACAATGTTTTTATTAAATGTTTGCGTCATTTCATTGTATTGACCAAATTTTAAAAAAATTCATAAGAGTCACATGTGGTAATAATTGTATAACATGTAAGATTTGACAAAAAATTAATAAAATTAAGTTTGAGAATACAAATTATCTTATCACACCACATCAAAAGCATACAATGGTTATTCTCTCAATGAGTTGTGTAAGACATTTTGACCATATGATAAGAATTTGAGAATGACAAGTTTTGCCCCTATCTATTTTTGTTCGATCGGGTTTTAATCTTTAAAAAATTTGAATTTCAGATTAGACTCGAGCTTAAATTGTTCAACTTGACCTTGCTATAAACTCAAGAATTTTTAAGAAAATATTATCTTTTTAGTGAAACAGTGTCATTTTTAATTTTTAAAAATTAAACCTCGAATATAATTGAGATTTGGATCGTGGGTCTAAATACAAAATTTCAATCTCCATCTGAAACACGACTAAGCCTAATAAGGTTTCGGTTACAATAACAATAACTTAGTGAAAGTCTTGTTGATACGTAGAAGAGGTCCAATAGTACGATGTATTATTCCTAATTTTGATTAAATGCATATTATTCCTTAATGTTTTTGCTTTATGTTTGGGCCTGGCTTAACACTTCAAGTTGAACTAATACTATAAGGTCTAAGCCTAACCCAATTCACAAGCTAAGCCCAATATATCAACTTGTTGACTACCCACCAATTTCAAGATAACTTCCAAAAGGCCACTGACCCCCCAAAATTAGCCCTAATCGGTAGAACGCTTCAATTCAGTTTATCGCTTCAAAGTTCATCAATGGCGTCACAAATGACCATCCTCACGCGCACTAAAACCCTGATCAAAACCCTAAACCCGGCAAAACAAATCTCCACTTTAACCTTCTTATCGCAAGAACCCCAACTCGCATCCGACCCGGTCCACTCCGATCCCCATCCGGTCACCGGTGTCACGCCGCTGCCGCCCAACCCAGCTTCCGGAAGTCCGCTCTACAACGAGAACTGGCGACATCCAAACCCATTTCCCAACTCGCCGCTGAATCAGTCCATAATCCCATTCGGGCTCCTGCATAACACCCCTGGAGGTCGCATGCATTCATTGGCGCAAACTCTTGATCTGAACTCGATTTTGAACTTGTTCGCCGACTGGATGACGTCACAACGGTGGTCGGATATCAAGGAGTTGTTTGAGTTTTGGATACGGTCGTTGGACAAAAATGGGAAGCCGAATAAGCCGGACGTGGACTTGTATAATCATTACTTGAGGGCCAATTTGATGATCGGAGCAACTGCCGGAGATTTGCTCGACTTGGTTGCGCAAATGGAGGATTTTGCAATCTCGCCAAATACGGCCTCGTTTAATCTGGTCTTGAAAGCTATGTTTGAGGCTAAGGAGACCGAGGCTGCCGAGAAGTTGCTCCAACGGTAAGCTATTCACTCTCTTTTTGTGTAATGAGAAAATGTATGAAGATAAATTTGCATTTGAGTTTAATATTGGACCCTAAAGTCATATTCTTGTTTTGGTTTTTGATATTATTTGTCAAAGAACGGAGTTATATGTTTGAAGTTTGAGTTGGGTCCCTGGTAAAAATCGTGTGTTAAATGGTTCAGGATGGAAGAGACGGGGAAAGAATCTCAGCCTAATGATGAATCATATGAGTTGGTTACATGCTTGCTGTTCTCTACTGACAAACTTGATGCCGCTCTAAATAACATTGATAAGAATTTGAAATCTGGGAACATCTTGTCCATGAGAGTGTTTGGTGATTGTGTTAAAAGCTGTGTTAATCATGGAAGATTGGACTCATTAGTGTCAATTATCGAGAAGTGCAAGGTACTTGACTAGTTTGACTAATAATTGGGTCGCCATGGTTAATATTATAGATATTATGATGCTTATGTTTTCTTTGGCAATGTTCACATTGTTGTCAGGCTACAGACCAGAATAAGGCTTTGTTCCCAAGTTGGAACATGTGCTTGGCAATTGCAGAAACTGCAATGCAAGCAGATAACAGCAAGTTGGCATATTACGCTCTTGAATTTATGGCCAAATGGATTGCTCGAGGCGAGAATGTGAGGCCTCCTGTCCTACTATCTGTAGATGAAGGACTCGTGGTCTCGGCACTAGGAACTGCTGCCAGGACCTACAATTCTACTCTTCTGGATGCATCATGGGCCATTCTTCGACGCTCTTTACGTGGCAAGAAGGCTCCTAATCCAGAATCTTACATTGGGAAGATACATGCCTATGCATCATTGGGAAATTTACAAAAGGCTTTCAGTACCCTGCGGGAGTTTGAAACTGCTTATGGAAATTGTGACAGAGAAACAGAAGAAGAACTTTTCTCCCCGTTTACCTCTTTATATCCTTTGGTTGTTGCTTGCTCCAAGAATGGTTTTGAGACTTTGGACTCGGTATATGTTTATTTGTCACCATCCTTATACCTTGTTGCGGATATCATATATGCTCATTACATCTCAAACATTTAGATCATAACAGCTGAGTTTCTTCATTTTCTCCTATCCATTGTTTTTCAGGTATATTTTCAACTAGAAAATTTAAGCCGTGCAGAAACTCCATACAAATCTGTTGCTGCGCTTAATTGTATAATTCTTGGCTGTGCAAGTGTATGGGACCTTGACCGTGCGTACCAGACTTTTGAGGCAATCGGCTCCTCTTTTGGGTTGACCCCTGATATTCATTCCTACAATGCTTTGATGTATGCATTTGGAAGACTCAAGAAGGTCATCACTTGAGTCACACCATCTCTTCTCGCTCTTTTTTTTATTTATCAAACACATGCATGCGCACACCTATAGCTGACATACTCATGGGTTCCCTGTTTTTATGTATTGCGGACTTTGATTCACACATTTAGGAGACATGTTCATGGGTTCTATATGTTGCGGACTTTGAAGAACTACCTTGCGAAGTCATTGGAGATGCACCAAAAAAATAAATTCTGCATGCTAGTATGCATGACATAACTGTTTGGTTCTGCAGAAAGTGCTATTTGTAAATTGTTTGTTCCATGTTATAGTTCAACTCATAGTCACACGTACTAAAAGGCATGCAGTTGCATACATGCAAATGTTGCGTAGAAGGATTGTCTCATGGGTTGCTTGTTTTTTCATATCCTTTATGTCTTATTGAGAAAACTTCTTGTGATTTTATGCAGACAGATGAAACTTCAAAGGTTTTTGAGCACTTAATAAGCTTGGGGATCAAACCCAATGCAATGTCATACTCCTTGCTTGTTGATGCTCATCTCATCAATCGGGATGCAAAATCTGCTCTCTCAGTCATTAATGAGATGGTATTACTCTCCTTTTACCTCATACCTGTCTCTATTAAGTTTCTGCCTCCAGTTTTGGTGTGTAATGAGTGCTTTCACATGGGAAACTAACTGGTGTTTGATGGACCTGTTTGACAGGTATCTGCAGGATTTGTCCCCTCGAAGCTAACTCTAAAAAGTGTTAGAAGGCGTTGCATTCGAGAGATGGACTATGAAAGTAATGACCTGGTGGGTGACTTAGCTAAACAGTTTAAAATACGAATGGGAGCTGAGTCTCGCAGGGACTTGCTGTTCAATCTGGATTATGGCACTGATTATGCTTCATAGGTAGAACAACTGAACTCTTGCTTTCATCTACAATTCTTATTGCTTTATTTTGTGTACGTGCTACTGTATGTCATAATTGACTTCATCCTTGCTTTATTTTGCTCCTGAGTTTCATGAGGAAAGTAAATTTAGTTCTCATTAGACAAGTAAATGTTACTGTTAATGAATACAATATAGGCACTCTTCTCAAGATTCCTTTTATATCGGTTTCATTAGAAGTTAATCCAGTTAAGAGTCCTTGTTACCTGAATCAGTCCATATGATAGTTTTCTCATTTAAATTGTTGCAGGTTTGTTTATCACATTCCTGGAAATCCTTGCTCGGACAAAACGCAATGTTCGACAAAAGTTCGATCTTGTCCATCTGTAAATGAGTTGATTGTATTTTGGCAGGAATCATAAGGGAGCCATTTACAGGCCAGGAGGTATGTTAGGATCACAGCCATCTATATTACCATATATCTGACCTCCAAAGTCTTCGTTGATGCTCTATGATCAGTCTGTTAGTGACCCTGAAATTGGTGGTCGAAGAAAGATGGTTGCATTTAGAAGAATAAATTGTTGAACAGCTTATAAGCATGTATTTAAGCAGGAAATGCTCTGCTTCAGGCTTTCTTGTGATCATTTTTCTATGGCCACCATTTGCAACCTTTAACTTAGGATGTCTGCTTTTGATCCAATATTCTATTGCCCAGAACAGAAGGATTCTTTCATCTGTTTTGAAACATATGAACATATCTTTTGTCATCAAATCTATATTTGGATTGACACATAGGCTACTATGGTCTGAATGATAAAACCAGACCTAGCAAGTTGGATTGAGTGTTGGAAGCTAGCCTTGATAGGCAAAGAGAACTCTCTGTAATTATTAAAATAATTAAGAAAAACATTTATGTACTCTATTTGACAACATTAACAGATACACAAACAACAACAAATATATGGAGTTTGGACAGCCGTCTCTTAGACCAAATTTTATTCTCCATTATTTGTCAAGTCTTCAAATCAACCATCCAAAAACTTCTCGCCAATAAAGAGTGGAGCATCAGTTATTTCAACAGTTTGTTTCCTACGATCCTGGATTTACAGCAGCTTTCTGCAGTGTATGTACGTTAGAGTTCATCAGTATATTGCAAAAACTTGATTCCGCTGAAAAAAAAACCAACTTGTTCAAGAGAAACTCACCCGTTTTGCCTCTTCCATGTTTGCTTTGATTAAGGAATAGATGGCAACACCTGCAATGGCTATGACAGTACCAATACCAGTCTGTGTAGAGATTTTATTGCCTGCAGAGTTTGCAACCATTGAAAAGGGATGTGAGAGCATAATAAAACTAGCATCATCAACCAATGTGTTTAATATGGATGGCATCTGATTAGCAACACATGCTACTACAGAAACCTTTAACATTCAAGCAACTCTAATTCCAAATCATAGCATGAATACTCAGGGAATTTTCAAAATTCAATCAAAAAATATACAAGCCAAGTTCAATGACAACATTAAAATCCTTGTTGACGTTAGGAAAATTTCAAGATATCATGCAGGGATACAGAGAGATTACCGAACACAACAATAGAGAAGCCAATGACGAAGACTCTCTTCAGCACATTTCCAACTGCATGTGTAAGTGGAGCAACCCGTTCCAAAGTGTTGGTGGCAATCTGCAATTTAGACATAGAGACCAAAAGTAACACAACATTGTTCTAAAAACATGATTCGAAGTCAATGTTAAGCTTGTCAGAAAATTTCTATATGGTTAAATTTAGCATTTACCTGGTTGTAGAGATGGTAGAACATCCCCACCCAAAACAGGTCAGACACGAATTTCACAAGTCCAACTTTGGCTATTGCATCACTGAAACCAGTTTGAATCAACTTAGGACCCTCAAGCTGTAAACGCAGGAACACAGGCAATGATTGACCGTTATGCAAGAGAAAGCAATCAAGATTTAAAGATTTCAGTTTGAAGTTTTTGTTCCGAGTATACTTACGACTATTGCTGGTGGAATGCAAACCAAAAGGGCAATGATTGAGATGTAAGCATACACATTGGTACTGTCCATGCCAGTCTGTTAAAGTAAGGAGGATTGTTAGAAACTTGGCGAACAATTTTGTAAAGCAAAGAATTAAAGAAGCACTGCTTCAGGGCCTATACAACATGTAAAGGAAAGCGAGAAACTCCCCTGAATAAGCTTACCATTGCTTTCTTTGAATAGATACTTCTGTAAGTAAATGCAATGTTTGAAACCATTGCACTAATGAACCCAGTCCAGTTGAAGGAAAGTTCAGTCAGGGATGCCATTGACACACCTATAAACCTCAGTGTAAAAAGTTGAGAAATTCATACTCATTCTACAAAATGATTCGTTCAGGTCAATATTCTGTTCACTTGTGGTTGGATGAGACCAAAAACATAAAAAGGGCTAGCAGAACTATGCATACCAATAACAACAGGGGCCAATGATAGCCAGAGTGACAAAGGGATTTGTTGGCCTAGCACAAACTGAGAAGCAGCAGCATTGAAAAATGGCTCAAGGGCTGCAGAAAAGTAATAAACCATCAAGATCATAAAACTGATGCAAATGATTAGTAGTTATAACTACCGATCGATACGATACCCTGTGGAATCGAAGATCACAGTTGAAGAGTTTTATTTTCACAACCCATCACACTTAAAGATCACATTACCTTTGACGGTGTGAGTAAAAGACACAGCAACAGCTGCAAATGAAACATTGGACATGACATGTCCAAGGGCATGACAGAATGCAACTGGTGTTAATAGTATCAGAAGCTCCTTATCAATTGGCTGTTCCACAAACAAATTGAAGCAATTAAGCAATCTTTCATTGACCTCATCATTAAAAAGAACAAGCAAACACTCAAACTAGTCACTCACTGCACGTTTTGGCAAACCAACAGCCCAACTAACGAGACAATAAACCACTCCAACTAGCAGATGTATGACAGAAACGAAACTGCAAAACCAAAAATTCCAAAATAAAAAACGAGGATGTCTTCAAAACAAGGAAAGAATACATTAAAAAACAGGACAGAACTACTTACTATGGATATGGAAAGTAATTATAAACCTTCTTGTTGAGTATGTTGAAGATCACATTCAAGAAGTACCTGAGTACATGATATGACATGCACATAATCAATCACTTGATCATCTAACCAGTTACACACGAATCATTGTAATTTTGACCCTCACCAAGCGAAGAAGAAGAAACCGGTGACCAGAACCGGAAATTTCTCTCCAAAGCTCTTCGCAGGCTGTACCTGCCTACACTCACAAATCAGTCAAAACTCAAGCTTTTTCACCAACCAAGCCAAGCAAAGAAAAAAAGTCAATAAACGGAAAACTCAAACCCTTCGGCATCAGAAGCAGCGGCTTTAACGACGGGAACTCGTCGGCGAATGTGTTGAGTCCAAGAGGAGAAGGAGTTTTCCGGCAATGGGGAGACCGCCAGGCACGGGAGTTTCCCAGCCGGAGTCTTGAGATGAACATTGGCTCTAGAAATCCGGTTCGTTGGAGACAGCAAGTAGAGTGACCGCAGACGACCGGTGTGGACAGGATACTGAAGTGAGCTTGTGATTGACGCCATAGTTTAAAAAAACAAACAGAAAAAACAGAAAACAGAAAACAGAAAACAGAAAATGAAGCTCAGCTCCTCGATTACTGGAATAAGAGAATTGAATTTTGTGAAAATAAGATAAAGATAAATTTAAAAAAAAAAGAAGGAAAATGAGGAAATTCAAAGCTTGAAAATGAAGAGAACCACACACAGGCAGAGTCTGAGAGACGAAGAGCTTATAAGATACTACAGGCTAATGTATGGTCCATAACGCACGTGAAGTCTGGAGTTTGTGGATAAAACTATATCTATCATGAATTAAAAAATAAAAAAAAACCATATTTCTTGTTTTTATATTGAAATTAAAAATAAAGAATTTATATTAAATCAGATTATTTAATTGTGATATCATGTAAATTAAATTGAAGGTATATTTATTAGAAACTCACAATAATTTTATTAAAATTTAATGATGAAAATTTAAATTTAAAAAAAATATTAAGGTAAGTAATGATTTAATTCTCACATTTTTATTAAAATATAAATTTAACTATAACATTTTGAATTATTTAAAGTAAAATCATTTAATTTAAACTTTATCTAATAAAATTGTCTTTTTTGATTAAATTAATATTATTAAAAATAATTAAGAATAAGTTAAATTAATTTATAATTTAATTTAAATAAATAAATTCCAATTGAGACCCATATAATTAATAAAAATATAAAACATAAATTCATCTAAATTTCCTAGCAATTAAAATTCAAATTGAGATATTTATAAACATTAAAAGTTTATTTTTAATGCTTTAGTATGAATTTAAAATTTTTATTCAATTTTTATATTTTCAATTTAATTTATTTTAATAACTCTTGTTGTCAAAAATCGATTAATTAATTGATCAAATAGTCAATTTTTGTAAATTAATAAATTTTTTATAAAATAAAATATATTAATTAATTTTTACTTAACAATCTCTTATTTAATTAAACTTCTAAAAATTGAAATATTAAGAATCATCATATATTCCCTAAAAAGGGTTTGTTCTATTTACCCAACAAGACGTACCATGTGCAAGTGAGAAACAGCAAGAGTGTCTTCATTTCCACCATATCAACATTAATGTCTCTTCCCCACTGAGTTGGATGACTAAAAAAGCAGAACAAATCTGTACAAAACCATACTCTGCATACCTACTTGAATTATATTTACTAACATATAAAGTGAAGATAAAACGAGAATACAATTCTCTCTCTATCCCAAGTAGCTTCAGTAGTTTTGGTAACAGGATCATAAGTCTTTTACAGTATGATGACTGTTGTGTATGAATGATTAGAACTGAATTTGTCAGTAGTCACTCTTCCTTCACAAAATAACTCTGTGGCAAGCTAAAATCTTCCTCGTGACTCAGAATTTCTGCTTCTTCATCATCCGGTTTCTGAAATTCATGGAAAACAGAGCCAAGTCACTCAAGAACTATCCTGAATATAATGGAAGAAATGAACATGCACATGCTTTTGTTTATCAAAACGTTTGGTAATTTCTATCCCTAGCTTTCTCATAATTCTTAGTTGCTTGGTCTTCCAGACTTATCTATACGATCTTTTCAGCACTGTAACTTTTGTATCAAAATAAGGTGTATAGTTCACGGTCAAATTCTGGGAAGTAGCTAAGATTTATCTCTTCCATATCAACTCCAAGTGTTGAGTATTTCGGTCTCTTCATGAATCAATTGGAAGTATGAAGAGCAATAAATGAGGTTGATGAAGTATTTATTGGGTTTTTTCTACCAATGTTCATAGATAATGGGAATTATCAGAATGTAACAAGTACCAGCATTTCTATGTTGTAGAATCGATCCAGCAACTGTAGAACTTCATCAGGGGAGAAGTGTCGATCAAAACTGCAATACAGTCATCAACACATTAGCATATGCAATAGAAAATCTGGTTAAAGAAAAAAGAACCTAAGATTGATAGTAGACTTCTTAATTAAGTACCTTTTCCTCAGATATTCCATCATACCATAAAGGACAAAGTGGCGATGCATGCCTGCATGAATACAATATAATAGTTGGTTATATATTAGGGAAAAATTCCTGGTCACAAAAGGGGATTTATGTCACAAGATATAAAGTTAATCAAGTAAAAAGGATATTCTTGTACTTAAATTACAGCCAAGAAATTTTCCATCTTGTCAACATGAGATCCCTGCGTAGCCTGTGTTTATGCGATAAATGGCAACACATTTTTCGTTCTATAAATTTAGACATTTATGGCTGAAAATAATAGAAAGTGTAGGGCCTTGTTGTAATGCATTTCAAATTTCATACTAATGAGGAAGAGGAATTATGATTTAGAACAACTGGACAGGAAAAAGAATAAATTAATCCTAATCAGCTACATACAACGAATGATAAAACTCACTGGTAGCCATACTTTTGCCCACTCAAAATATTTAATAACAAAAAGGATGCTCCAAAATCCCACAGTTGATAAGGATACACCTGAGTAGGTTCAAAGTTCTTTTAAAGTTTCTTTTTCCTCATGTCACAGCTAATTCCTTTGCTTCAATACTAATGTAATTATACAGAATCAAACACTTCCAACAATATTATACTTGCCAGAAAAGATTTCAGAAACCACAAGGCTTTACGTGTATTAGCAACAGGACGGCAAATTAGCACTTCAAGAAAACCTTCTCTAATTTCTCTCTTTTTTCTTCAATAAAAGCTTTTCTTTTTAATTCAAACCCTAAGTACGAAATCAAGCTATCTAAGATACAGGAAATGCATAACCGGAGATCGATAAAGAACGAAATTGAAAATAAAATCAAAGAACCTAACCTCTCAGTTTAACCGGGGGGTAAATCTCAAGAGCCTCCAAGAGCCGAAGCTCCAATTCAACCTGCAATTGCTCCTAAAAAAAAAAAAACAGAATACAGAAACAGTCAACATCGACTAAAGAGAACGTTCAACGTGGAAAACAACGAGCGATAGACAGTTGAGAAGACCTTGGAAGGAGAAGAAGCAGAGGAAAGCGGAGCTTTACATGCAGAGTGCACGGACATTCCATCCTGTTCCTCTTCCCTCTCCTTGCCACTTCCACCGCCGCCTCCGCCTCCGGTACCGGCACCACCGTCCATTTTACGGGCTTGAAACTGTGAGTCTTAGGCTCTGTTCAGAAATCGCTTTCACTTGATAAAAAGAAATATGGATTCTTCTGGAGCATGAAACCGTTTCCGAGTTAGGTTTTACAGTTTTATTTCAGTGGGCTCAAGCCCATTAGTGTGACTTGGACTTTTATTTTTTTATAATTAATAATTAAAACTATTTAATATTCTTTAT
>JAOQMP010000001.1:1458288-1470498 GCA_027563575.1 Erythroxylum pedicellare
AATACTTTATATATATATATATATATATTAATTTGAAAGCAATACAATTAAGATATTTTAAACTTAAGGTATATTTATTAAAATTAAAAATTTTAATTTTAAAAATAAAATTTAAAGCAATTATAAAAATTAAAATATAGTTGTATTATATTATATTAATCATAACTCTTATTATTAATTAATGTTAGATAATTAGATAAAAGTAGAAAACAAAATTTAATTTTATAAGTTTTAAAAAATAGAAAAAAACACAATGAAAAGACAAAAACTAGAAAATCAAACAAACATATTTTTTTACTTAAACATATTATAATACCTTAACAATAAGGTATCATAAGACAAAATTGAATTAGTTGAGAATTTCAACCTTCTTAATGTACTTGATTTTCTTAATATAAGTTATGACTTTTGTTTAAAAAATAAAAAAGAATGTCACGTCAATATTGACATAATATTTAATTAATAAGAAATTAATCCCGTTAAATTTTTTAATCCACTTAGGTCTGTTTTGAATGTTTTTAGAATGTAGGGGTTTCAATTTGAAAGCTTAAAATATTAAGGTCTGTTTTGTATTTTGTTATAAATATTGAGGTTCAAAATAACAATAAGGTATTATAAGACAAAATGAGTTGAGAATTTCAATATTATTAGTTTTGTTAATAGAAGTTGTTTAACTAAAAAAGTAAGGTTAAGTTGATGTATAGTATGATAGTTTGATCTTTCATAGTTTATACACTCTCTTGGTTACTTCTAAGATTTGTATAATTTGTTGCCTTCTATTTATTATGATACATTAAACTAGAAAAATAGAGTTGTGCTTTAAGAATAAGCCTATAAATTGATTTTTCTGTTATTTCTAAAAAATTTAGGGGTCAAGTTTGGATTATCTTAAAACTTTGATATAAAAAGGAGTTTTAGTACATGTATGAAAAACACACAAACACAAGTTTATCCCATTGTACAATGCTTCTACGCTTTGCCAAGGTGTGTCGGGACATCAATATACGCAACATTTTCTTTGCATCTTTTTTGTGAAGAGGTTGTTTTCATAAAATAAATTTTCGACCTTTTGATCACAAAAGAGCAACCTTTACTAGTTACTATAAGATTCGCCCTCATCTTGATGTATGAAACTTGAATTTAATTTAATTAAAAATATAGTAGTTCAATTTATAATCCAATCAAATTATTTTACTATTTTTGAGAATTAAATTAATTGATTTCACATAAGAAATTCTAATATTTTTCAAAAAATATAATTTATATAAAATAGTGATTTTTCTAATAATGAAAATTAAAAAATGATGGTTATATTGAAATAATTGATATTCATAAAAAATTTATTAACTAGGTTAATTACTAAAAACAGTCAAATTTTCAATTATATTTGGAATTTTAAAAAGTAGCAATAAAATGCTCAAACTTTTAAGTTTTTCAATTCTAACCCAACGTTAGTCCATCGTTATCTGTGGTAATGTGACACAATCACGTGTCAATGCCCCTCACTAATCGGACACCTCACTACTTTAGGAGAAGATTATCTTATTAGTGTTTTGATATTAAAACGATGTCGTTTTAACTAAAATCAGATGTCCCTCCCTTCTTCCTCCCTTCTTCGTCTCTTCTCTATCAATCAACGCTTAAAACTCTTACTCTGGAATCCTTAATCTGTAACCTAAAATCCCCTAATGTTCATAAGAGAGTGAATTCGTGTGTTGGTGCTTCTTTTATTGCAAAGTTATTTGCTCCATCAGACCAACAAGTGTTCTTTGTGATTTTGTACGTGGGTGCTTCATAAGAGAGTGACTTCGTCGTCAGGTAAAAGCTGAAGATTTCGTCGCCAAACTTCTTATGGTGCCGACTAGGATACGATTGATCCTCTCTCTCTATTGTTCTTTCCACTCTGATTCGGTTTTTGTATGAAATGATGTGTTGATGTACTAAGGTTTCAACTCTGACTAGGGCATGAAATGGTGTGTTGTTGTACTAGGATTTCAAATTAGATTGTGTTAGAGTTTCGAAAGCACAAATCCAATTTGTTATACTAGGGTTTCAAATTAGATTTATGCTTCCACAAAATTGACTTGTATTGTGCTAAGGTATTAGGGTTTTAAATTAGATTTGTGCTTCCAAAAAATTGACTTGTATTATACTAGGATATGATTTGTTTGTTATTGAAAACGAGGATTAACTTGTATGTGTACATAGCAAATTGAACAGTGAAAACGTTGAATACTCCAACACTTGATTTTCAGTATGAAATGTAAGTCGAATAAAAAAAATCAGAGTAACTGAATACATGATGGTCTATTCATACTTTGTTTTGTGTTGTATGCAAAATATATACATGTTGGTAATTATTGAAAAATATGATTTTTATTTGGCTTGTTCTATGCTTTAATATTTAATATTTGGTTCAACTTACACTCCATTTGGTAATTACTGGATGCATTTCATTTGGTAATTAATGAAAAATATGATTTCTATTTGGTAATTACTGAATGCATTATATTTTGTTTGTCTCAAATTTTTTAGTGTAGTTTCTTATTTGTATGTTGTGGATATATTCTTTTTTAAATGGTACATCCTCAAAATGACTTACTTATGATCGTTTCAGTAGGTGAGGCTGCTAAGTTGTAAAGTATTGTGAAAAAATTCAGGAAATTTGTAAAGGTATGTTTCTTGTGCCTTTCTAACATTTCAGTTTGTATTATTCTGATGTAGTATTAGCCTTTTATAAAGCTCCTTACATCTAAAAATTGAGTGTATTATTCTAATGCAATCATACTAACCTATTTTTGTGCACTAATAGTTAATGGGATAGAAGTGAATCATCTTAATTGTTGCTTTTTTTTTCTTCTTAGTTATTGCTCATCTTAGTTGTTGTTTCTTTTTTTTCCTTCTTGTAATATTTATCATTTTGTATTTAGTCACAATTTGCCTTTGCAAATGTTGGTCAAATTTGAATTTCATTATGGTGGAGTGTTGGAAAGGCAGGAAATTAAATATATTGGGGGTAAGATTAAAAGAAAAAAGAATATGGGTATTGATGAACTAAGCATGCTAGTTCTAAAAGGGATTTTCTAAGATAAAGGACATAGAATAATCTTTATGTTTTACAAATTTCCACATGAGTCCATTAGAAGCTTGATAGAGTTAGGCTTAAAGCATGACAGAATGTACTATGATCTTGGTTATAAGAATCCTGCGACAGACAGTGAGGAGTCAAATTCTGATAATGAATTGGAGCAAGATAAGGGGTTGTTCTAAGTTAAAATGGAGCAAGATGAGGACTTCATTGTTATGCAGGATAATGATTTTGGTGATGATTTAGTTGATGAGGAGTTATTTGGAATTGATGATGAAGAATATGTAAATGCTAAAACAAATGAGAGGAGGAGTGAGAAGACTTTGCAAAGTGGGTTTGAATTCGACATTATTGTTGATGGTGTCGGTGGAAGTGAAAACAATTTTAATGAAATTGGTGATCATTCAAATAATACTAGAAGAGCAAAAGGAAGTTCGCATTGTGCAAATAATGATTATGGTGACAATGATGATGAAATTTAGTCATCAATTCCTAGTGATGATGAAGCATCGATACCAATGAAGAAATACGTTAGTTTTAATTTAAAAGTTGAAAAGTTTAAAATTGGAATGAAGTTCAGGGATTAGAAGCAATTGACGGAAGCTATAAGGAAATATGCAATTACAAATGGGTATAATGTTTCAATAGTGAGATCTGGCGAACGAATGGAACCAGTTTGTGATGCACATTGTCCTTTTCGGGTGTATGCTAGCTGGGTTGGAAATGAGAAAATATTTATTGTGTAGAGAGTCGAAAACACTCATACCTAGAGTAAAGTGCAAAGGATTAAGCAAGCTAGCCAGAAATAGACTGCGAATGAATTCATACATAAGTTCAGGAGGAACACCAATTGACCTATTAATGGAATGATAGATGATCTTTAATCAAAATATGCATTAAAGGTCACTAAAATTCAATGTTATAAGGCTAAGTAGGAAGCAATTACTATGCTTCAGGGATCAATGGAAGGTCATTATACAAAGTTATGGTTTTATGGACATGAGTTAATACAAGCTGACAAAGATGGAAAGTTTATTATTGAATGTAATTTTGATGAACAAATCGGGAGACCAATATCTAAAAGACTTTATGTGGGTTTTAGTGCTTTGAAGTATGGTTTTCTTGGTGGATACAGAAAGATTATTGGGTTAGATGGATGTTTTTTGAAGACTTACCTTAGTAGTGCATTATTATCTGTTGTTGGTCGTGACGGAAACAATTAGTCGTTTCTTAGATGTTGGGCTGTAGTTGAGGGAGGAAAGTACCAATCATGGAATTAGTTTTTGGGCATTCTTGCTGAAGATCTCCACATAAATGGAAATTCATGGACTTTCGTAAACGATTAGCAAAAGGTAAACTTCAAATATCCATATATGTTATGTTCATTTATTTATGGGATCAACACTTAATTAATTTATGCAACTATTTGTTTTCTAAGGTTTAGTTGAAGCATTAAAGAACTTGTTTCCAGAAGCTGAACATAGAAAATGTACCTGTCATATGTATGCAAAATGGTCTAGTATTCATAAAGGGCACACGTATTAGACTCTATTTGGAAAGCGGTGAATTGCACAACGCAAGTTGATTTCGATGAGGTAATAAAGGGGTCAAAGAGTTTGTCAATGAAGGCTTATAAGGATTTTAAAAGTGGGAATCCAGACACATTTGTAAAGCCCTTTGTGAGCATAAGACTGAAGTGTAAAATAGTATATAACAATATTTCAGAGACATTTAATGGATTCATTTGTGAAGCTTGTACCAAAAGCTTAATGAGTATGTTAGAAGAAATTTTAGTTTCTTTAATGTCACAAATACATGAAAAAAAGGATATGATGATGAAGTGCACAAATGAGATTTGTCCTAGAGCGAGGAAGAAAATAGAGGTAGCACAATAGGATGCAAGATAATGTATGCTCAGGATAAATGGGAATTTGAAATTTGAAGTTAGTATCTTTGCGGACAAGTACATCATTGACTTGTAAGCACTAACTTATCAATGTAGACTATGGGATTTAAATGGGATTTCATGTGAACATGCTGTGACTTGTATATTTTATCAGAGGGAGGATATCGATGCTTATGTGAATCAATATTATAAGCGTGATTCTTATTTGAAGACTTACCATTTTGCTATGGAACTCATTAGTAGTCCTTTTGTCCAAAGATTGAAAATCTTCAACCAATATTACCTTCACTGATTAAGAAGATGCCTCGAAAATCAACAAAGGCAAGAAAAGGGATCACATTAAAGAACCACGCAATCCCAATAAATTGACCAAAGTTGGAGTAGTTATGAGATGCCATCATTGCCAAGAAATTGGCCACAATAGAAGAGAATGAAAAAAATAAGAATCAACTTCCAAGCCAATATGAAATTGTTAAGGTAGAGGCTTTAGTTGTATAACAAATGTGTTGTTATTCATCAAGTATTATTAACTTTATGTTTATCTTTACTGTGTATAATGCGGTGAAAAAGAAGAAGACCACCAAACTCAGTATCTACTGAACCCCCTTCATCTAGTATTCGTAGTGGTCAAGTAGGTAGACCATCACAATTAGTATCTAAAAGATCAAATATTGCATCTTCAATATTACTAAGAGAGACGAGAATGGTTAATTAACTTTAAGTATAAAATTTAAGTTTTTTCCTACTTATATAACATTATAATTCTTTTTATTTTTATAGGCATGTAGAGGATACGAAGTAACATTTGGGGAAGTTTTTAGGAATACCTAATTTATAGTAAGTCATTTAAACTCATGTTTATACTATTATATGTAATTATAAGAAAGATGATAATATTTACATAATTGGTTGTTTATACTTCATAGATGAGTGAGGGTTAATAATAAGTGTTACAACCTCCCCATACAAACGCAATAACAACACAAGCATCCCAAAGCACACTTGCTAATACAAATCAACCTAGGAGAAGGATCAAACTAATGACTAAAAGATCTGCTAATAGGAAATCTTCATAGTTGGTGAGTATTGCTTCATTACCTAATTCAATGTTAGCTCTTTTACTCCCTATGTTTTTGTTTTTTAAGTATATAGCTATTTTGCTTTCAAACTTTTACATTAAAAGGCTCTAAAAAGAACTAATTAGCATTAGAAATGAAAGAGAAATGATCTAACTCTTTCCAATCTCGACTTAAAGTTGGATCAAGTTGAATGTCAACTACACCTTAAAGACTTTCACTGCCAATTTTGGTGTGAGAAATTTAAAAATGTGTAACAATTATAAAGAGCAGAAGGAAGATTGCCTGCTAAACATACGTACTGATCCTGAATCATTAGAAAAATGGCATAATCAAAACAAGGTTGGATGACTTCTGTGATAGATCCAAACTATGTATATATAATGCAGGAAGATTTAATTATTCATTGTTTTTGTTATTGATGATGCATTGCTCTTGACTTCTCATATAGTTTTGCTTCAGTGATGGTTGGATTTATGTATTTACTGGGTTTTTTTGGCCCTTAGTGGCTATTGAAGTAAGTTGTTGAATGATTATGATCTAGTTTTTGTATGACATTTGGATGAAAAGTTTTTCTTACTCTTTTCATTTGTATGCTTTTGCTGAAACAAGTGATAGTTCCTTTGTGTTTGTGGGTGTGTGATCTTGATGACATCTCTTTTAAACTGAATCATACTTCTAAATTTCTGTTAGTTAATGTTTATGTAAGGATGGTGTGAGTGATCAAGCACTGCAGAAGTCCCTAGATTAAGCCTTTGGAGCTAGAGCTGAATGTACACCAATCTATTTGAGAAGGTTGGAAGACAGAGGCATGGTTTTGAATATAGAGCTTTAGAAGTTAGAACCATTTAGAGAAACCAATATTTTTGGATATTGTTTCAGTTTTACGAATAATGTGAGTGTTTGTAACCTATTTATTTGATTGTTGGATCTTACTCTGTAGTTTACTCTTCAAAAGTGATATTGACTTTATTGTTCTTGTACATGATTGTTGTCTTTTTCCGGTTAGTTACTCTTCAACATTGTTGTCCTTGCCAACTACGTTTTTTCACTTTTCTTTTTCCTTTGAACGCTAATCATATCATGTTTATAAGAGCATATATTAGAGTTTATAATTTCCATTTAGATATATTTTTATATATAGAATTCAATACATTTCTCTTTTTGAAAATATATTTCATATTCAAGAATGTTAGATCTTTCGGTCTCCTATTTTTCATTCTTAATGTAATGTATGCATATTCTAAAAAGTACAAATGGTCAATTGACAAAGATAGAACATAACGCTTCATTGTAACTACTAGAGGATAAATAATTATGAATGATACAATGTTATTATAATTAATAGATGGAATTTTGTAAAAATTGCAGTTACTTCTACAATGTAAAACCTCGTAACAATTGCGTTTTCCTTAATAACTTGAAAAGCTTACAACTGAAAATTAAAGTGGTAGGTGATTGAATAAATGATAAAAAGAGTCTTAATAAACATAATAGTTACATTTGCTCTTCTAATTATTCAATGTCTCCATTTTTTTACTTATATCCAACGACCAAGCTATGAAATCGCAAGGGACCTACAAAATAAAGATACAAACACAAATATTAGGACTTATGACAAATTTGCATTATGCACATAAATTTGTACACATACTTACTTCTTGCGAACAACAATATATCTTCCAATAAGACTCTTACCCCAACACACAGAATTTGTTTAACATATTTTACGACAAAAACAAACTTTCGTCTCTTTCACAAATACCAAGTACCTACAAAAGACCTTCAATTTGAATATTGATTAACATTAATTTATACAATTGACATTGCTACAAACAATAATTGAATTACTTATTTTTGTATTAACGCATTTATAAAAATGTTGACCAATGTTAGGCTTAGCATTTGAAATCTGTAACCTCATCAAGGCATTACAATTGGGGCAATTAATATTTAACATATGTATTATCTATAGAAATATCAATATTAATTATATTGGAATCCAATTAAATTATCACATATAACAAATAATATATATTATAGTTATTTTACCGCTGAACATAATGCTTTCTCTTCACAAAATTGAGAATATATCCTTCTAACTTTTGCTACACTATCAAAAGAACAATAAATAGTACTTTTGAATCTCTTAACAACACCTGACACTCTTCCTATGTAAATTATATACTAGGTGCATACCAACGAAAAGTATCCCCAACATTAAGATTTTAGCTAAATTACCATTACATTTACAAAATGAAGGAGAGGAAGCTTCTTCCTAGCAAATTAGGATGAAGTATCACATAATTGAATATTTAGGCTATGGACTATGTAAGGTCATATTTTTCAGTAATTACCAAGATGTATATATTCTACATACAACACAAAACAAAGTATGAATCGACCATCATGCATTTAGTTACTCTGATTTTTTTATTCGACTTGTATTTCATATTGAAAACCAAATGTAGGAGTATTCAAGGTTTTTACTGTTCAATTTGCTATGTACACATACAAGTCAATCATCCTTTTCAATAATAAATAAATCGCACCCTAACACGATCCAATTTGAAACCTTAGTATCCTAGCACAATACAAGTCAATTTTTCGGAAGCACAAATCCAATTTGAAGCCCTATTATAACAAATTGGATTTGTGATTTTGGAATCCTAGCACAATATGAGGTAATTTTCTGGAAGCACAAATCTAATTTGAGACCCTAGTACAACAAATTGGATTTGTGCTTTCAGAAACCTAACACAATGCAATTTGAACCCTAGCACAACAACATATCATTTCATACCCTAGTCGGAGTTGAAACCTTAGTACAACACATCATTTCATATAACAATTGAATCGGAGTGGAAAGAACAGTGGAGCGAGATAGGATCAATTGTACCCCATTCGGCGTCATAAGAAGTCCAACGATGAAATCTTCAATTTTCACCTGACGACGAAATCACTCTCATATGAAGCACCCACACACGAAATCACAGAGAACGCTTGTTGGTCTGATGGAGAAAATAACTTTGTGATAGAAGAAACACCCATGCGTGAATTCACTCTCTTATGAATGTTGGGCGATTTGGGGGATTTTTGGTTACAGATTCGGGATTTTAGAGTAAGAGTTTTAAGTGTTTATCGACAAAGAAGAGACGGATAAGAGGGGGAGAAAGGAGGGACATCTAATTTTAATTAAAATAACATCATTTTACTATCAAAGCGAAACGACGAGGGAGAAAGGAGGGACATCTAATTTTAATTAAAATAACATCATTTTACTTTCAAAGCGAAACGACGTCGTTTCGCTAATCAAACAATCTTCTCTTAAACCAGTTGAGGTGTTTGATTAGTGAGGGGCGTCGACAAGCGGTTGTGTCACATCTATACAGATAACGGTGAGACTAACACCGGATTAGAATTGAAAAAAATTAAAAGTTTGAGCATTTTATTACTATTTTTTAAAGCTTAAGCTATAATTGAAAAATCAAAGAAAGTTTGAATTTTTTTTAGTAATTAACCCTTATTAATTAGCTCTTATTAAATTAATGAAATGATATAATTATTTATTTGTATTCTTATGAATTTTTATTATTATTTTGCATAAAATTTTAAAAGTTTTATATTTAATTTAAAATTTATGAATATTATTTTATTCAATAAATAATTAAATACTTATATATATTTTATTAATGAATAGAAAAACTTTAAAAGATATAAATATGTATATCGAAACTTCAAGTTTTTGTAATAGATTCTCTCAGAATTTAAAATTACTTACAATTTAACTAAACTATGAAGAGATACAGAACGTGTTTCATCCAATCAGAAGCTGACAATTGTCGAGAGCCCTTTTAGACCTTTCTCTGCATGTCTTCAAGGAGTCTCAAACCCGACTTCAAGTCCCAAACTCGACAGCACAAACAAACCCCCTTCTCTCCTACAAGACATAACCGATAAACTGAGCAAACTCACTAAAACCGCCATGATTGCAACTAGAATAAGGTTGTTCTTGCTTGTAATCACAACGGCCTTGTGGGTTTTATCGACTGTGTCGGATTCTTTACGCTTCGACATAGAATCTGGACACGCCAAGTGCATATCTGAAGAAATCAAAAGCAATTCTTTGACTGTTGGAAAGTACTCCGTCGTCAATCCCAACGGAGACCAGCCTTTGCCGGAGTCCCACAAAGTCACTGTCAAGGTAACTAACTCTACACATCGGTTGCACGGTAGATGTATCAAAGATCCAAACTTTATCTTGATCTGACGTTATTGTTGGGTTCTGCTCATTAGGTGACTTCGAGTTATGGGAGTAGTTACCACGAGGCCACGAAAGTTGGCTCTGGGGAGTTTGCTTTCACGACGGCGGAAGCTGGGGATTATGCGGCTTGTTTCTTTGCGGAGGATCATACACCGGCAACGGCGATGACGGTGGAGTTTGATTGGAGGTCCGGTGTTGCTGCTAAAGACTGGACTAGTGTTGCTAAGAAAGGGTCCGTTGAAGTAAGTTGATTATGCTCTGGTGTTGTTTCTTGCTTAGATTAAGTTTCATACTTCGAGGTTGTTTTGACTTTGGATTTGTCGTCTAGATCGAGTTTGATTTGAGGGTGATAATCTGATTAGTTAGAACTTACGGTTCAGATTATACTGAAATGGCTTAAACATTTGACGAAGCTTTGGTTTCCTGTGCTTGGAAGTGAAGATGATGGGTTAGTGTTAATGCATCAAATTGGAAATCTACGATTTCAATGTGAATATGATGCAGTCGGTTGTTCAAAGTTTGATGTTTTAGGATCTGCTGAATGAATTGGGTAGTGTACTGTACATAGAGCTGCTTTGTGTTAGTTTAGCAACTTAGGATTTTGGAATGTCATGCATCTCAATACTTTTCTTTGAAGAAGTGAAGTTAAATGGTGTTTTAATTTTGTGATCAAAACATAACCAAGAAGAATTTGTTTGATGAGCACGATACACTTGAAGTCAGAATTAAGTTGTTTAGATTACGGGAACCTGAACAAGTAGTTGAGAAGCATTTTCGGGTGATCGGAATGTTAATCAGAAAGACATCCTAGATTGGTGCTGCAGTTCTTCAGTTTGCCTTAGGAATTTTAGTTATGAATCTGTGAATGGATTTGGTGTGATATTTTTCACATAGAACACAAAGTATTTGTGGAGGATGATTTGAACCAAAAAGTAAGGAAACCAGATCATACGGTTGAAGAAGCAATCTCCTAGGAATTGCTAGGAAAAGGTGCAAAATTTTTATCCATTCTCGTTCTTTGATTATCTCTAAGCAGGTTTTACGACAATCTTCGATTCTTTCATACGAGTTAACATTGTATTTGAATATGTAATCAGTAATGATGCACTGTCTTATTACTTCATCTGAAATTTCTGACTTGTCTTGAATATCAGGCAATGGAGCTAGAGTTGAAGAAGTTGTATGATAGTGTAATAGAAATTCAGGATGAGATGTATTATCTTCGGGAAAGGTGAAAGATGAATTCCATTACACAATTCTAATAGCTTCTTTGTTTTTTTTCATATTAGTTCTCTAACTCATGCTTGATGCATGTTTCAGGGAAGAAGAAATGCAAGAGTTGAATCGAGCAACGAACTCGAGAATGGGCTGGTTAAGTTTTCTTTCACTTGTTATTTGTTTATCAGTTGCAGGCATGCAAGTATGGCATTTGAAGACCTTTTTTGAGAAAAAGAAGCTGATATGAGTTTTGTTTTGGACAACTAGCAGGTTTTTTTGGTTTTTTGGCTTTTCCCAGCCCAAAATGAGATATAATTGTGATAGAGACAATTAAATACTAAATGAAACTCAGGCAGTGTATGGTTGCTGTTGCCGTTAGTGGGGACAGAAGACAAAACAAAAAAATCCTGTCCCTCTCTTATGTTTGGTTGCTCTCCCCGAATTTTTGTCCTCTGTCTCCGAATGACAGAGACAAAAAATTTTATTCCTCTGAAAAAGGAAGGACAAAAATTTTTGTCCCTTGTCTCTAGTGTCGCGAGCACATTGCTGGACAAAAGTTATTGTCCTTCCCATTTTGTGTGGACAACCTTTTGTTATTAATATTAATATTATTATTATAAATTTTGTATGGATTATTATTATTATTAATTTATTATTA
>JAOQMP010000001.1:1479253-1501414 GCA_027563575.1 Erythroxylum pedicellare
GACATGCTTTTTATTTCTCCCAATTAAAGAGGGCAAGCCCAAATATTTTCTATGATCAATAGGAGTTTCCACTCCAAGCTCACTCTTAATAATAGTCCGAACATTAGGCTTCGTATTTGAGCTGAAAAAATCCCTGATTTTTGAAAATTAATGGCTTAACTAGAAGCTTTCTCATAAATAGTCAAAATATTTTTCACCACTTGACTCTCCCCCGCACATGCTCTAAAAAAGAAAAAACTATCATCAACAAATAAGAAGTGCAACACACTTGCGCACCCATTTCTAATGATACAACCATGAAGAGATCCCCTAGCTTCTGCTTGTTTGAAGAGCGCCGAAAGACCCTCAGAACATAAAATAAAAAGATAAGGAGATAGGGGGTCTCCCTGTCTTAACCTTCTATGAGGCAGAATAGTATTCAACAGATAACCATTTAAGCAAACTGAATAAGCAATAGTCTTAACACAAAGCATAATCTAGTGCACCCATTTTGCATGAAAGCCCAATTTAATCAAAATGAATTGTAAGTAATTCCAGTCTACCGGATCGTAAGCTTTGCTTATATCAACTTTAAGGGCAACATTACCAAATTTACCCCTACCCTTGCCTTTCATGTAGTAAATAATCTCAAACGCCACAAGGATATTATCCGAAATAAGTCTACCAGGAACAAAAACAAACTGCATCGGTGAAATTAATTTAGGTCAAATTAATTTCAAGCAATTAGCCAAAACTTTTGCTATTATCTTATACAACACATTACATAACGCAATAGGGCGTAAATCTTTCATTGAATCGGGTTTATCTTTTTTAGGAATTAAAACAAGAATCGAATTATTAAGATTAGAAGGAAACTCACCCCGATTAAGCTAACTGGTGCATTGATTAAAAACTTCATCTCCAATAATATGCCAACATTGCTGAAAAAAACCCGGGTTGAGGCCATCTAGTCTAGGAGCTTTTTCAGGGTGCATTTGAAAGGCAGCTTTCTTAAATTCTTCCCGTTGAAAACGAGCTGTTAAACTAGTATTGTCTTCTTTAGTTACTAGTTGCTAAATCATGTCAAAATTCTCAAAACCAAAACCTCCAGAAGTCGAGTAAAGATTTTGAAAATAATCCTGCACTATCGAACTCATTGCTTCATGGCTTGTTTGAAGAGTACACGAATTATCCAAAAGCATAGGAATATGATTTCTGCGTTTCCTATCCATAGCTTGCTTGTGAAAATAATGGGTATTAGCATCACCAAAATTAAGCCAAAATAATTTGGCCCTTTGCTTCCAGTAAACCGACTTTTGAACAAGAGTGTTGGTCAGGTCCCTTTTTAACATAGAAACTCGATCATCATCTGTACCTTCACTCCTTGCCTTCAACAAATCAGCTTTAATTTTTTTTGATTTTTTCCTAAAAATTATTATACAATCCCCTATTCCAAGTTTCAAGCCTATTACAACAACCTTTCAATCTTTCCATAATATTTAAACCCCCTCCAGCACGCCAGGATAATTCAAACACCTCAAAAAAAATTATTTTCCATGAACCAATTATTTTCAAATTTAAACCTGACATCTATTTTACAAGGTCAATCATGTAAAGCAATAAATTTAATAGGAGAGTGATCAGAGTAAGCACTAACCAGATTGTAGAGCTTATGATAGGGGAAAATATTAGTCCATGCTTCATTTGCAAAAAGACGACCAGACTCTATATTATGAAATCCTCAGTACCTCGATCCCTTTCCCAAGTATAACCAAAGACCAAGAGAGAAATATCCTTTAGATTGCAGTCATTAGTACAAGTTCTAAATCCTTCATAGAGATGAGAAGAATAATTAGCCCCACCTACTTTATCGTCTACCAAAAGCAAACTATTAAAATCTCCAAAAACCGCCCATGGTAAAGAACATCTTCTATTAAGGGCTCGCAGTAATTCCCAAGTGTTTCGTTTATTACTCAAGCTAGGAAAACCATAAATACCCGTCAGCCTCCACTTTGGCTTATAAAGCTCCGCAATCTCCATGTCAATATGGTTTATTAGAAAAACCAGTAACTGAAATACTACAAGAATTATTCCATAACATAACTAACCCACCACTTCTACCAATCTTATCAACTGTAAAATATAAATCAAACCACAATTGAATCCAAATTTCCTCAATCTTATTTGAATGGGCAAGTGTCTCCATCAAGAAAAGAACATCCGGTTTATTGTTATGAACAAGCTCTTTAAAAGTTAACACTTCATGGGAATTCCCTAATCCCCAGCAGTTCAAACTTAGGCCAATCATTGTTCTCAGTAGGCTTGCCTAGCAAGTCCTACCATTGAGTTTTCAGTGGAAGATGTGAGTTCAAACGAAGAAGAAGCTTTACCACCATTCTGCTTCCCATCGTTGTGTATTGGAAATTCATTGCGTGGGCATTTTTTTCTCATCAATTTCCATAACTAAATTTTCTTTTTCTTTTGATAGGTTTTGGCTCAGATTTTCAGTCAGGTCCAACACTTCATTTTGGCCTATAGCCTTCGTTGACCCTGTAGTAATTGATTTGAACTGGAAACTCTTAGAATCGAAAGTATAATTATTATGGGTTCTGCATGGCATCTTATCCTTACTTTGTGAAATTCCAATATCCGTGATTGTAGGCAATGACATCGCTCCTGTTGATCCATTTAGATTCCTCTTCCAGTTGTTGATTCCACCATCGTTTCTCCCCTTAAACTCCGCTCGTATTTCTTCCGGCCAGTCTTGTCTAACCTCGTCATCCGGAAAATCCAAAAGGCGCTCACAGTTTATCTCACTATGCGCAATAATATCTTATACATAACAAACCAGTGGAATTCTTTCATATCGGAATCTAATCTACACTTTATTCTCCCCTTGTTTGCTAATGGTTTTCCATCGCATAAGTGGCTGCCTGATGTCCAATCTGCATCGAATCCGAATATACCTTTGCCATGAAGCTCTACGAGGCATTACATCATACTCAAGAAATAAACCCATGAGATTTCCCAAGCTTTTAGCCAGTTTTTTCGATCCAAATCCTGATGGAATATTGTGGACTTGAATCCAAAAATCACTATAATAAAAATCGACTTGAGTTAGATCTTCCCCTTATTGTAAATGATCAATAAGTAGAAGGCAATTATTAAATGACCAAGGGCCACCTCCTACCATCCTTTTCAAATCTACAATATGAAAAAATTGAATAAGATAGAGATTCTCATCAATCAGGTTGATGTGCACCCCTCGGATCGGCCTCCATAAATTCAATAGTGTTCTCTCCATAGCCTCAAAGTTGATTGTTCTTTCTCCCAAAAACTTCCCTACCAAGCTTAGCTCATGGTTGATCTCCTCTTTCGCTACTTCATCTTCTTGTAAAACCAATTCTTCGTTTTCCTTTTCATGGATTGATAAATCCTGAATATCGATCTCCACACCCAAAATGCAAAACCAAAGTAAAAGTTGACTACGCAATACAACCCGTGCACATGAAAGGCACGACCAAAACTTGCACTATTCTAGAGAGAAAAAGGCAAGATCGTTAACTTTGCAATATCTCTCTTTTTTGTCAGTACTAAAAGGAGTATGTTATGTATTTTTTATAAGTATCAAACGAAAAATTAATTAATTTTTTCTCTTCCTTTTTAAAAAATAAATGATGTGGGAAAAGTGCATATATGAAATGTTTGAAGAAATGAACAATTTTTTAAAAGCGTATATACCTTTAAATAATAGTCTTTCTTATACTAGCTAGGTATATGTAATAATGTTTTCTCCTCCTAAATATATATGTCAAATATACTCTAATATTATCAATATGAAAGTAAGTAGTTACCTCATTTTATGTACCACCAGTAATTATATCTTTTCTTCCTTTCTTGATTCAATAATTGTCATTTTATGCAAATTTCCTTAATCTGGCTCTTAGGAGGGATCTTAGTAGTTTTCTTTTTAAATCACTTATTACATACAACATGGTTATTCCACATTTGATACAAAGGAGGTGATACAATTTGTTAGTATTTATTTTATGCCAGTTAATATTAACCTATAAGACAAAAAATTAATATAATTTAGGTACTCACAAATTTAAATCCTTAAGAGATAGTTCCTAGATCTTTTTCAACTAATTTTTTTTGGGTTTACTTAACAAGTATTGTTTCAAAGAGCAATATCTTTTTATTTGCCCATAATCATCACAAGAAACAACATTTCACATGATATAAGTGATAAAAAATGGACTTAAGTAAGTGGAACCTATAAGAATATAGTATAAATGCATTTGTAAGTCTTCAAGGATGATGTAAGTGATATAATAATCTCTTTGGGATTGCTGGAGGATTGAGAGTTCTCATTATGAAATGAAAAGGCCTAAAAATTTGTGTAGCATATGCAAGGTTTTTTTTTAATGTAAATATGGCCTATGAGAATTTGGAATATATTTAAGTACTTAAATAGTGACATATGATAATGGTTAACTTGTTTTATGCCTCTTTTTATAATAAAGAGATCTTGGTGAATGAGAAAATGTTATGTGCTCGTTTGGTTTAAAGTGTGAACTATACATGAATGTATGAGTTTCCAAATTTCTTAGAACCTAAAGGATGATGGATGAACATGTGATTTTTCTTACATATTTAGAAGATGCAATATTCTAAGATGATGACTTACACATAGGTTCATTGTGTAAATGTTTTCTCTTTACAAAAATAATCTTGAAATTAAATCGTGCACTTCCATAAGTAAAACCAATTTCATACTTATCATTAGAATTATTTTGGACTCTTAAGTATACTATTTAATTTTTTACTTCTTACATTAAACTTAGACAATGATTTTCTGAGGACTTTGATCTCCTTCTTTAATGTCTCATTCTCACATAACAAATCATTTGCTTTATTTTGGTAACAACTACGTTCTATACATACTAATGTAGAATGATTTCTTTGTAGGCCTATTGAGCTCGTCTCAACTTGACAAGTATGTAAAAATAACTATTAATAAAATGGAGGTCTATCTAACGGACACAGTCCAACACTCAAACTATTAAAAGTAAACGATGCTAAGTATGCAACAAGATCTATCATTCTGCTTAATGAAAGTGGTTATAAGAATTTATTTTGGGGTGATTCCCTTTTATAAATAATCCTTATTTAATACATAATTAAACTTTAACCATTTTTAATAAAGTTGAATCAAACCTCTACTTGGTAAATTGGTATTGATTTAGGTCTCTACCTCCTTACATGGTTGAATTCCATTTCAATTGAACTTACCATTTTTAAATATTTGGAACTCTTATTTGAGCTCAAAACATATAGACCTCTAAAAGAATGGTGAGTCTATTGGATGAATTCACACTTGACCTATACATTTATTAGGGGTGTTTCATATATCACATTTTAATTTCTCATTCTCAATCATCTATATATCTAAGAGTTTTTGAACCTCTTTAAACTTAATAGATACTTTATTCCTTTTTATGCTCTTGACATGTAAACATTCTATAAGTTTATCATGTGAAAGTTCAACATCACAATCATCATTATTATCATAAAAATTTGAATAAGATGGTACCTCGGCATTATTGATCATAAAACACATATTTGTTATAAAACTTTCATATTCCTCACTTTATGGACTAGTAATATCATCTTATATGGCCTTGAGTGCTTTATTCTTCTTCTTCAATTGTTTGTCCCACCTCTTCTTTCAAAACTTTTTGAATTTTCCTGTGATAAATTTGATATCATCCTCATCATTCTCACTTGTAAAGGTCTCCTCATCATTAATTTTCTCTTCATTAGAGACGTTAAATACCCCTTCCTTCTTGTTAGAACCACTTCCTCTTTATGCAATTCATTCATTCATATCTTGTAAGTGAGAAATGGTCCACTAGCTCTTCCAATTACAAGGTGCTCAAATATTTAGCTTCTTATATAGTTGTCACCTTATCTTCCAAATATTTGGTAAAGACCTAAGTAATTTTCTTATTAATCCAAGATTAATGTAAGTATTACTAAAACCTTTAAGAGCATTAATACTATAAACGAAGTGGGTCTATATATTAGAAATCGATTCATTATGTTATATATGAAACTACATCAACAACAAACAACAACAATACCTAGTGGAAGTCCCGCTGAGATGCGAGGTCTGAGGAGGTTTGATAGTACGCAGACTTATTCCTACCTCGTGGAAAGGCTATTTCTGATAGACTCACATGTAATGTGTCATAAAGATACTACAAAATTATAAATGGATGTGCATAAAAAAATAAAATAGTAATAATAATAATAAATAGATATTGCAATACAAAATAACATATGTGTAGAACATGTCAAAGATTAACAATAGATGATAAGATAAATATACAAAACAAAAAATAACATACAAGAGTAACTCCAACTAGGCTTGTCAATACAATAATTACGCTAAGTAGGAAACTATCTAAGCTAAACTAACTAGCAGGTATGTTATATATGAAACTATTCACATTAATGCCCAAACAGGCTCACTTTACTCTCTTTCACTTTATTTCTTTATATGTGATTTCAAGTGTATACCATATCTCTTGATCTTTCTCACACATGCATACTCCCGCTCCTACTTGATGCATAAAATGAACTATGCACGACCTTGCTATTTAATGCAAATAGTCTCCTGTTAATCTCCATTTTATCTCTCAATAAGGATCTTATTGATATATAAGGTCTATTATTGAAAACACCTCAAAGATCAACCCTTTTAGCTAATAAAAAGTGTTTCATCTTAGTCTTTTAATAAAAGTCTTTTTTTTTATCAAAGAAAGAGGTTTTACATATACATTGGCTATCTTGGATAAAAAGAGAATCAAAATATGTCATAAAATCATTAGTCTAATTTCTTTATGTTCTAAATTAGACTTGTCCTTATATCAATTATTGATCCATAGATGACACACGAAAAGGAGGATAAATTGTATGTATTCACAATTGTTCCTATTTAAAACTAATTAATAAATTGTTTATTCTAATGAATGATTATGAAAATTCATATAAATTAGTTTCATAACAAACATAATTAAAAAAAAAGAGTAGACAAAGTGAGGTAAAATCAATTTATAATAATTCAACGAAATAACCCTTAATCTACATCCTCTCCCCAAGCTTTACTTAGGAATCCATTATTTTCTTCCTTCAATTGATAAAGAGAAACCTTCCATACAACATCTTCCTTTTCACATGTGAAGAGGAATCCTTGTAATCATCTTCCTTTATCACACATAAAGAATAACCCTTTACAAATCTTAGTCAAGATTAATAAAAACTCCCACAATATATACCCTGAGTAATTTCTTAAATTGCTACACTAGCACAATCATATATAAGGTATAACTATAAATTCCTATTTATTTGTTATTGACTCGACCATAAACCAATTCCACTTTTATTACCACTCAAAACCAACCTTTATTAATTGCAACAATGAAGAAAAGGTTAATACATATTATACGATGAAAATATTCACTTAAATGCTCTCTCTAGCCTCTAAAGTCTCTTAATAGACCTATAGGCTAGGGGCTTGTGGCTTGTGGCTTGACGGGCCGGTGGTTACAAGCCAAACCATGGGTTGATAGGCTTGTGGCCCAATAGACCACGAACGAGTTGGCCAAGCCTGACTCAATCTCATATTTTTTAAAACATTTTTTTAACAAAATGACGTCATTTTGTACCTTTCCATCGTCAAGTCAAGCTGTCTCAACCTGTGGCCCCTAACCATGCCAAACTCGAGTCAAGTCGGGACATATTTTTCATCACTATCTCTTAACAACTCTTTAGTATACTATATGATTTATTTATTTTTAAAGCACCATAAAATAATCATTAGAAGCCAAAGTTAGTTATTATAATGGCTAATTCCAAGAGCACTAGTTGATCATTCAACTATATTGGTTGACCAATATGTTACATTGGTCTACTAGTATAGTGACGAGTTGGTCCTACAAAATTTCTATACAAAATGTAACTTTCTTTTAAGAATGTTGGTCGATCAGTTTGACACATTTGTTAACCTATATATGTTGATTATACCTAAAACACCCCGAAACCATAATATTGATCACCTAAATTACTATATTGGTTAACCAAATTTCATAAGACAAGTTTTTCAAAACTTTTCAAAATCTTTAAAGAATCAAAAAATACTCCTTTAGCAAAAAATTGATCCAAAACTATTTCAAAAGCATTTAATGCATCAAAGAGATTTTCTTTAAATCTTCTAAATTATAACATCTCGTTACTCATGTTAAGGCTAAAATAGTATTTATAAGATATTAATGAGAAATTAGAAAGCATAATTCATGCTTACGAATAATGTGGCATATACATACACAATAATATTGATTTTTACATATTAACATGATTGAACATGTATTCATTGACATTTTTCGGGCAAATTGAGCTATAAATGGGAATTGTGGCTTTTATTGTCATGAAAATTAAATTGGGTTGTATTAACATTGATTTGACAATTTTGGTAATATTTAGGGTATTTTGAAAATTTGGAATATTTTTAGATTAGGAAAAATGTTGAAATATGGATCAATTCTAGTGTGACACATGGACTGATTAAATAGTGACAAATGGCTTACATGCATGGTGACATGTGCTATGAATTATGGAGTACACATAAGTCATGTTTTAAGTAAGGAGGAAAAGTTATTGTAGCTTTTGTTCTTCACCAAAAGCATTCAACATAGAACTCTTTCTTTATTCTTTGTTCATCCACCGAAATAACTTGTAATTGGGTTTGAGTAATTGGTTCATGATTTTTACATTAAAGTAAGAATTTCAGTCAATAGAGAGTGTTTGATTTTTGTTTAATCTCATTGTACTTCAACCATTGAAACCACTCTCAATTGCTGGGAATTTAGCTAAATCAAGTAAGTTCAGTTCTGAGCTTTATGATACTGTGAATTGGACGAAATACTTGTGATATTAGAGTTAACTAGAAAAAAATGCTGAAGTTTATGAAAGTTGATATATATAGATATACTCTGTTGTCACAGTTCATGTATATGATTCTGTTGAATGTTTGCAAAGATGAACTAATATGAGTATAGTGTTAAGGAAAATGAATTTGGTGAGGTTGTGATATATAGATGATTTAAATGAAGTGAAAGATGAAAATGGAAGAAAGATACAGAATATGGAAAAATGCAAAAAATGGAAAAATGCGTGACTATGTCGATTTTGATGTTGGATATGAATCTTGGATTTGGATTCATTTATGTGTTGTTGAACTGAAAGGGAAATAGTATAGATGATTTATGTGTTAGTTGAATAAGATAGAAGTGTAAAATCTGGAAAAAAAAATAAAAGAAGAAGAAAACTGGGTTTCGGTGAAGAAGAAGAGAATCAACGTTTTAGAGAGAGAAGAGAAGAGGAGTTGCACCAGGTTTACTGTAGAAAGAGAGACTGTTTTAAACATCTTTCATTCATTTTGTTATAACTTTGTCTGCCGACCTCCAAATGACTTCAAAATTGAACCAATATACTCCTAAGACATTGCTTTTCCTCTCTATAAAAATTTAGAGCCATCTGAATTTATTAGAAAAAGATTGATTGGATGAAAGTGAGGAAGTCTGCTAGAATATTATGAATTGGAATATTTTCATTGAACATGCTTCGGTATTTTAATTATATTTTGATCTGTAGATTTCTAAATGGATTGATTCTTAATTCAGATTAACTAGAGACATAAGAATACAAATTTCTTAAAGAAGTCGAATTTTAATTATATCTCTAAGACTTTCAAAATTGGGATGAATATGAGTCTTGGCTTAGGCTGCAACACTATCAGGGATAGAAATCATGTCCTATTGTTAGTGAATAAACCGTATTGATGTAGGTCGAATTAGACGAAAAGGTCTTCACCAAAGTTGTAGCTTATTCTCTTAGCTTTAAATTTTATAAATTTTGTAATTTTTGGATATTGGAATTGAGAGATATGGGTTGTACAACTTGAATGCATGATCATGATCTAGCCAAAATTTCAAATGTACACAGTCTATGGTATTATGAGCATAACTCATAGAATAATGAATCAAATTGAATGATTTTAGTGTCATTAGAAACTTAAGACATAGGGGAACAATTGTCTGGAAGAAAGTGTTACAAAAATACATTATTTTCTTAATCTTATTGATTATGCAAAGTTGACCTGAATATGATGCTTTCAGCAAAAGTTGGAATAGTGAATGAGTGTGTGAATTTTGGCACTATTGGAGTACATCAATTTGTTACAGAAATATACTCGAGAATTTTTCATTGTACATGCATGATACATGATACATTTATACATGTGTTTACTCAATTACATAAGTAGTACAGTAATGTGAAATTGTGTTAATGTATATAGGAGAGTAAGTAGCGCAACCATATCCTGATATTGCCAAAACGTCAAAGCAATAGGCTTAAGGGAGCAATTGTGAGTAACCTAAGATGGTCTCACAATAATTTAATCTGATATTACTGAATTGAATTTGATATATGATGAATATGTACTAATTGTGTACTGAATTTCAAACAATACTTATCCGAGGCGTTTAATGTATGTGAATATCATTAGAAGTGCTACTTGTATGTGAATAAGACTGCCAAATGACTGAAGGTTATAACTGATTATATTGACTGAGATAATGTGAATGAAAGTGATTGTCTGTATTGAATGAATTATGGCATGTATTTCATTTCAATGCATGTAATATAAAGGCAGTTGTGACTGGTGTTGCTACTGACTTAGACTGCTACTGAAAAGAGCTTAAAGCTCAAACATATATGTAATTAGAGCCGAAGGCTCATTGTGATCAAAGAGCCCGGTGATACAGGATATTGGAAAGGCACACGGTCACAACATTGTAAAAACGAATGTAAGTCTCATACATATAGCATTCACATATGATTTGAATTTATTGAATGATTTATAAAGCTGTAAGAATGATATATGTTTGTGATAGAACGTGATGCTAATTAAGTTGATATGAACTATGTGACAATATGTTTATGATTGATTGATTGATTGACTGATTGGATTATAATGTGGCCATGTGATTCAACAAGTATGGATAAGTGAAATACTTATATGTTATGCTATATGCAAATAAGAAAATGTGAAAATATGTGCTTATATGACTTGATATGTGGTATAAATTGGGTGAACCATCGACGATGGCCACTCACTGAGTTTGCAAAAACTCATCCAAATTTTGCAATAATTTTTCAGGTTCAGAGGCGAATATTCAGTTAGGCTAATTGGAGTATAGCCATTGAAATCATATATGGACTAAGGGTCAGGATCAATTTGCACCTGCATATATCTTCAGTAATTTTTGTTTTGAACTACAATTTCGTAAATATTGTACAATGAGCTTGTAAATGATTTGGCAATGAAATGATATTATGATTACAAGTGTTTTGTATCTGAAAGGGCCCAAGTGACTGATGAATTATGATGATTTGTAAGATGATTGTCACACTTGTGAATGGAAATGTTTAAGAATAAAGTGGGCCCAATTTGTTTTGACTGAATGACTGTTCTAACATGTCACCCTTGTGGGGTACGTATTCGGATATACTCAGGATGTTGGGTACATGTCTTGCGAGAGTGGGATGCTATATAAAATTTCTTCTTGATTATGATAAAGTATATGGGGTATGCCTAAGTATAAATCATCATACAATAATTGAACCCTCAATTTATAATTATGACCAAGTTATAAAAAATATTACAATGATTGTTATACATTGAAATGACTTTATTCTTCCTTGTTCTTTACCTACTTAACTTGAATTACCTTGGAGCTCTCTCAAATTATATTTGGAGCTCCACTTTACTCAATTTTGATCTTTTGATCATTTTGGTCCTCTATCGAACTTCATCTTTGATCTTTTATTTGAATATTTGACAAATTAATTTAAGAAGTTAACAATATAGAATTAAATAACATACTAGATCTATATGGTGTTTATAGGTTCCAAAATGTTTCCACTCTCAACCAATTATCTTATACCAATTAAATGATAGCAATATATGGATCATGACTAGGGATGGCAAAAGAGTCCGAGCCCAAGCTTAGCCTGAAGTCAATGAGCCAGGCTAGGGTTAACCGAGCCTCAGGCCTTGCCATCCCTAAAGATGAAGTATGTTTTAATGTTTTTTGAAAACAATTTGCCTTATGGATCATTAAAGAATAGGCCTTTGAATTCAAAGGTATATTCATTAGGGGGAATATAATGGTATTGAAGGGTGTAGACAAGAAGGAAGAGTCAAGAGAAAAAGATGAACAACTACACATTTTTATCAATTGAGTGACCAACCGGTTTATGAATCTTTGTGGTGGTCTCTGAGCAAGGAATATGGCCATCTCGGTTCTAACCGTATGATTCGAATGTGTTGCATGTGGCATCTGAGCTAAACTATTCTTTTGATGGAGCAGGACCAGGATCTGTATGACCTTGATCAGGAAAGATTGCAGATTGCAAAGATGGAGCAATGCTATTGAGATGTAGCCTAGTTAGTTCCCACAAGCTGTCGCCGTCTGAGGTACTCCTCTGCGTTAGCACACTCTCGTTCTTCATTTTTAATAGTGTTTCC
The DNA here is from genome assembly GCA_027563575.1 of Erythroxylum pedicellare. Lineage (NCBI taxonomy): Eukaryota > Viridiplantae > Streptophyta > Magnoliopsida > Malpighiales > Erythroxylaceae > Erythroxylum > Erythroxylum pedicellare. The sequence goes on from JAOQMP010000001.1 coordinate 1,491,888, forward strand.
TTGAGAAGCTCTAGAACCAATTCTCGAAGCTCATCAATCTTCTTCCCTCTTACTTTCACATCCATATACTTCTTCATTCGGCTAAGGACTCCTATCCACGTTTTGCTAAAAGTTGCTAATTGTACAAGCTCATTGAGTGACCCTTTAAACAACTCTAACATGAGCTTCACAGCTGTTATAAGTGTACCTTCCATATTCCTGTAGTCTGTTTGAGAGTTTCCTTGAGCAATTTCAAGCAAATCGTCAAGCATTGTGAAGATTACGACATCAAAGCACTGTGACCATAGACCATTTGGAATATTGATCCTGTCATTAACTGCCAGGCACTTCTGCAGCGATGAAAGGGCATGATTTCTAACCTCTTCTCTCACGTCCAGGCATACCTTTTGTAGTTCCTGCGCAAGCCTCAGCCACAGTTCCCCAATATCCTGACACAATTTTGTAGCTTCTTCCTCCCTGATTGCTTCCCTGGTCTCAGTAGACCACCTAGCCAGACAATCAACAGAATCTGTCATAAGATCTATAGCAAGAATAGACCTTTCTGCCTGTCCTACAGGAGACTCTGCAAACTGTCTTACTGCATCAACACAGAGAAGATAATTGTCTGGTGACAAGTGAGCTCCATTTGATACAGTAAACAATAGGGCATCAAATCCAGCTTCAGAAGCTTCTGGGTGACGAGCTGAGGCAGAAAGAAGTGACATTATTATGTGCCATCCCATTAGAGATCTGACAAGTGGGGCGTTTGCTTTTACAAGCCGACTGACTTCCTTTGTTATTCGCTCGCTGTATGCATCAGCAATGCGGCTATCAAGCTGTGAAACAAGTTGCAATGACTTCAGCAGTTCATCAGCTAGGATCTCTTTGTAGGGAAGCAGCCGCTGACAAATCCTAAGAAGTCCGAAAATAGCATTCTCGACTAATGCGCAAGGTGTTATAATTGAATGAACAATGCTTGCTATGTGTTCGTAAACACACTGCCACAGTAGCATAATTCTGTCCCAGTTGTTCAGTGTAAGGGCAATCAGCAGTTCCAGGCAGAAAACTGCAGCATCTTCGTCTTCCAGAGAGCTTTTCCCTTTCTGAGACCGCCTACCAGCCCAGATGAGTGCTCTTGCTAGACTCAACAATGAGTCATCACGAAAGGACTTACTTTCAGTGAAGATGTTATCAATATGGCACTTTTGGATTGTTTGAAGTGCGCCTTGATAAGCAGCAATCTGTTCTTCCGTGGGAAGGAATCTTGACTCCTCATTGTCAACAGATGAACGCCGATTGACCCGACCCATCAAACCATAAGATCTCCTGGGAGCTGCCATGGGTTGCAAAGGAACTGGAAATAAAGATTTTGTCAACAGTTTCCCATGTTCAGATTCTGCAGAAAGCTCTACTTCATTAGCAACATCAGTAGCCACACGAGTTGGAAGAAGACCAAGTTTGTGCACTCTCAGAATGCTTTCTACAATATTTCTCCAGCCTGTGCATAAATAATCACCATATCTATTTGCAATGGTGAAAATGGTTACGGTTGCCATCCTGGCTTTTATGTCATCACCAAAGCTCAATATAGGGTCCTCAGAAGATGGGGGATTCAAGAGGGTTGTGAACTTAGAAAGAGAAACAACTAGATCATCCAATATATCTCCAAGATGACGGCATGCAGAAATTTTTGCAACTGCTAAAAATCCATCAATACATGTTTGGTAAACATCTTCAGCTTCTGCATGGTCAAAAACAACTGAGATAGCAGCAATTGCTGGACCTGACATGACAGCAAACATATCATGGTCAAGATAGGCATTAGAATCAGACACAATGAATGGAGAAATTTTCTTCGATTTCTGCATTAAATAAGCCCAACGGCTGGGGGTCATTTCAGGTAATCCAGCTCCTTTATCTGGAGTTGTGCGGATCTCATTCATGCAAATGGACTGGTAGAGTTCTGACAGGAACTCCCGAGGCAAGTCATTGCCTCCATTTATTCGTCTATTGTTTCGGATAAAATCCTCCTCTGTCATCTTTTTCTTCACCTGAACGTTGTGCTGATCTGTGTTTAGCATTATAAGTGAATAAGACAAGACAAGAGCAGCATCCTTGTTAGCTAGAATATTTGGTGACCGCTCATAGTAAATTTCAGAGAAAGCCTCAAGAACCCTCTGTATTTTCTGTGATTCTCCAGGCAACCTAAAAGTTTCCAAGAACAACCGTAATGCATCATCCATGTTCACATTTTGGAAATCGAAAGTCTGAGCAAATTCATGAAGAACCTGAACACAAAAATCATCAGGGTTTCCCAAGAAGTCTCCGACAAGATTCTTATCTAATCCAGCAGTATACCTAAGAAAGCAGGCCACACTTTTGGGGTCAAGTTTTTCAGGTAAGACATGTGTTCCCTGGAGGAACTCTAGTCCTTTCTTTGGGTCATGATTAAAGTGATCAGCTCCAACCATCAGTTTTTTCTTAATGTACTTCTTTTGGCGGACAAATGGAACCCATTGCTTAGGGTCACCATAGTTCTCACACTTCATTTTCCAGAATGGAATAGAGTCTTCAATAGTCATTTTTTCCTTTTTTGAGCTAACTGCTCCATTGCCTATCCTTTCAGCCATACCCTGAATAACAGCTATCAGACCATCCAAAGCAAGGATGTGGATTGTAGTCAATGAAGAGTTTAATGGAAATGCAGTCATTGACAACAAATTAGCAATGTCTTCAAACACATTGCTACATGTGATGTCACAATCAAAGTTGGCATACATTTCTGTCATAAATTTTTTCTGTCGACAAAAGTCTGTGAGAGCCCCTATTGCAACCTCCTGCTGTTGGTATGAAGCACAATATCTGTTCTGTGCTAGCCTCAAAATCACATAGGAGAAGAAAGCCTCCAGCTGTAGTTTGAGCTCAGTGCGCAGATGGTGATACAAGTTGAGAACAACACTACATACCATTGAAAGAATAACCGGGCTTCTGGACACGCCAAATTGCATAAGACTACGAAATAATTCATCCTGAACTAGACTCAATAATCGAGGATGATTTTTTATAGATTTCCCACCGAGTTCAACGGCAGAATTAATTAAGTTCAGGGCAAAGAGTGGAAGATCTTCATCAAATGCTATACTATCTGATCTTGGATCCATTGACACGTACTCAACCACATTTAATAATGAACACAGGAAGTGAAATACCTCCGCCATGCAGGGGCCTCCATATGGCTCCAAGAGCTGCAAATCATAAGTAAGACTGCCCTTTCCACTGCCAGCTGAAATTGTGTTGTTTTCCATCAGACTGGCTACCTGGTCTGTGGAATCAGTAGAACCTAAACTCACAGAGGAATCTCTTCCCACAAATTCAGAACAGCCAGTCCTACTCTCCAGTTGTTTACTCTTGATAGTGTAATGATTATCCCGGCCACCATTCTGTAAGTGAAACAGGTCTCAAAAATTATTAACAAAGGAAAGTTTTGAATAATCTCAGTTTGAAAACTACATATCCCACAGCAAAATTTTCAAAACTGACCAAAATATTCCACCCACCTCCAGAAAACCGGTTTGATAGATCAACTTTATGCCAGTACAAAGAACAGAGTATAGTAAAACATCATGACATTAACTTGCACAATTTCCTCCGATTATTAGTATGTTTCAAGAAGTCAGACAAGTAATTCATTTGACTTGAAATGTGTCACATATTGGATCAGATAGCATCACTATGATTTATCAAACATTACCGTGCAAGTGCCAGTACAAAAGAAGAGAACATACTGTAACTATGAAGAAAAATGAGGCAGGCAAGTTTACCTTCCGCTTGACTATTTTAGATCCATTAACCACAGAGCATTCTGGGTCATGAACATCTGGAAGATGTGAAAAAATGCAGGTAATTAGTTCATGCATTGTATGTCGGGCTATATGCAGCAGCAATTCTCCTTTAGCTTGATGAATTATACGGAAACAAGTGTTCACTATTGTGCATACATGCTGATTACTCAATGTGACCGATGCTTTACTTTTCATACAAGCAAGAAGAATCTGAAGTATCTTTAAAAGTATCACTTCTTCTGAAGCAGGATCTGTGACCTCAAATTGGCAACTAGTTATTGCAGCAACTACAAAGCTCATAGCATCTTCAACTTTTACAGTTTTCTCGTTAATTACATCAAGAGTTAAAATCTTATAAACAGATGATAGAGCTACTCCTGTGATTGGAGCACCAATTTCATCTGATCGAATCACGTCCAAGAATGGCTGGAGATACACAGCAGGATTGATTGTATGCCATGGATGCGACCGTGAGAAGATCTGTTTGCGCAATGCCTTCAAAGACTCAATCAGTGAGTGCTCGAGCTGATCATCACCCAACACATATCGGCCATCCCATCTTATATTTCTTCTTAAAACAGCCAATACAGAAGCCACTTCTGCATTAATCACACATGCCAATGACGTTCTGTTGGAATGGGAAGTGCCATATTCCTCAGGTTCTTCCTTAACTGTCCTCATACCAGACTTTGCCTTCAACCGGCCCATTTCCTGCAATAATCTTTCTCTACAGGCCAATTATAGTATTTGTTTACCAGCGAGAGTGCAGATAATACACAAGAAGTCGGTCAGCATACCCTTCACAAATGATGCAAAGAAATGATAAGTGCACCGAAGCAAGTACACAGAATAAAGCTGCTAAGTAAAGATCAAAGAAAAAAAAAGTTGGAGCAAATTTAGACGAAGAACCAAGCTTGCCATTAATGGGCACACTAACAGCACAAGATATGTTCATACACACTTCAGTTCTAAGAACCAACTTCCGCGATGACATTTATCATTTCATTGACAAAAACGTTGGAGAAATTTGAAGTACCACAACAAGTAACACTATAGAGAACTTAAACGGCTTATTATGGACAAAAAGATCAATGCTTGAAATAAGATAGTTCAATTGCTCAGTCTATTGACTGAACATCAAAGTTCATGAAAGGGAAAACAGAACACAAGTGCAAGGATTACATAACATTACAAGTTACTCATCACACCGTCAACAAGTAAATGCAAAATGAAATAAGAAACCAACCGCAAAAGAACTTCTTGTTCCTTTGGTCACCATATTCCAACCCCAACAAATTCTGAACTATTATTAAACCAAGAAGAAAATTTGGAACCAACCCAGAAAAGAAATGAAAATGAAGGAGGAGAAAAAGGATAATGGGCTCAACTGTGAATCCAAGTGTTCACTCAGTGATCATGTCTGCTTTTACAGATAACCAAATACGAGTTCATAATATGTATACACACAGATAAATGTATATATAAGGAGTCGAAAATTGATGAAATCATTACAATATGTACAAAAATAAAAACCCAAAAACAAGACTAAACGGAAATGAACAAAGTGACAGTGGAAGAGAGCTCAGGAGCAGATAGAAGTTTTTCCTAATTTACACTCTTTTGTCCTCCAAATCCGATGCCAGACACTAGTAGTTGCGTAGCTTTTGAATATTCTCTCTTGGGATTTTCCTTTGACGAAGGAATGACTAAGATTACAATTCGTTAGCTTATTATATTTGTGAATTTCCATCGAAAGCAACGAACTTGTTGTATTCTAGTGTTTGTACGGATCAGGAACTTGTTAGCAACACAAAAGGCAGGGTAAAGTGGTGACAGGCAGAAAGTGATAAACAAATACGTATTTTGAAACGGAGACGGCGCCGGACGGTGACCGGAGAGTGGCAGTTAGGAGTTTTCTTTGCGTTTCAAACTCTCACGCTGTTGAGAGTTTTGTGTTGGAGGGAAAACACTGTCTGAATTGTCTTCTTTTATTTGTTTTTTTGCTTTTTTCTATTGTTTCCTTAATCTTCAAGAGTCAGTCGTTCAACACACTTTCTTCATAGATGTAGGAATAGATATAGTAAATTAGTTTAAACCGAGGTTTGGAACTCGAAGTGGACATAGAATTGGAGATTTTATTAGGAACTGGTTCGACCGGTTTGATCGGTAATAGATATAATAAATCAGTTTAAACCGAGGTTTTGAAACCCGAATTGGACGTTGAATCGGAGATCTTATTAGTCACCGGTTCGACCGGTTCGATCGGTTCAAACACCTGTCGAACCGGTGTGACATCATAATTATACAATAATTATATTTAATTATATATAATATTAGTAATATTAAAAAATAATAGAAAAATATACCAAATAATATAAATAAATATAAATAACCGATTGGGTTATATACTTCTATTAGATTTTTGGAGAAAATGTGAGTTTTACTTTTAAAAAAAATCAAAAAATACATCAGCGTTTTAAAAAGAAAAAAAATTCATTAAATCAGTGGCCAACCGGTTCGCACTGGTTCAATTGTGGACTGATTTTTAAGAGACACCCGAACCGGATAGCCTACTGATTACCGGTCGAACCGGCCAGTCTGGTCCAGATTTCAAAACCATGGTTTAAACTCAATTTCTAACAAAATAAAAAATTAAATTCATTTTAATCAAATTCAAAAAAATTTACACTCGATTCATCATAAAATTTAAGTCGAACTCAACTCAAAATTAATACATCTTATCGGAAATTAAGCTCGAGCATTTATAACTATTCACCTCTGGTTCGACTCATTACTAACTTAAAGGCTAAAAGTGCATTTTAGATCTGATATTATTTTTATATTTTTAAATAAAAAGTAGTTATATAATTAATTTTTTATTTTTAAATAAAATTTTAAAATATGTTTTATATTTTGTTATAAATGTTGAGGTTTAAAATGATCCATTTAACCCCAAATTCTTCAATGAAAAGAGTATTGTCTGCTGATGCTTTTAATAGGCTTGTTCTGAGACTGTACATGCAACAGCATAACTTCAATTTGTGTGTAAACTCATTTGAAGCTGACCATGCACAGGAACACATTTCAACAAGAAAAGATACTCAAAATGCTTTGAATGAATGGATGTATCTGAATTTCTGATGTTCAATGATGTTGAACTTGATATCTATAATATTGGATTATCAAGTAACATTTTCAGTACAATATTTACTTGTAATAAACCTCCTAAGACCGATTATACTTCCATACAACTATCTCGATCTCAAACCGAGTCAGTCTTGATCTTCAAGGGACCGTTTTCGAGCTCGTAAGTTGAGCTCTAGACTTTGAGGTACCGGAGGAGTCCTCCCCCTCCTAAATAGAACAGCAAGGGCCCTCATTTTCTGGCAAAGATCAAATATCTGCAACAAATTCATGGGGACAACTAAATTACTAAACATACATACATTGCTGTGACAAGATAAAAGGTTTCTGAATGCTTCTTACTGATGAGGCTTCAATTTCAGCAACACCTTCACAACCTTTACCTCCTCCCTGTAGTAAATCACAGTATTTCACAGCTTCATTTTCATCTTCAAACACCTGCAGCAACATTTCGGTTTTTCAATTAAGCAAACAAGATTAGATGATACGAGACATAATCAAAAACAATTTCAAGTGTTCACATGTGTTGGTGATGTGAAGGTAGCTAACTATTCAAGGATTTGGCAAGCTCAAACAAGCTAATAACAACAACAATAATAACAGCAGCAACAACAACAACAACAATCTAGTGAAAGCCTTGCTGATACACAGTGTCTAGAGAGATCCAGTAATATGCAACCTTACTTTTAACTGATAGCGAAGCTATTTTCAAAAGTTCAAACAATCTACTAACTATAATATGTCCATCAATCATCAACCACGGAACTTTTCCGTATTCTAAAACGGTTTCTTGCTTTCACAGTGTAGCTATATTCCCAGTGCACAATATCAGTGAAAAATCAGCATCTAAGAGGAATAACTCACCAGTACTCCTTCCCTCACATCCTCTACAAGCATCCGGAACTTTGTTCCGGTCCTTGATTGTTTAGCTTGATTGCCTATTCCAGACCTCCTTTTTCCTCCTTTGGAGAACAGAAGGCCAAGCTCTCTTTCAACTTCACTGTTTCAGAAGTAAAGCCAGAGCTCAGCTACAAGGATGTTTGCAAACAAAAAACAAACACATCATCAAACAATTGAGACCTGCGGTTTCTTCGAGTTTTCATTGTGCACAACTGATTTTCCCTATGGGTTAGTACATATAGGGCCTTTGAAGATTCCCTCCATGGATTTGCCTCCAACACTAAAGACGAATCAAAGGAAAAAACAAAGCTTTCTCAAATTTTGAGGTCAAGAAATTGGGAAAAAAACATCATACAACAGAACCACAAATGCAAAACAGATAGCAATATAGCTAAATTACTGATATTCAATCAAGGAATATGAATCACCATTCACACATTATAGCTAAAACACCCGGAAAGTGTAATTTTCAGAACAAAAAGTTCAACAATTCTCATCCAGAGTAATCAAAAGGGTATGAACATAAACTCCTCAGAATGCTGAATCCAAAATAATAAACCTTTCAGCAACAGAAACCCCAACTTGTGTTTCCAAAAGACCAATAAGAGTAAGCAAACTGAGGTAAGGATTAAGGAAAAGCACTGAACAAAACTGAAAACCAGAAATTATCCGAACAATCCACAATCTTTTGAACAAGTTTAAAAGGAAGAGGACGAGGAGAGTACCATCATAGCTACTGCTATCGAAAGTCTGATGAAGATGCCTACGCATATCGTAAGCACGCGAAGACACCTGCTTTACAAACTCATCGGAGGTCCCAGGAATGGTACCATCCAAGTGAAGAGCTCTCTCAACCTCTTCATTTTCTTCTTCTCCGTCTCCAAGACCGTTCCTTGATCTACAACGAACATATCCCCCACGTATGCTTCTGTACGATACGGAGAAAACAGAGCAGAGCCGAGGAAGACGACGGTGATTGGTATTAACGGAGAAAGAAGAAGAAGCAAAGGTGGAGACTTGACGGCGTCGACGTGGCAGAGATGGGCGAGTGTTACTCGGAGGAAGGACCATTGACGGCGATACAGTCGCCAATGAATCCATCATATTGGCAACCTTGGAGAATTCAGAAAAAGAAACAACCTTTGGATTGATCAATCACACACTACAATACTTCTTCCGGTTGATAATGGAAGGAGAACAAATGGGTGGCTTTCAGGATTTGTAGTTAAGTGTATATGGAAGAAGAGACAAACAGGTGAGGTGGGTGAATGTACAAAGAAGAAGCGGCACGGCGGAAGAGTTTTTGGTGTTAAAGACTCCGACTTTAACACGGTGGCTGTCCAGAGGAGAAAGAAACAAACGGAAGAGTTCGTAATGTGAATCTTCTCTTCTTACTATTTAGTTTTGTTCTTTGAATCTTTGGTGGATATTTCTTTGGAGCGGTGGGTCCATTCTCAAAGCCTCAAAAAAAGAAAAACCTAAATTAGTGCCAAAACGTGGGAACTTGTTTGTCCACGTGTGACGTGTCTCTATTTTATATTTATTTAAATTAATCACTATTTTATTAAATACTTTAAAAATCAAACTAAAAAATTTAAGGTTAAATAAATAAATTTTAAATAAAATTTTAAAATTTAAAATATAATTAAAAAAGATTATTTT
>JAOQMP010000001.1:1501471-1513391 GCA_027563575.1 Erythroxylum pedicellare
AAATTTTAAATTTTAATTAAAAATTTGTTAAATAAAAATTATTAATTTATTTTAATTTATAAGAAATTATTAATTTACAAAAATTAACTGATTAATTAATAAATTGATCATTTTTAACAACAAAATTTATTAAAATAAATCGAACTGAAAAATTAAAAGTAGAACTGAATTAAATTAGTCGATTTTATTTTACATTTTTTATTTTTTATTTTAATATTATTAAACAATAATTTAAATATTTTATAATTTATATTAAAGCATATTAACTATATATTAAATAACTATATCCTTTAGGGAAAAAATTGAAATGTTTGAGTATAATTAAGTAAAAAATATTTAAAAACAATATCGACTATTTTTTGTAATTTCTATGAATACATTCATTTGGAAAATTTTAATATCTATATATTCATTTTTGTAAAATATTTATTTAGAATGATTTCATTAATTGTTTTATCTAATATAATTTATAATATGTTTGAAAATTTTTAAACTTTTTTTCAAATAAATATAAAGAAAAAACAATATATTACATTTTGGATCATTTTCAGTATGCGAGTATTTATAATTATGTTCTATCAAAACAGTTCATCATTATGTAAGTCAATTTTAATTTAATATATTAAATTAGAATTTTTTATTTCACTTTAGTTTTACAAATGAATTTATTTTTTATTGATTTTATAAATATATTTATTTGAAAGAAATAAATAATATCTTGATCTTATACATACATAAATTAATATTTTGTCTAATTTTTATAAATATTTATTTAATAAAAGAATAAAGCAAGATGTCCCATGTTACGGGTCGTGATCACTTGTATCAATTTTGCTGTTCCAACCCTGTTCCAATTCATCTCATCCAAACATTTACGTGGATCGCATAGCTCACATAAATGTGTGGATAAGATGGATTAGAACAGGATTGAAATAACAAAACTGATACAGGTAATTTCATTTGCTATGTTAGGGTGTGTTTTCTTTGGACAATCACATTTTCACAAATTTAAGAGCCACAAAGCTACATCTTTTGATGAATACAACAACATCAACCTCATATAATTTCCACAAAGCTACAACTATTGATGAATACAACAACATCAACTTCATAAAAAATTCGCTAAATGTAACTACAAGAGAAGTCTAGTAGTACGCAACCTTAGCTTTTACTAATAGAGAAGTCGTTTATAAAATTTGATCGATGAATGGTCAGATAAAAGATCGAAAGTTCATGATGTTAGATTGAGCAATTCAATTAGTAACACCAACATGAGATCATCATTAAGCAAAGAAGATAAATTCTGATTCCTATTTAGAAGTAAGTTCAAATCCTGCAAAGTATAATCTACAAGCAAAATGGCAAAAACCTGCCAAATTCTCAGTTCCATGACTCATGAACAACACTTCTAGGACGGCCTTTGCACATCAAAGGAGAACTGTATCGCCAGAAATTGGAACAAAGAAACAGAAAATCAAATGATTTTGTTTTAATGTAGAACGACAGCCAGAAGTACAAGATAGAATAGTACAATCTTGGTATAGAATGACAACTAAATACAAAGTATGCACACAGCAAAGGATAGTTTCATTCTAAACCAATTTCAAGAATATTAGTGATGAAAAACTTTAAACGATATGATAAGTATGATTGCAAGCACAAGGGCAGCAATTAGAGAGCCAGCAATCCACTTGTTTCTGGTTATTCTTCTAGACATAGAAGCTAAAACTTTCTTGCTCTTGTCAATGGCATCATCTACTCCATGAAGCTGCAAACCAAAAAGAAAGGGAAAACGGAAGAAAACAAATAAAATAATCGATTATCTATTTCGTTTTTTGCCTATTTTGACAGTATTGATCTGAGTAACTATCATAAAACTTGTAGCCGATGAGAGTTACAGCTGATAGCATGGTCTGATAATAACTAACATCCACCAGGCAATGAAAATCAAGTAAATGTGAAATATGGGGGGATCATAGTCTATCATTCAAATGGTTAATTAGACGAAAAGACAATGTATAAAATAATCGATTACCTATTTCACTTTTTTCCCATTTTGACAGTACTGATCTGAAAAACCCATCGCAAGAATAACTATTATAAAACTTTAGCCGAAGAGAGTTATAGCTGATAGCATGGTCTGATAACAAATAATATCTACCAGGCAATGAAAATCAAGTAAATGTTAAAAAAGTGGGGATCATAGTCTATCATTCAAATGGTTAATTAGAAGAAAGACTATGTATAAAACAATCGATCATCTATTTCACTTTTAGCCCATTTTGACAGTATTGATCTGAAAAACCTGATGCAAGAGTAACTATCATAAAAATTGTAGCTGATGAGAGTTATAGCTGATAGCATGGTCTAATAACAAATAATATCTACCAGGCAATGAAAATCAAGTAAATGTTAAATATGGGGGGATCATAGTCTATCATTCAAATGGTTAATTAGGAGAAAAGATCATACATACCTTGTCGTGAGCATGTAGAAGAGTCTGGCGCTGTTGGTGCAAGTCTTCAAGAATTGAGATCCCAATCTCTTCTGTCTCCAACACGGTTCTTCTACTCTCCTTGATTCTGTCACCGGACTGATTTAGTCTCTCAACTGACATAGACAATCTATCTCTTTGATTTGCCGAAACCTGTATCGTCAATACCCAGTGTCTTAAAAGTTATCAACTAGACAAATCTAACAAAAGAAATATGCATCTCATCTCAAATGAAAATAATTTGTGCAGCAAAATGATTATCAGCAATCAGGGCAAACCAGAACATAATCCAAATTATCAAGTTAGAAGGAACTATAAATCTTCTAAGTTGAAACTATAGTGCAACACTAAGATGTAATCCCAAGAGCAATTTAATATTAGTTTAAAGATTCCCTTTCCCCAAAGGAACTGAGCATGAGTATGCCTACCGTATATGTTTAAGGGAAAGGTGACAATCTTGACAATTTTCTGATAAATGCAGTGACAAGTGCTCAAAGATCACAAAGCAACAAACTATTCCACATTCCTTGAGTTATGAAAAGAGACGCAAAAGAGCATATACCGCATGAGTATCAGCCAATCCGGCCTCCAACAACTCATCATGGTTAACCTGATTAGGGTTACCAGACATTGCCCTCTTGAATTCCTTCTTCAACTTATTGAGATCAGACTTATACTCCCTTAGTTTGGCCAGAAGTATAGCTTTGACACTTGGCTGCAAACTCCTGGCCTCAAGGTCCATCTTTCTTACCTATAACAGCACACAAAAAAAGAAAAAAGAATTGAGCTTGATCAAGCGTTAGAATTAGAATTAGAGTTAGAAAAGGGAACACAATTTACCAGATTATCACAATCATCCAGACCGGAATTGATCTCAGTCAACTTTGCGCTCTTCTCCTCTACAAAAATCAAGACGACCCATTTCACCAAATCATGATTCAACCAAAAGCACGGAACTTAGAGGGGCCACCTACCTCCATTTGGAAGAAGAGAAGCAGAGTTGCATTTTCTGGAGAGATTAGCAGAGAGCTCGCAGTACTGACGCTCATATCCTTCAAAAACCTCGCTCATGATTGCAACTCCGAAGGGGGTAATCAATCTTTCAAGATTTGTTTGGATCTTGAACTTGGAAAAATCAGAATCCAACAGCAGAATTGGAACAGAAGATTTTTGTCGGAAACGCAATCCAGTAAAAACACGTCAACCTTTTGTCTAGTTTGACTTCGTGTTAAAGAAAAAGGTGTATTCGTATTCCCGCTTGATCACCTTAAACGCTGCGTTTTACTTCTTTACCTTCTCTCCAATTTTTAGACTCATTTCATATTTTCATCTTATCAAATAAAATTGAAGATTTAATTAACTAAAATTAAATTTATAATTTATAATTAATAAGAGTTTAAGTTAATCATAGGGTTAAATAGGCCAAATTCTTAAATTTTAAAATATTACCATAATTCATCTTATTAATATTATTTAAAATGTATAAAATTAGAAAATAGTTTAAAACACATCATATGAATTTTCACACAAATTTAAAATAATATATAATATTTAATTTAGTGGCATTTTTAATCTTGTATTTTTTTTCAACATTTATCTCTAACAATATTATAATGTAAAAGTGAAAATATCGAACAATCCAATTAAAATCCTACTGATACACGAGATCTAAGAAAGTCCTGTAATATACAGTCTTATCTCTAGTTGATAGAGAGACTGTTTTCGATCCGACACCAACAACAAGATAAAGCTTCAAACTATTGACTTCTGTACAGTACACTAATAAGCAAGCCAGTAAGAAAAAAAAAAGGCCTACATACAGTTCTTTCCCCTTCCCACAGTTCACTAATACACTAATCATTCATCTCCATAAACATGAAAGATCCTAGAAAACTATTATAGAATCTTCACAGAGACCTTTTCGGTAAAGTAGGGGAGGAGGTTGAGGGCCTGAACAACCTGTTTCCATCTCTAAACAAGACTTTGTATCAACATCACCAGCTGCTAAAATTTTCTCACCACCGCTAGTTAATCAACTCATGTAAACATGGGAATATTAACATCTCAATTCTGAAACAGATTACTCACTATCATGCGTGTATTAACAGACTAATCCCAGTTGGGAGCAGTCACACTCCAGTTGTATCACCTTCAGAAGCAGGTGATCCTGTTGAGGGAACGGAACCAGCTTCATTACTTCCACCTGCCTCACCATGAATGCGCTGTGACTGCTCCCAATCTTGATCAGGAAACACCTCTGATTGCAAAGATGGAGCCATGTTATTGACATGTAGCCAAGTTAACTCCCATAGGCTATCCCCACCCAAAGCACTCCTCTGTACCAGTACTCCCTTACTCTTCATCACAAGCAAGGTGTTCTTAAGAAGCTCTGGCACTACTTCGTGGAGCTTCTCATTCTTCTTCCCTCTTACTTTTACTTTGATGTATTTTTCCAACCGGCTAAGTACTCCCAGCCATAGTTTGCAGAATGTTGTTAACTGCGATAGGTTATGGAGTAATAGTAGAAACACTTTCGACAGCAGTTTTACAGCAATGATTAGTGTTCCTTCCATGTTTCTGTAATCTTTTTGGGACTGTCCCTGGGCTATTTCAAGCAGGTCATCGAGCATTGTGAAAATCACAAGATCAAAGCACTGTATCCAGAAACCATGTGGAAGGTTAATGCCATCTATCCCTGTCAAGCACTTTTCTAATGATGAAAGGGCATGGTTTCTGATATCTTCTCTCTGATCCAAGCATACTTTTCTTAGTCCTCGAATAAGCCTCAGCCACATTTCTCCAATATCCTGAAATAATTTTGCAGCTTCCTCCTCCCCCATGGCTTCCTTGGCATCCTGAGACCACCTTGCTAAACAGTCAATAGAACAGGTCATAAGATCTAGGGCCCTAACAGACCTCTCTGTCTGTCCTACACGAGATTCTGCAAACTGCCTTGCGGCATCCACACAGACAACATAATTGGCCGGTGACAAGTGGACTCCCTCAGACATAATGAACACTAGGGCATCAAATCCAGCTTCAGAAGCTTCTGGATGACGAGCAGTATTTGAAAGTAAGGATGTGATCGTACGCCAACCAATAACGGTTCTTATATGTGTGGCATTCGCTTTCACTAGGCGACTTACATCCTGTGTAATTTGTTCACAGTATGCATCAGCAACACGAGGATCAAGCTTCAAAACAAGTTGGAGTGATCGCAAAAGTTCATCTGCCAGATTCTCTTTGTAGGGTAGTAATCGCTGGCAGATTCGGAGAAGTCCAAAAACAGCTTTCTCAACTAATGCACAAGGCATTACAGTCGACTGAACAATGTTGGCTATATGCTCGTAAACACCCTGCCATAGTAGGACAATCCTGTCTCGATTGTTCAGAGTAATTGCAATTAGCAACTCCAGGCAGAAAACTGCAGTATCTTCATCCTCCGGAGAGCTGTTCCCCTTTGGAAGCCGCCCTGCAGTCCAGATGAGTGCTCGTGCAAGCTGCAATAATGATATAGCTTGCAAGAACTTACTTTCAGTAAATATGCTATCGATGTGACACTTTTGAATTGTCTGAATAGTGCGTTGATGAGCAGCAAGCTGTTGTTCAGTTGGTTGTGATCGTGGCTCCTCAGTATCAAGAGATAAGAGTTGACTGAATCGTCCCATCAATCCAGAAGATCTCCTAGGTGTTCCCATGGATTGCATACTAACTGAAGACAAAGAGTTTGTGATAGGTTTTCCATGCCCAAGGTCAGGAGAAAGCTCAGATTCATCAGCAGCATCACTGGCCACACGAGCTGGAAGAAGACCAAGTTTGTGCAACCGCAAAATGCAATCCAGAATATTTCTCCAACCTGTGCGAATATAGTCACCATACCTATTTGCAATCGTGAAAACTGTCACAGTTGCCAACCTCGCTTTTGTGTCATCACCAAATGCTAGCACAGGTTCCTCAACAGACAATGGATTCAAGAGAGTTGTGAACTTACATAAAGATACAACTAGATCATCCAATACATCTTCAAGATGATGGCATGCAGAAATCTTTGCAACTGCTAAGAATCCATCGATACATGTCTGGTAAACATCTTCATGGTCTGCATGATCAAACACAACAGAAATTGCAGCAATGGTTGGACCAGACATTATTGCAAACATATCATGATCAAGGTAGGGTCTAGAATCTGACAAAATGAATGGAGCCGTTTTCTTGGACTTATTCATTAGATCAATCCAATGGCTCGGACTCATTTCTGGGAAACCAGCTCCTTGCTCTGGAGTTGTGCGGATCTCATTCTTGCAAATCGAGTGGTAAAGTTCTGATAGGAAGTCCCGCGGCAAGTCACTGCCTCCATTAATGTGCCTATTGTTGTGAATGAAATCCTGTTCTGTCATCTTTTTCTTCACCTGAACATTGTGCTGGTCTGTGTTGAGCATTATAAGCGAATAAGATAACAAGAGTGCAGCATCCTTGTTAGCTAGGACATGTGGTGACTGCTCATAGTATCGCTCAGAAAATGCTTCAAGCACCCTTTGTATCTTTTGTGATTCTCCTGGCAATCTAAAAGTTTCCAAGAACAGTCGCAAAGCGGTATCCAGATTCATGTCTTCAAAGTCAAAAGTCCCAGCAAATTCATGAAGAACCTGAACACAAAACTCATCGTGATTTCCAAGGAAGTCCCCAACAAGATTCTTATCCAATCCAGCAGTATACCTGAAAAAACAGGCCACACTTTGAGGGTCAAGTTTGTCAGGTAAGAGATGAGTTCCTTGAAGAAATTCTAGGCCTTTCTTTGGGTCACGGTTGAAGTGATCAGCTCCAATCATCAACCTTCTCTTTATGTACTTCCTTCGACGGACAAATGGAACCCAGTGATTGGGATCACCATAATTGTCACATTTCACCATCCAGAATGGGGTATACTCCTCAATCTTGACTGGAGCCTGTTCTAAACTAGCTGATTCATTCCCTATCCTTTCAGCCATACCCTGAATAACACCAATTAGTCCATCCAAAGCAAGAATATGCATAGCAGACAACGGGCAATTGACCGGAAATGCACTCTTTGCCAACAAGTTAGCTAAGTCTTCAAACACATTACTGCATGTAACGTCACAATCCAAGTTTGCATACATATCCACCATAAATGTCTTTTGCCGACAGAAATCTACAAGAGCCTCCATGGCAACCTCTTGTTGCTGGTATGAAGCACCATATCTGCTCTGAGCAAGTCTTAAAATTACACATGCAAAGAAAGCCTCAAGCTGTAGTTTGAGTTGAGTACGCAAATGGTTATACAAGTTCAGAACAATACTACATACCATTGAAAGAATAAGTGGGCTCATTGACAACCCAAATTGCATAAGATTACGAAATAATTCATCTTGAATTAAATTCAATAACCTAGGATGCTGACAAATAGAAGGACCACCCAATTCTATCGCTGAATTGATTAGGCTCAAAGCAAAAAGGGGCACATCTTCATCAAATGCTATGGTATTTGGTCTAGGACCCATTCCAACATGCTCAACAACATTCAATAAGGAACACAGGAAATGGAATATTTCCACCATACAAGGGCCCCCATATGGCTCCGCCATCAGGTTCATATCAAACGAAAGTGCATCCTTACCACTTCCAGTTCCAATTGTATTTTCTTCCATCACACTTGTTCCCAGACTAGTGGAAACACTAGAACCCAAGTTCACAGAGGAAGCCTGACCATCTAATTCAGAACTAGTGTTTCCATTCTCCATTTGCTTATTCCCCAAAGAGTAATCATTGTCAGGCCCACCAATCTGTAGAAGAAATTAAGCTCTCATGTCTGTTATAAAAGCAAAATTCCAGAGTATAAAGAGTCATCGATGTCTGCTAATCAAATTTAAAGGTTAAATACTAGGCCCCCAACCCTAACCTAGCCACCCAAGAAAAGAATAAAGAAAATAAGAAAAATTTAGGCCATATGATGGTAAGAATAGACAACATCCATCATTAGTCAGACTTACCAATAACCACATTGTTTTTCCACTTATCATACAGTGAATTTTAGTAGATACTCTAAGTCAACCCGAATAAGTAACACACAAATCTTGGAAATTTACACAACAAACCAAGAAGGTTATGCAGCTTATGCCGTGTTAATATAACTTCACAGAATGATTAAGGTCATATAAGTTGCCTCTCCTCTCATTTACCAAAATGCCAGTCATGCATTTAGAATCATTAGGAACATCATCTGAACAAATGCCCTCAGAATGTAGCGGATGAAATGATAGTCACAAAAGGCAATCTTTTGGACTGTTCCAATAAATATGGGTAATAGAGGAATTACATTATTTTTCAATTGAAACTCTGAAGAGTTATCATAAATGATAAGAGAGAAACTTAATTATTCATACTGGCTTATCCTCTTAACCCCACCAATATATATATGCAAACAGAAGATTGCAATTTGAGAAGAATCAGGCACAATAACTACCTTCTGGATAGGAAGGATTCCATTAACCAGTGCACGTTCGGTATTGTCAACATCTGAAAGATGAGAAAAAATGCACCTAACAAGTTCTCCCATTGTATGCCGAGCTATGTGCTGTAACAACTCACCTTTACTTCCAGCTTGATGAACTATACGGAAACAAGTGTTCACTATAGTACAAACATGCTGATTACTCAACATGACAGATGCTTTACTCTTCAAACAAGCAAGAAGGACCTGAAGTATCTTCATCAGCACAACTTCTTCTGAAGCAGCATCTGTCACCTCAAACCGGCAACTAGTGACAGCATCAACTACCAAATGCATGGCATCTTCAACATTTGCAGTATTTTGATCAATCTCATCAAGAGTTAGTATCTTATAAACAGAAGATAAAGCAACCCCAGTTATTTGTGCACCAGTTTCATCTGAGCGAATCACATCCAAAAATGGCTGGAGATATACAGCAGGATTGATGGTATGCCACGGATGTTGCCATGAGAAAATTTGCCTGCGCAATGCTTTCAAAGACTGAATCAACGAATGCTCCAGCTGATCATCACCCGACACATAACGACCACCCCATCTTACATTTCTCCTCATGACAGCCAATACAGCACCCACTTCAGAATTAATCATGCACGCTAAGGTCGTCCTGTTAGAATAGGAATTATCAAATTCTCCAGGCTCTTCCTCAATTGCCTTGATTCCAGATTGCAGCTTTAGGCGCCCCATGGTTCTGAAGTACCAAGAGTAGACTTCCCAACCCTATACGAGTTGACTACTTGCTACAAATAGTATGCACACGAACTAGGCTGAACAAAACTAGAAGTCAAAATCATTTTCAGAGTTCCAAATGTCTGGACTAATTTCGCATTCAGCAAACAAGCATAACTTGTTAACAACACATAACTGGGACATTCTCTAAATCAATCTCAATTCAAGATTCCATTTTCTATGTTATGAAAATCCCACCAATAACAACACATGAAAAATTTAGGTAATCACTTAAGCTTCCTTCGTCTACTGTTCAATAAACCCCAATGAATCTCAAATTTGGGAATTGATATTAAAACAGAAGGGGAATAAGAACAATGAGTTTTACCTGTTTCTCGAGATCTGTGCAGAATAAAGTGTAGGTGCGCCTGTCTCTCTCTCTGAGTCAGAGAGGCAGAGACCTTGTTCGGAGACACAACAGAGGAAGATGAAATACAAACTAAAAGTTTCTAAAGAAATAGCTTTCCTACGTAAGAAAAGCAAAAAAAATATAATATTTTATATTAAAAATTTCATATATTTTAAATTTTTACCCCAATTCTTGTTACCGATTGATCGCGTTAGATTTGATAATTGATCGAGTTAGGTTCGAATTGAAATATTTCGGTCCAAGTCGGACTTAATACCTAATTAATCTCGACATCATTTTATTTAAAAAATTTTAAAAAAGCTTAACTTTGATCCAAATTTTAGTTAACTTGAACTGAACTTGTTGCCTCATTCTTGATTGGGCGAGATGGGTCCGATCTAAATAGACCTCAAACTCGAGTTGAACATTTCTTAACTCGTAATAAGATTTGAGGTATTAACCTAAATCTTGACTTTATAATCAAATTTGACTTCAAATTTGAAAAACCTAAAGTGAAAAATGATGGTAGAAATAATTCAACTCGGCTCAAATTGACCCAAATTGAACAAATCAAGCATAAGCTAATTTAGTTGCACTTAGAGTTTAGGTTTAGGAACCGACTCAACGCTTAAGTTAGTGGCTTACAAACCTTAATTCAAAATTACGTTATTTTAATACGTAGGTTTTAAAAACCTCAAAACTAAAACCACATTTTTTTAAAGCGTCTAAATCTGATTTGATTCATTGTCATATCTAATTGTCTTGTATTGGGTCAACCAATATTTGAGTCTTATGAAATTCAGCCCAATTTAAAAAAATTTAAATAAGGTCGAAAAAAGTTCAAAATTTAGCTGATTTTCGTATTTATTTTGAGTATCAAGGAAGATTTAAGTTGGGCTCTCAAATAAGAATTCTAAAATTTTTTAAATTTAAACTTAATTTGAATTTTGTCTACTAGATTATATTTAAGGATGAGGCTCGAGTTTGACCTGACAGCTTCTGCTGGAGCTCGGACTCAACTCAAGCTCAACTCGATTAAATTAGAACTAATTTTTTACTTTAAAATAAAAATGAAAAAATGACATCATATTTTCATAAAACAACATCACCTTTTATATTTGTTACGCTTCGGGTCATGTTAGGTCTAGGCACTCGAGTCTAAGCCCGAACCTAGCCTAAGACCCATATTTTTTAAAAATTAGTCAATCCCGACATAGCCTGTTGACCTTAAGCGAGCCCAATTGTCATCCCTAATCATACCAAAATATAAACGCTGGTTTCATAAAATATTAGTTCCAAATAAAAAAGATCAACTTGGTTTAAGCTTAATAATATTTTATTACCTTGTTTTGTACTATATTATAAGTTTTCTTGTATATTGAAAACTTCAACATCTCTATCAAAGTTACAATTTGATGCTGGAGGAGATTTCAATGCTTCTTAGTCTTGTTCACATACCATAAAAATTAGAATAAAATAAATCAATAATTTTGAATTTTAAAAACCATGTAAATCAATTAAATATACCACAAAGTTTTTAAAAACTTGGCTTACTTTGTAAAGAAACATTTTACTAATTATAATTTTATATCTTTTTAGGAATTTAAACTTTTGAGATAATATAAATAATTAGAGTGAAATTTATTTAATTGATAAATTTTAAATCCGTATTATGCACAATGTTTTAAAAAATAGACTGGAAATTAAACCGGTAAGAGAAAAAGTTTAAAGATTGAAAGGTTCAACCGGTATTAGACCATCATAAAATCAATTAAAAATTGAATAAAATTAAAAAATTTGAAATACGATTGAAAGATAATCT